>JAYEVI010000123.1:0-500000 GCA_036346575.1 Dendrocalamus sinicus | reverse complement strand
ATAGATTTGGGCTAGAAAGGCGACAATCATAAAATCACAAATTTTGGTCAAGAGATGTAAGAACCAGCACTACTAGAAAATCCCCCTAATGCCACGAAACACATTGCAACGGCACAAAATTTGTTGCAATAGGTAGCACTACTACAGAAAGGCTAATAGTAGACGGCAAATCACAGACGGTTTTGTGAAACCGTCTGTAATGTAAACTATTACAGACGGTTTTAATTTGAAGGCCGTCTGTGGTATTTGTGACGGGAAAAAGGAGTATCACAGACGGTTCTTACTGCTGAACCGTCTGTGATAATCTGGGATTATCACAGACGGTTTTTATTAAAAACCGTCTGTGTTGTGTCGACTATCACAGCCGGTTGTTGTTAAGAACCGTCTGAGAATGTTCACAGACGGTTTTTCACAAGAACCGGTTGTGATGTCCCTTTGTCTGTCATATTCTAGATCAGAGGTTAATATATAAGTACACATTGCTTCTAATAACTTAACTACAGAACTACTGAGACAAGAGGTCACAAATTAAAGGCAAATTTATTAATTTCAATTAGAGGCAAATTTATTACAAAAGTCGCACAGGTAAAGAGTTTCCTAGATTGTATTCTTTTGGGCCGTAGCTTCTTCTTCAACTTGGGGACTTGGAGGATCACCGCTAAATTCTTGAACGCCGTTAAGATTACCCTTGTCCTCGGCACTTCCTCGTGCAGCTGGGCAAATGATCGCAGAGATCCATCATGTCGCATGCAGATAGCATTAAAACATTCCTCACAATCTGCCGTTTCGCATGAGCGGCAAGGCTATCCATCGATGCATGCAATGCGAGTAGAGCTTCTTCCGCATTGCGCACATTGTGGAGAAGAACGGGGTGAGAGCTGTTTCCCTTTCTTGAGCGGCAATAAACGCCTCCGTCGGCGGCGGAGGATCAGTCAAGCCGACGGATGCAAGAAAGTCGGGAAGGAGAGCAGGCGGGTGCGGAGAAGCTGCTCGGATGCAAATTGCTGGCCGCCTATGTAAGGTTCCGGCCGAACAATTCGTGATGAACAGATGAGAGGAAGGAGATGATCACAAGAACAGTAGTAGAAGCCATGTTGTATTAATTGTATATTGTATTGTACGTACGTAGAAGCTAGCTAGAGACCTGGATTAGGAGCGCATATTTAACCTTTAGCACAAACGGTTCGTATACCCAAACATGAATGATATAGACGCTTCGTATAATGATCGAGAGACGTTAATTAGACGATCGAAACACGAAGCGTTCTGGCATCGAAACACGCGCGAAGCGTTCTGGTAAGAGGCTTATCACAGACGGTTTTTAACTAAAAACCGTCTGTGATAATGACTAAGGCATTTATTGCGCTGCTCAGACCGCATCGTCTTCATTTCGATCCAGATCTAGCCACTGCTGCGCACTTTTTCACTCGGGAGGAAGCTAGAGCGATTTCACTTTTTCAGACTTTCCTGGTTGCTGTAGATATGGTTAGTAATGAAATTTATTTATTTTTAATTGCATTACAATTTAGGTGTAAGTAATCCATGAGTGGTTATTGAAGATGGTTAATTAATTTGCAAAATTGTTGGTTATATAATAGCTATTGTGTTTGTAATATGAATTGAGCTAGGAAATTAAGTCTCAATATAATAAATGTGGCCGGTATATATGTAGTTATAATTAGTTATTCCAGATTTTAATACTAAGTTGTTATATATGTACGTAACGTAGGACCGAAGTTGGATGTATGCCGCGAGCCGTGTGAGTGAAGAGTACATTAATGGCGTTTCTGCTTTTATAAGAGCCGCGAGGAGGATATGTTGAATAAGGGTGGAATATATGTGCTGTCCATGCACCGATTGCGAGAATTTGAAGATGTTTAAGAACCGAGGCAAATTGAAGCGCACTTGATTGGAGGGGTTTCAAAAAGGATTATACGTGTTGGACCAGTCATGGCGAAGTGAATGATCATATGCGCGGATGACATCTCGGTGAAGTGAATGATATGCCCCGGATGACATCGCAGTGAAGTGAATGACATGCCGCGATCGATGTCGATTGTGGCTCGGATTCGGATAGGTTGCACGATGATAATCTGGATCGATGCTTAGCGATGTAGAAGAGAACTATGATGAGAGAGTATGTTAAATTCCGTGGCTTGATGGAGGACTCAGAGAAACCTTTGTACACGGGCTGCAAGTACACGAGGTTGTCGGGCGTGCTTGAACTGTTGAAATTTAAGGCAAGCAACGGATGGTCCGACAAGAGTTTCACGGCGCTGCTAGGTCTTTTAGCGGACATGCTTCCGGAGGGAAATGAGTTGCCTAAAACCACGTATAAAGCCAAGAAGGTTCTTTGTCCGTTGGGAATGGAAGTAGAAAGAATACATGCATGCCCGAACGACTGTATCCTCTACCGTAAAGAGTATGCAAACATGCATGTATGTCCGGTGTGCAACACATCCCGATACAAACGTAACAATCAATCAGATGATGGCGAGGGAACAGAGGCGAAGAAAGGACCTCCTGCTAAGGTGGCATGGTATTTTCCTATAATTCCACATTTGAAAAGGTTTTATGCAAATCCAAAGGAGGCAAAAGCTGCTGCGTTGGCACTCGGAGGAGCGCAAGAAGGATGGAATGCTAAGACACCTTGCTGATTCCGCGCGGTGGAGAAACATCGATAGGAGTTTTGCGAGTTCGGTGCAGAACCAAGGAATATAAGGTTTGGGTGAGTACGGATGGAATGAATCCATTCAGAGCATGAGCGTGAGACATAGCACATGGCCCGTGACTCTCTGCATCTATAACCTTCCTCCTTGGTTGTGTATGAAGCGAAAGTACATTTTGTTTGTCGATACTTATCCAAGGGCCAAAACAACCTAGGAATGATATCGATGTGTTCCTAGCACCGTTGGTGGAAGATCTAAAAGTCTTGTGGAGCGAGGGGTACAGGTATGGGATGCATACAAACGAGAGAACTTCACTCTGCGCTCCTTATTGTTCTGCACCATAAATGATTATCCTGCCCTTGAAACCTATCGGGCCATAGTATAAAAGGTGCCAAAGCTTGTACTCACTGTTTAGATGGTACCGAGAGTGTGTGGTGAGACACTCACGCAAAACCGTCTACATGCGTCACCGCCGGTTCCTTGGAGGGCTCACCCATACCGCAAGATGAAGAAACAATTTGACGGAGAGAAGGAAGACGGTTCAGCTCCAAGGCATTTAAGGGACGCGAGGTTTATGATATGGTTAAGGATTTAGATGTTGTCCTCGGAAAGGGCGTAAATTGAGGGCTCATGAGAAGAACACCGGAAGAAGAGATCAATATTTTGGGACTTACCTTATTGGGAGTACCTAGATGTTCGGCCTTTGCATCGGCGTCATGCACGTAGAAAGAATGTGTGCAACAGCTTGATTGGTCTCTTACTGAACATCCGTGATAAAACAAAGGACGGCGTCAACGCACGGCTTGACTTGGCTGATATGCACATCAGGCCTGAGTTAGCACCGACATGCACTGATAATGCACGAACGTATCTTCCCCCTACGTGTTACACTTTGTCCAAGGCTGAGAAAACAGAACTGTGCCAGTGCTTGCATGGTGTCAAAGTTCCGTCTGGTTACTCCGGCAACGTGAAGAAACTTGTTTCGATGCAAGATTTGAAGTTAAATGGCATGAAGTCTCATGATTGTCATGTGCTGATGACACAGATGCTCCCTATTGCAATTAGAAATATTTTGCCGATCAAAGTCTGAGAGACAATCATGAGGCTATGTTATTTCTTTAACACAATTGCTCAGAAGGTCATCGATCCCGAAGGACTAGATGCTCTGCAGGACGAGGTGGTGATGACTCTATGTCACCTTGAAATGTATTTCCCTCCTTCGTTTTTCGATATCATGGTCCATCTCATTGTTCACGTTGTGTGGGAGATAAAAATGTGCGGGCCTGTATTCCTACGTAGCATGTACCCATTTGAGAGGTTCATGGGAATTCTCAAGTCCTACGTACGGAATCGTTCTCGGCCGGAGGGCAGCATCGTCGAAGGTTATGCAAGCGAAGAGGTCATTGAATTTTGTGTCGATTATATGGCTCAGATTCAGCCGATAGGTGTCCCTCAATCTCGTCATGAGGGGAGGCTGAAGGGTCTCGGAACTATCGGAAGGAAAGCAATCACTCTAGATATGGACATGTATACTCAAGCCCATTTCACGGTGTTGCAACACATGACTGAAGTGGCGCCTTATGTGGACCAGCACAAGGGTGTGCTTCGGCAACAGAATCCGGAGCGGGCGGATGTTTGGATCATGAGGCAACACAACTGTCGGTTCAACCAATGGTTGAAGGAGCAAATCGCTAGGAGCTCGCCGAGTGAGACGCTGACATGGTTGGCAAAAGGGCCGACATTTACAGTTGTGACATGGCAAGGATATGACATAAATGGGTACACATTCTATCTGCGATCTCGGGATGTCAAGAGCACTAACGAACAGCGGTGTCCGCATAGATGCATTCAGTACCGATGGGTCGAGAAACTTCGTACTATGGCTTCATAGAAGAGATTTGGGAGCTCGACTATGTGGTTTTCAAGATCCCCTTATTTCGCCCGTTGGGTGCATCTCCCAAAGGTGAAGGTTGACAAATGCGGTGTCACGACCGTGGACCTCCAACGTGTCGGGTACAAAGATGAACCATTCGTACTCGCCAATCAAGTTGTTCAAGTTTTCTATGTAACCGACCCGCAAATAAGAAACGCCATGTAGTTCTTCATGGAAAAAGGAGAATTGTCGGAGTGGAGAATGTAGTGGGCGAGGAGGAATACAATCAATTTGACGAGTTACCTCCTTTTGGAAATGGCATAAGGGTCGACGATGAACAACGTGTGAAACTAGTTACGCACGCATTGATCATGATGAAGGGCTAATTTTTAAAGGAAATAAGCAAGTACAATAAGAATGTATATGTGAAAATGTGTGACAATTTTGAGATGTATATGTGAAAATGTGTGATGTAGTCAATTTTGAGATGTATATGTGAAAATGTGTGATGTAGTCAATTTTGAGATGTATATGTGAAAATGTATATGTGTGATGTATTTGAGAATGACAAAATGTATCAAGAAATACACTGTGTGAATGCAGCTGATTGGTGTTGTATATGAATGCAGCTGTTTGGTAGTTGATATGAATGTAGCTGTGTAGTTATTGGTGTTGTCTTAATTGCAACAGCCGGCAAAGGCTTATCACAGACGGTTCTAAATTTAGAACCGTCTGTGATAACATATCACAGACAGTTCTAAGTTTAGAACCGTCTGTGATAGTAAACTATCACAGACGGTTTTTAACTTAAAACCGTCTGTGATATGTTATCACAGACGGTTCTAAGTTTAGAACCGTCTGTGATAATCTTCCTACATATACCCTCTCGCTAGGGTTTTCCGCAGCGCTGCGTTATTCGATTAGATCTAAATCCCGAGCCCGTCGTCGCCGCCGCCTCCCGAGCCCTCGCCGGCTGCCTCCCAGCCGCCTCCTCCCGACGAAGACGTCGCCGCAGCCTCCTCCTCCTCCGCCGCCTCCTCGAGCCGCCGCCTCCTCCTCCTCCTCCTCCGCCTCCTCTCCTCCGTCGCCTCCCGAGCCCGTCGCCTCCTCCTCCTCCGTCGTCGTCGCCGCCTCCTCCTCCTCCTCCTCCGTCGCCTCCCCGAGCCCGTCGCCTCCTCCTCCTCCGTCGTCGTCGCCGCCTCCTCCTCCTGCGTCCCTGAGGTCACTAAAATCGTAAGGTCATCAAATCCCTCCCCGAGCTTCATGCTTACTGTTAGTGTTTAGGGTTGATGCTTGATGCTTCATATGTTATGGTTAGTTGCTTAGTACATATTTAGGGTTGATGCTTCATGCTTACTGTTAGTGTTTAGGGTTGATGCTTCATGCTTCATACTGTTATGGTTAGTTGCTTAGTACATATTTAGGGTTGATGCTTCATGCTTACTGTTAGTGTTTAGGGTTGATGCTTGATGCTTCATACTGTTATGGTTAATTGCTTAGTACATATTTAGGTTGATGCTTCATGCTTCTGTTAGTGTTTAGGGTTGATGCTTGATGCTTGGTACATATTACATTGGTACATTGTTTATCGCAGAGCTTAATTAGTTTGCTATTTGGTACATATTACATTGTTACATTGTTTACTGCAGTAGCTTAATTAGTTTGCTATTTGGTACATACTACATTGGTACATTGTTTACTGCGGTTGCTTAGTTTACATTGGTACATATTACATTGCTTGTTGTGTTAGTATATAGTATATAGTATATAGTATATAGTACATAGTATATAGTTTGAAATCATTTGGGTCCCCCTTCCCTCTACTCCTCTCCTCCCTTCTCCCCCTTCCCTCTACTCCTCTCCTCCCTTCTCCCCCTTCCCTCTACTCCTCTCCTGATCTCTTCCTAACATTGAGCATCATGTATCACTTTTCTTGTTTCCTCATCTTATCATGTGCAACCCTACAATTTGAGAGCACAAATTAACCAATCAAGGAAGAGTATATGATCAAAGGATAAAGAAATCTTGCGATTATTGCAAAAGATACATTGACCATTTGGGTGGAAAGAAATACATTGTGTCGTCAGGCTCATGACTGCCAATTTGAAGCATAGCGTAGCATCCGAGGCACATCCAAGGCCTGCAGCTGTGTCTTGAAAAATGCCAAGAGCTGGTCTTCAGATGTGGCATTCCTCAAACTATAAATTATGAATCTTATTCTCATAACCCATCAGAATACCAGCTCTTGGCATTCTTCAAGACACAGCAGCAGGCCTCGGATGTGCCTCGGATGCTATGCTATGCTTCGAATTTGCGGTCATGCGCCTGACGAAACAGTTGATCTTTCCACCCAAATGCTCCATGTATCTAGACAAAACAGCAAATGAAGCAAGTGACATACTATAGTGTTCCCGTTCAATGAACCGGATACACTAGTTTGTGTCATTTGCTTCATAGACCTTTGTTTAGGGACTTTGTTATTTGGTTTATAGTATTAGCAACTAAAGTAGGTGCTAGGATAGGCACTTTGTTTAGAGACCTTGTAGTAATAGTATTACAAAATTCAAGGAAATTTTAGTATGAAGTTCAAAAAGAAATTCAGATTCTTGGTGAGCGACCGATCGATATAGTCGACTTTGGTGGCGACTATCCATCGCTTTTTCGCGCTCTTTCTCTTCATCTCTGGTCTCGGATCACGTACGCCAGTAGCGATGATTCATCTAACTGAATCATCGCTACTGGCGTACGTGATCCAGAGACCAGAGATGAAGAGAAAGAGCGCGAAGAAGCAGATGGATAGTCGCTCACCGAAGTCGTCGGCTATATCGATCGGTTGCTCACCGAAGAATCTGGAATATCTTTTTTTGCACTTTTGTAATAAAATTGACTTGAATTTTGCGGGAAAAAGGACTTGATACATTGGTACATTGGTAAGATAGGCACATCACCCCCTCTCTATGTCCATATCACCCCCTCCCTTCTCCCCCTCCCCTCTACTCCTCTCTTGTCTTGCAATTCAATATGATTACTTTCTCATCTTATCTTAATAGACCCACAAAATGAGCAACATGTCACCCGCGCATTCTTCAACATCATCGCCGGAGGCGTCCGCTCCAACATCAAGACGCCAAGGAACAGGGCTATCAAAGAAGCTCGAGGGCGGCTGATCATCACAGCGGTGAATGCATCCGGGGTCCCTATCCTTCCTCAAAAGCAATGCGCATTCGAACCATGGTCGGAGTAGTTGCACGAGCAATTGAGATCACATACAATTCGTGGAAGAACGTGCCTGACACTCGGAAACGTGAGCTGTGGACCGAAATTTTGACATCGTTCGAGTTCCCAGAAGAACACCTGGACGCTGTGCAACAACAAACCTACAAAGCGCCGTGCAAAGCATGGAAGAACTTCAAGAGCACGCTTGTCAAGAAATACGTGGAGACGGACGAAACGCCTGTTCATAAATACCCATTCCTGGAACCACAATGGGAAGAGTTCAAGGCGATGAAAACGACCGAAGATTTCAAAAGTACAAGTGTGGCGCACAAGGCCCTCCAGGCAAAAAATACACACCCTCACAGACTTGGCACAGCTGGGTATGCGGGTAAAATCGCGCTGATGGATGAAGGAGGATGAGTGGCAATGCACAGGACATCGCGCCGTTTTCAATATCCGGACGACCGCGCTCGAAATTGGATTAGAGCAAGGTCATCTACAACGACATCAGGGGACATCACCTTTCGAAACCCTTCAGACCAGCAAGTGACCGAGCACCTGGTAAGATATCGATCAAACTACGTAGCTTGTAATTACTCCACAACTTCGTACGAATTGAAATGACATGTCGTGCTCTTGCAGGAAGAGCTGAGTTTTCAATCTACCCTGGGATCATTCCAGGGAACAAGGGAGAATGATATGCTCTCCGTGGCCCTGGGAAACAAGGAGCACCCGGGCCGTACGAGAGGCCTTGGGCTTTACGTTCCTTGGAAACATGGTTTCCAAGATGACTCCGACATGTATCGGCGCAGGAAGAGAAACAAAGCCGAGCGTGACGCACAGCTACGAGAAGAGCTCAAGGCATCTCTTAAAGAGGAGATACTGGGTTCGATGGCTGATATAATCAGAGATGAGGTGCGGAAACAGACAGAAAGTCAGCAGGCCGCCACCGCCGCTCCTGTGCTAGCTAGCCCGCACAACCATCCGAGTAGCTGCGCGTCCAATCCGACGCAAACCCAGTCCAAATTTCCTGTGGACGACATCCTGGTAATAATTATTACCTCTCAAATGCTTGCTCCATTGGTAGGCCTATTCGAGTAGCTAATTTTGTATCGTTATGTAGGAGCCTACGACATGCAGGCTCCAAGTGAGATATGGCTCCATTCCCTTGTACGCTGCTTGGGGCCAGGCATATTCATCTGGTATCGGGGCCATGGTGCACGGTCAAGCTTTAGCGCCGAGCCGCAAAAGTTAATGTGGATGGTGTGTATGCCAATTTTGAGGTGGTCCCGCTCAAAGCCCCCAACAACGAGATCGTGAATCTAGGACAGGCCATTGGAACATTCATCCGGTGGCCCAAAACCGACATCTCCTGGAGGCTTCTTCACCGGTGGCGAGGACCGAAGTGCGGTGCGAACCACACGAACTTGCACTGGTGCCATCTCCACACGGCGGTCGCGAACCACGGCTACTGCACCGGTGCTATCTCCACGGGTGCTATTCTCGCCAGAGCAACTTGCACCGTCTATACCATTACAGTCGACTAGCATAAAGTCGACCCACAATCGAGGCAGTGGCCAGGGAAAATCAAAGACGAAGGATGATGACGATTTCCCGTCCATGCCATTGGCCCGCAAATTCGTGCTAGCTCAGCCGATGGTAGTCCAGGAAGAGCTCCAAAAACTAGGACTTGGTTGCCAAAGATTCCACCTTTGGTATATGGAAGAGTCCAATAAGCCAGAGGCAGAACGACGCTCAGGTATCACTGTCAAATTCAAGCCGGAACATTTCTTGCACGAAGCTCAGGACTGTGTCTTCGCGGTGACCTTTGACGATATATTTGAACTTTTCACGCTCAACGCTCTCGACGCCTCACTCGTTCGATCTTTGGGCGCCGTAAGTCTGTACAATCATAGTCTCTGTTCACGTAATACCGATATATGTCACAATTTGTTGCTTTCCTATGTTATATATAGATTCATGCTGACCGAAGCTAGATCATCGAAATCACAAATTGGTTTCGTGGACCCACGCTTGGTCGCCATTGATACCATTATCGAGAATGCATCCTTCGTCGAGGACTATATTACAAAAGTACTGCTGGGTCACCAAGATAAGGAATTTGTTCTTATGCCATACAATGAGCAATTCCATTGGATTTTAATTGTAATTATACCAAAATGGAACAAGGCCATATACCTTGATTCTCTAAGTAAGAACAAATCCAAGTACACAGCTATCGCCCGAATACTCGATAGGTACGTACATTGTACATTGTACTCTTTCTTTCCTTCGAATAACTAATCTAACTTTTGAATAACGAAGGTCGAAATGCCACACATCGTTCAACAAACACGTGACTCGACGACGGGGCCAAGGCCTTGAAACATGATCGCAAGTTTCGGTATTCGCTAGCTACACATTAATTAATCATATACAACACATAGTAGTAATGCCACTTGATTTAACACATTATATTTTTGTAGTGCCACCAAAGAGAGCCGCAACACGTGTGGATACTACGTGTGCCACCATATGAGACTACTCCTCGATTCCACCAAGATCACTAATTCTAAGGTTTGTCAATCTTCCCACATTTATTTCATACATGTCAGTTTTATATATTCGCGCGTTGATATTCCTATCGACAGGCTGCGTCCATCTCTACATCTGCATTGACACAGCCGGATTTTGCAAAAATTCGAGGAGAGCTCATTTGGTTTTTGTGGTCAAAAGTCGTAAGATCAGATGGAGAGTTCCATTGCCCAAAATGATTTTTTTATTGTAATTCTAAGTGCAAATACAGTGTAGATCTTTTAAAATTGTGTATTTGTTAATGGATATTTTATTTCAACTCAATGAATTGATTTGCGAAATGGATGCTTTATGTTTGTGAAATGAAGTGCGTTGTCAATTGGATGTTTTATGTCTGTGAAATGAATTGAGATGTGAAATGTATCTGAAATGAAATGAGATGTGTGAATTGTATATGTTTATGTCTGTGATTACCTGCTTGTTTCAGAGGGCATGGCTAGCATTTCCTGAGGCTAGCTATAAACAGAAATAGATTCTGCTGGGGGGAGGAGTATCACAGACGGTTTTTCATTAAAAACCGTCTGTGATTATGCGATATCACAGGTGGTTTTTCATTAAAAACCGTCTGTGATAACTTGGATTATCACTGACCCATAATTTGCAGCGGTTGAAAAATCATGCGTGATGACGTTCGAACCGTCAGAATGTGGATTTCTGTAGTAGTGTAGGCCTTATTGCCACAGTTTGGAAAAAATGTTGTGATATGTGGTCAATATTGCCACTAATTTATTGCGTTGCAACAATCTTGACTTTCGTGGCAAGAGGTAGGTGTTATTGCCACCACTTTCAAAATCGTTGCGATTAGCTGACAATATTGCCACGCAATTTCCTGCGTTGTGATAATCTTTAATTTTGTTGCAATATGTTGCTGTTATTGCAACGAAATTCTAAGTGGTTGCGATGAGTTGACAATATTGCAACGAATTTATTACGTTGCCATAATCTTTAAATTACGTTGCAAAAGGTTGCTATGTATTGCAACGAAATTGTAAAGTGTTGCATCAATAAATGTTTTATTGCCACGAATTGATTGCGTTGTCATAATCTTTAACTAGTGTTGTAAAAGGTGTGTATATGTTGCAACGAAATTGTAAAGCGGTGCATCAATAAAGGTTTGCCACGATTTAAATTTGTTGGAAGAAAAACTTGTTGGGTGGCAAAAAGTAATTATGTTGCCATAATTTATTTAAGCGAAAATAGAAAAAAAGAGCATGTCCTAGGTCTTGAACCCAGGATCTTCACAGTCATAAACCTTTTTCTTACCACTAGGCTAGGCATGTGTTTTGTTCAAAAATTTGTGCACTTATTCTTTTACAGTATTTGCGTTATGGGAAAGGACACGTGAGTAACCCTTGGGAAATCAATCTTGTTGACGCGGATACGCTCATGTCTTGCACTTCTCAGTTAAATATATTATTTAACTGGAAGAAATTATTGAGACGTATTAAATATTATCAGGTGAACTCTAATTTAATTGGGTATTTAATGATTATACTTGGAGATACAGAGCTACCACTATTTTATTTAATTATATACAGGCCCATACTCGATCTGTACAAGCCTAAAGTAAAAATGCGTTTAGAAGATGATGAGGACATCTAGATTGGTCCGTTACGCGAGCACGAGCTAAAAAGATTAATCAACAGGTGAACTCGCTCTTAATTAAATATAGCTTTATTTTACATGAGAGTTGGCTACTACCTAATGCTAGTATTTTAATTGTTCTCAGGTTTATATGGAAGGCAATTAATAAAGAAGCATGCACAGCCGTGAAGCCACTTATAGTCAAGGAATTTATCTAGTCAAGACATGCATGCTGTGAGAGACAAGCTACTATTCTAAACTCAAAAATCATGCACAACTTATGAAGATACACTTCTAGTGATGAGGACATCCCTACGTCGTTGACCTCTCGAATAATCATGAAGTACCAAAAGGCCCAATTACTAGAGCACGAGCCAAGATTTTAAATAAACAGGTGAATTTGTTTCTTAATGAATTTCTTTGTATTGATAAGGACAATATACTACCTCAAGCCAATTTCTTGTGCATTCTTAGATTTGAAAGTCGTGAAGGTTTTGGAAATCAAGAGGGAAAACTCGAGCAGCCGAGCAATCAAGGAAGTGTTATACAGCTCAAGGAAACGATCATGTGACTAAGGAAAGAAATTAAGAAGATCTGCGTATCTCATTTCTTAATTAAAAGTCTGAGTATTTGTTTAGATCATTGAGTCTGAACTCTAGTAATAAGAGTGGGCTTAGGCCTATATATGTAGTATGTGGGAATTTAGCCCATGCGCGAGTGTGTGGAGAGAATTGGACTCGGATGCACTTGTGTACACGGACTTCTGGCCGCCGCCGTATAAATACGTGCGCACGAACGGACGAGAGAGGGGACCGACTAGAAGTTATTTGGAGGGACCACTACGTGACGGAAGTTTGGCCATCAGAACAGTAGATGACTACAAACTTTGAGTTCTTATTTTGTACACGTTTCTTGAGTTTTTGTTAGCCACAAAAATTCCATAGAAATTTGAGAGTTCTTGCAAATCGAGATCGTTCAACCTTTCCGCTGGGAATTGGGAGCGCTATAGGGTTTTCGCTTGGTGGTCGTGAAGCCCGGTGCGTGTGATCTTGCGAATTAAAGAGCGTTCGTTCTTGCATTGGCAACGGAGGATCGCTACGATTCGAGAGGCTGCACGTGAGTATATATCCAATCCTACGTCGAGAAGATCGGACGACCCCGTATCATCTTGGTATCAGAGCCACGGTTTACTCGATAGGATCTTATCCCTTTAAATTTCAGTTTATTACCTGCTGTCCTATGATCCAAAACCAAAAATAAAAAAATTCCAAACGACGTATCGCGTAATAGGGACTATTGCTCGGTAATAGGGACTATTGCCACTGGACGTATCGCGTTGCAACAATGCTCTAATGCAATGAAGCAATGAGCGTGGCATTATAACGTATTGCCACCAAACAACGACATGGCATTAGCTCCTGCTGCCACGAAACATATGCGTGGTAATAAAGCCTTTTGCAACGGATTGAAAAGTGGCAATATACCTTATTGCCACAATATGGTATGTTGCAACACCTATCAACTGCAACGCATGATTACGTTGCAATTAGCATTGCTCTTGCAACAGGACGCAAAACCGTTGCAAAGACCTTTCGCCACTCACTTTTTTGCAACGGCTGCCAACGAAGTGATATTGTGGCAATTGGTAGCTGTTGTCACGATTTTGGCCCTATTGCCACGATTTTTCGCCGTTGCGTTAGGGGGATTTTCTAGTAGTGCAGGTAAGATCTTGATTTTTTTTTGCTATAAAAGTGATCTAGATGGGCAAAGATTGATCCCACTGATCTACTAGTGCTTCTTACACATCATGTATCATGGCAAGATCAAGAGAAGCATACAAGAACCAAATCACCACAAGCAAGATCAAGAACATAAGCAAAATAGAGATAAGAGCATAAGAATTGTAAGAACTTGCTCTATTCCATGAAGAGGAATGATTCCTTATAGTTTTCTGATTACAAAGGACCTTCACATGTCATACTCTTACTCACACTATGAAAGAGATGAAGAACTAGCTTAAAACTAAAACTCTTTCCTATTTCTTTGCAAACCCTAGCTCTCCTCCCCTTTCATCATATAGGCGAACCAACCCTCTTAGGGGGTCTAAACTCGCTAAGGACTTGGGGAAACTCATCAACCCCACAATATCGGGTTTTCCACTCACATGCATGCTTTTTAGAGCACTTACAAGGATCAACCTACTCACATTCAATGTTTGATCCACTCCACACACACAACCCTAGCCTAACCCTAAATGACTTTCCTTGCATCTCCCCATCCCGCGGTTTTGGTGTAGGTCTCAAATCCAGTTTTGGAAATTTTCCCAAAATATCCCGATAAAGTTTCTGGGCACTTTCCCTTGACTCCGTCTTCTTTTTATTGTGCAAGCCACCATGCACACCACATGTAGGTTCATCAATGTCTTCCTACCATCGGCAAGTCTCTCATTTTTGGCTCACACCGGACCACGCCTCACTTGAACCAACGAAGCCACTTGATCCAACCTGTTACTCGAACCTTCTCTCAAACACATTTCTTGACCTTACCATGTGCCATTCTTGAGCCCAACCATCCCACATGACCTCCTTGACCGCTCTAGACCTCGATCCACCTTGACCTAGTCCCGATTGCGTCGTTGACCATAGTTGCCTTTAAGTTTTCCTGCACATTCAAAAATCAAGAAATCATTTTTCATGTATAAATTCTTCACAACTTGACCCTTGCTAGCATAAACATAAAACATAAAACACGATGCAACCATGACCTGAGTTCTAAGATCAACCCATGATCAAATCTCCCACAATTCCTAATTTTCAGAACCAACTCACCTCAGCCAGTTTGACCGCACTCCCAATAGCAGTTATGTCACTCTGTCGTACCGTCAACCACTAGTCGGTCCGACTGGACCTTAACATTTCCCCGATAACAGGGGAGCAGTACAACCGTTTGGCTAAGGCCAATGCTATCACCTCCGGTAATACCACCATACAAGATCTGGTCATATCGTTCTTTAGTAGTAATGCGGTTTTACACCGATACTACCGGACATGGCCACAGCCAAAAATCCTCAAACATCGACCCTCTCTAGAAAATAGCTATCGCCGTCTAGAGACCAGTCATACCACACCTGTGGTAGTACTGCCTCTCACTTTCAATACTACAGCTAACACTAGGTAGATACTACCACCATTGCCAGGTCAGTACTACCGCCTGAAATCTGACAGTAACCTAAATTTTCAGAAAATTGCAAACTCTTTGCAAAACTTTAGATTCAACTCACCCCAAATGACAATTGAACAATACAAATTGACATAAACATATCCACATGGTCTCTCAGCCGGTACTACTGACGCCTCTGCAATGGCTAGAAAATTAACCGTTAGTAGCATTGTCGGTCAGACCGCTCACACAGGGGTCGGTCAGACCACCACCAAGGCCGGTCACACCACTAGCCCAATTTCTAGAAAATAGCTTTCTGGAAAATGGCAACCAGCACACAACGTGATCGGACAACACAGCCGATCAGACCGCTAACTCATGGCCAATCAGACCGGTGTGCTAAGATCAACACAGGTCAAGATACATACACTTTAATCAATTTACAAAATATATTCATAAATTATAGTATCATGTAAATAAAAGTCAAAGCATGATTGACAACAAGCTACAAAATACATTCGCACACTTTATAATTATGTCACAAAGATTATAGATATGGACTTGAACCATTTATAAAACACATTCGTAAACTTAAATCACATGCTATAAGGATTATGCATGAGCCTTAGATATTTACAAAACATATTTACAAATGATAGCATTATGCCATGGAGAACTAGAGCAAACTAAATGAGCTATCATCACATGACAAACTCAAGCTACTAATTAAGACCCCTCTTAATAATACGGTAACCTACACTAGCAATTCGATCTTTCATTAAACACCAATACCGGCAAAATGTCTAAGAAATACATCCTTGGTATGTGTTAGTTATATTTTTGTCTTGTGCATCCTCTTGAAGATCGATGATGAACATCTTCTCTCTAAGTCCGAGTCTTTGACTTTAACCATCAACATATGATATCCTTTGCTTGACTTAATGACGACCAACACATGAAGCCATTCAAAGTTTTCTTCATCATGGGATATAAACTTATTCATCCAACTCATGTAGAATATTAGTCTCACAAATGGTGTTATCAATTGCCAAAACTCACCATTAATACATAATGATGGGGCTAGATCATTCAATCTTCCTCTTTTGGTAATTGATGGCAACACAAAATCCGTTTGTTAATAATCATCAAAACTCATCATTAATACACAATGGAGGGTCTAGATCCTTCAAGTATCAATGTATCATAATGTTTTTTTTAACTAGACAACTGAGGTTAGTTTTTTTACATAACTTCTTAGCCTCTTGAACTTACCACTACAAATACCCTTTGACCTTTTTGCCAATGAAATAACTCTTGCAATAATTCTAATTTTTCCACAATTTTGGGCAGCAAGTAAGCATAAGTTGTATCCTTAGCATAACTTCAAAAAGGACATACAATTCCTATCTCAAAAAAAGGGCATACAATTAATGCAGGGGTTAAAGCCGTGGCATATCTAATCTTTTTGGCATAAAACAACAGTTACTTCCATAAATTAGGAAAGATGGAGAGAGAGAGAGAGAGAAAGTGACAGTTAAAACCATATAAAACAATACAACAACTATTTGCAGAAATTATGGATATTATAAAGAGAGGAAAAGAAACGGTTACATCACAAGCAACAAAAACGATGATATCTTTCCTTCTTGAATTCAGTTAAAAGGAAGCATCATGCTAAACAAATAGCTTGAAACCGTAAGATTTAGATCAAGAAATCCATTTAAACCTCCTTAAGATTCAGCCAGTATCAAACAACTGTTACTAAGTTTGGGGTTTAGACCAAGAAATCCATGTGAACCGCCTCCTAAAATTCTGTGGAAACGTTCACAGATTAATGGAACTGGCAAAACTGCAAAGAGCTTAGTGGGCAACCATTTATATGTTCCCACAAGATAAAGGATCAATGTGGCATTTTCTTTAAGTTCATTTCTTTCCTAGATGAAGGAGCGAGACTAATCTCGTGGTGGAGCACCCCTATAAATACACTTCATCATTCTTAGAGATCTTGCACTCTGAAACTATACTAGTCCACACCTAAACAGTAATCACCCAAAAGTTGATATGGCTCACAGAGATAACGACAAGAAGGCGATGCCTTCTCTAGACAAGGAACAATTCGATGCTGAAGATAGAGAAATACAGAGAAAAACAGAGGAATTCAACGCATGGGTAAGTGGCATCACGATATCCTTACAGATTTATTCTTTTTCCCCCCTTCCTTTTGTATACAGAAAGAGAGTTGTTATTACTAATGAGATGCACATTGCAATCACGTCATATAATCATATTGTTGCTGGCACAAAAATAAGCTATTAAGTAACCAAGATCCTACTTAATATATAGACCTGCCTCGCATGATCAGTTCTTGTTAATGTTGTTATTTGCAGCTGGATAGAATGGAGGCAATGGATGAACAAGAGCTTAGGGGGTACGCAAAACAAAACAAAGCAACATTTTGCAGCAAAATAAAGCTGCAATTAAAAAGGTGAACCTTTTGTATGATTTATTCTTTGTGACTTGCTCAACCATGTAACATTTTTAGTTCCTTGATATATCACAATATGTCGAGTTGTATGTACAACGTCACAATTTTCTTGAGATCAACCAATCGCTGCAGCTGATGCAAAAAGACAGGCCAAAGAAGAAAAGGAAGAAGACTACGTTGAGCCCAATACTTGGTGCAGAGCTGAAGTTCCACAAGGATGATGATGTGGACCTCCAGGAGGGGCTGCTCCATAAAAGGGGTGGTTAAGATGACTATTAGCTTCAAAATAGATAGATAAAAATCCAAAATGAAGCTATGATACCTCTCCCCGATGTGCTCTATTTGAATTTGTAGCTTCACAACGCTACTGTAGATCTATTTGAAGCCAATTCGAACAGAACAAACCAAGGACACACAATACGTAAGATATGCATGTAGTACAACATCTTGCATATTTGCATCAAGGATAAATTATGTCTTATGGTTACAGTCGACAGAGCCATTTGTAACACAGTAAAAATAAGAAACACTACATCATCTGGTACTACATCACTCCAATTTTGGTGGTCATTTTTTCTAAACTCAACCACTGTTTTTATTCAACAGAGTGGTGATCTCATCGCAATGGAAACGACGCATGCAATGTGATAATAGATGAATCTTCCGTAAACTAATTAGACAACAACACTGAACTGCTTCTTCAGTTCCCCCTGAAATATGCATACTTGATTCCGTGCAGCTTTGCAGCCACCTCTTGCATGCTGGTGCGTTCACTCAGGGACGTCTTCGTACAACAAAGGCCAATGTTGAGCATAGAAAGCAGGCAGTGTACACCTTTTTCCTTCACAACCATTGGGGTTTCTTGGCAAAAGTCCAACTCTTGTCGCAGCTGGGGATCAACAATATGCAATATCTTGTCAGGAAAGTTCTTCTCTGTGAACTTTGCAATGCTCAATCCGTCCTTAAATATGTCACCTGTTGGCCTCCTTCTAATGAATATTTCGAGGAGAACAACTCCAAAGCTATAAACATCAGAGGCAATTGAGACTTGGTTACCACCACCGTACTCTGTAGTAGACCCCATACAAGAAAAGTTAATCACATGTTAGCGCAATTTCTGAAAATAAGTAATTTGTGCTCTAGTTATATGGAGACATAGAACAATAAGAAATTAGACATTACCTGGGGCAACATATCCAATAGTTCCCTTTATTGCAAGTGAAGAAGTTGAGTTTGAGTCATCATGAGATGATGTTGCAGAATCAATTTTGAACCTAGCAAGGCCAAAGTCTCCAACATGAGCTATCATATTGTCATCCAAAAGAATGTTGCTATGCTTCAGATCACAATGAACAATAGTTCCTTGGTTGTTATGGTGGAGGTACTCCAATGCATCTGCTACATCTACCACAATGCTTAACTTTTGAGCCAGTGTAATGTGGTTTAAAGTTGAAGTATTCTCATCATCTCGAGTTGAGTATAGTAACGCATGCAAGTCCCCTTGTGGCATGAACTCATACACTAAGACTTTGAAATCATTTCCCTTAGCATCAATACTTGAGCATGCAGTAAGGATAGGAACTAGATTACGATGACGCACATTTTTCAAAGCATTGCATTCTGCAATAAAGCTCTTTTGTGCTCCCCTTGTCTCCAAGCTAAAGACTTCTATAGCAACCACATTTCTGTCTTGAAATAGTGCTCCTTGATATACATCACTGTATCTTCCTCTACCGATTAGATTGGATGTTGAGAATCCATCTGTTGCTCTAGCAAGATCACTATAAGAAACTTTGGGAAATTTGCTATCAAATGAGGGCAAAGATATAGATTTTTTCTTCTGTAATCCATCTGTTGCTCTGTCTTGAAATAGTGAGTTTTTTTACTGTAGTTTATATTTTTTATTTATAATTTATGAATTTGGGTTGGTATAATATGTACTATAATTAATTTTTAGATTTCGTCTTAAAGAATAAACAGTTTAACCATAAGCTACTGTAACTACAATGAAAAGGCCAAAAAGCTTATCTGGGAACAGTTCATCGTTCCACCCAAATGGTCCATGTATCTTTTGCAACAATCGTAAGATTTCTTTATCTGGGAACCCCTTCCAGCCATGTGAGCTGTAATTTGCAGCTTATGTCAGATGCAAAGTCAATAAATAAATAGATTTCCCAGAGAACCCCCCAAAAGTCACTAACAGTGTTAAGTGGTCCTAAAACGAATTGAATGTGATCCCAAAGGCCTGACACATAAGCTTTACTTGGCAGTTCGAGATGTACATCATTTGTAATTGTATATTTATAAATGGATATTTTATTTCATTTCAATTCAATTATTTGATTTGTGAAATGGATGTTTTATGTTGGTCAAATGAAGTGCGATGTGAAGTGCATGTTTTATGTTTGTGAAATGAATTGAGATGTGAATCGGATGTTTTATGTATGCGAAATGAATTGAGATGTGGTTGTATGTATATTTGCTTGTTTCAGATGGCATGGCTAGCATTTCCTGAGGTTAGCCAATAAACAGAAATACATTTAGGGGTAGGAAAGAATATCACAGACGGTTTTTAGTGAAAAACCGTCTGTGATATCCGATAATCATAGACGGTTTTTAATGAAGAACCGTCTGTGATATCTGATAATCAAAAAACCGTCTGTGATATCTGATAATCACAGACGGTTCAAAAAACCATCTGTGATAACCTTCGATTATCACTGACCCATCAATTCAGACGGTTCAGAAAACCGTCTGTGATGACGTTTTTGAACCATCTGTAATGTGGTTTTCTGTAGTAGTGTAACAAAAATACGAAAAACTAATGTCCTAGGGTGCATATTACAAAATATGAATGTCTCGTAATATTATAACGTGGAAAAGACTCTTCATCTCTCCCAAGTCAATTTTTGCTAGATAGCCAAGAGTAAACTATGAAAAATACGGCACAAGTGGCAGAAGAATTGAAAGTGGTGGAACATAAGTCCATGCTCACCATACCATACGCATAAACCAAGTAAACACTAAAATTTAAGAAAAATAAATGTTATTCAACTATACATACCCTAAGGGTATACTGGAACTATTCAACCACTTTTTCTCCGTTAAAGTAAAAGTAAAGCGTAAAAATATTGCAATAACTATACTTTAATTTTTTTATAGGCTTATATTGTGGGATACATCTCTTAAGATAATGAACTTATATTATAGGATGAAGAGAGTACATTTTTTGGTCCAAAGATCGCGTAAACCCTAGCTACAATTGCTCCGAGCTTTGGTCAGCAAGCGGTAGTGGAAAAGGGGGACAAAGCAGAGGGCGTATCCATTGCATCTCGCCCTTCAGATCAGATACTCCCTTGCATCCCTACTCAAAGCATGGTGCACATGATAATGAAAATATCCCAAAAAATTGGTTATACATTTCATGACATAATCAAGGATATTGCAAAAAAATTCACTGAAATTGTAACTTGCATTATGAGAAACAAAAAAGACAAAATTAAGTGAATGATAGCTTTATATTTATTTTTTATTTTCTGATTTACTTTTCAGAGAATTTTTTTTATATTTTTCAAGACTATTTGCACTGCATTGTAAGAAGGGATGCATGGGAGTACCCGAAGGGTGGGTGTCCTAATCCTGGAGGTGCATAGGCTAGAGAGCAGGGGTAGCGATGGTTTGGGCTGTGAAAAAGCTCATGGCTCATGAGCTCAAGCTCGACTCGCTCTACGCTCCATTTGAGCTTGGTTTGAGTTTAATCCCGAACTCGCGAGCTTCAATAAGACGAGCTCAAATAGCTCACGAGCTTCAACAAGCCGACTTGCATCCCTAAGTCTTTCTCTTTCATATTTGTTCCTACTAAGATATACAGCTATTATGTTGTGAGTTGTTGTGATAATTTTTCTATTCTTACTTGTTGAATATTGCTGCATATTAAGTCTTACTGATCTTACTCAAGACGAACTCAAGTTTAACATTTTCCTATTATTGAAAATTGATGCATATTGAATTATCGATTATTACCAAGCTTATTCGAGTCAAGCTTGAGCCTACTTGAGCTTGGGCTGAGCCATGGTCGAGCCCAAGTCCAGGCTTAGACCCCATCTCAAGTTCGCTCAAGCTCGACTCGTTTACCGTCATAATAATGGAAACAACACGCATTGAGCACCAGTCAGTTCATCGTCATTTCGATCTAGCACACGCTTTACAGCAATGCGAGATCCTGCATCCTTAAGGCATGTTTGGTTGGGATCCACACTTTGCCACAAAAACTATGGCAAAGTATGGCATACCACATATTTTGTGACAAACAAATCATTGGCTGCAACAAATCATCCGTTGAACGCAGCCACCACTCACCAGGAGCAGAACTTGCGTTGCTGGTAGCTCGGCGTTTAATCGAATTAATTACCTGTGATTTATGCAATGTTTAACGTGTCACCAAATGAACTGAACCTACCTCGGTGGGAGGTGTGGATGTACACCCACCATCTAAGGCTGGGTTCGGTACTGTTTATGGAAGTAAGCTTCTTGGTATATGCTATAGTAATTTTTAAAAATGGTGTGCTTTTTTCAAAACGAGGTCTAAAGGTAAATTATAGTAAACATTATGTTGACTTCATCTGTCTAAGCCAAAATCACACGCGAGTGTCTCTCTCTCCATACTCTCCCTCGTAAACAGCTAGAATTTATAAGCTATAAATCAAAAAAATATAAACCACATCTCAAAAAAAACCCTAAATTAAATGTCTATATGTTCTTAATTAAATCAGCACCTAGTTCGTTCTAGATATCCTATATTTTTATAACATGTCACCTATCAGTATCTTAGAGTTTTCTATAATTTGTGCCACAATACATGTGGTTTCTATAATTTACTCTTAAATCAACGATGCTGACATCGCAGCAAGTGGAGGCTGATCAAATGACCACCCTCTGAGCAATTCCCATCTCGTGAAAGCAAAGATAGAACCTTACAAATTTTGACCGTGCCTATCTGATGTTACATGCATGGATTCATGTTGGCCTTTCTTACGAGTTTTAGAGACCACTAAACTAGTACTCACTCCGTAGAAAAAATAAGTATAGTTGTAGAATACGAGCAGTCAAATAATTTTAACTTAGACCAATGGTATCTTTATGAATATTTAGAACGTACGGCCATATGAAAGACCATATGAAAATGTTATAAATAGAATTGTCTCATAAAATACTATCATGATACTACAATTTTATGACAACTTTAGATGCATGCAAAGTTAATTTTTGAGTTCAGTTACATAAGTGAAACTATGCTACAAGTTTGAAGCGCTGGTGTAATTTATTGTCATCTTTTTCAAAAGAAGTAATTTTCTCCCATCTTGTGCTGCTTGTTTGTTTGGACGAGTCCGCGAGACCGTCCAGTGGATCAGTAAGTCTTCTAAGACCTGACGGCACCAGTCAATTTTTGATGCCAGAGCGTGCGACAATATAGAATTTTAAGCCACTGTTGACGATGGTGATGGTGTGACACGGTGACAGCTCCTCTTTTACTAACGATTTTTTAATCCAAGCTGCTTGTTTTAGTTTATCCCCGTCGAAACTCCGGCCATGCGGCCATGGCAATGTCGGTCTTGGCGAAAAGGGTCACCACTCACCACAATGTTAGCCCCACTACTACAGAAAGCCTAATACTAGACGGCCAATCACAGACGGTTTGACAAAACCGTCTGTGATTGACACTAACACAGACGGTTTTAATTTGGACACCGTCTATGTTAGTGGCGTCGGATAAAATGAGTATCACAGACGATTCTTACCGATGAACCGTCGTGATACTAAAAATATCCTGACGGTTTTTATTAAAACCGCTCGTGTTGTGTAGAACTAGCATGCAGGCGGTTGTTGTTAAGAACCGTCTGTGAATGTGATGTCCCTTTGTCTGTCATATTCTGTTCATGATCAGAGGTTAATATATAAGGGCAGTCCCAGTGCAGAAACCACTTAAGTAGTTTCTATCTATGCCATGTCATATAGACACTATTGTCTCCAATGCACCATGTCTATTTATAACCCAAGCAATTAATTAAGCATCAAAATCTCTCTCTCCTCTCCACCAATCATAATTTTTCTCCATCTATCATGAATTAAGATACCATCTCTCCAATGCAAAATTTGGTAGTGTCTATTGTATTGGTTTTCTCATAGAAACTAGGTCTTGCATGAGACCCAGTTTCTTCCTCGTTTTCTTCTCTCTCTTATTTAATATAGCGCCACATCATCTAAAACTCCTATATGGCAATCTAATTAATGCTATAGACACTATCCTACGTGGAGCACTGGGACTGCCCTAAGTACACATTGCTTCTAATAACTTAACTACAGAACTATTGAGACAAGAGATCACAAATTAAAGGCAAATTTATTAATTTCAATTAGAGGCAAATCTATTACAAAAGTCACACAGGTAAAGAGTTTCCCAGATTGTAATCTTTTGGGCTTCGTACGCTTCTTCTTCGACTTTGGGACTTGGAGGATCAGCCGCTGAATTCTCGAACGCCGTTAAGTTTGCCCTTGTCCTCAGCACTTCCTCGTGCAGCCTGGTCAAATGATCAGCAGCATCCATAATATTGTAGAGGATAGCATGAAAAGATTCCTGAGAATCTGCCGTTTGTGCTTGATCGGCAAGGCTATCCATCAGTCTCTCCAATGCGTGTAGAGCTTCTTCCGCTTTGCGCACATTGTGGAGAAGAACCAGGGTGAGGGCTGTTTCCCTTTCTTGAGCGGGTGAGAGACGCCTCCGTCGGCGCGGATGATCGGTCGAGTGACGGATGCAAGAAAGTCGGGAAGGAGAGCGGGCGTGTGCGGAGAAGTTGCTCAGATGCAAATTGCTGGCCGCCTGTGTAAGGTTCCGGCCGAACAATTCATGATGAACAGATGAGAGGAAGGAGATGATCACAAGAATAGTAGAATCCATATTGTACGTACGTACGTAGAAGAGACCTGGATTAGGCGCGCATATTTAACCTTTAGCACAGACGGTTCGTATACCCAAACATTAATGATATAGACGCTTCGTATACCCAAACATTAATGATATAGACGCTTCGTATAACGATCGAGAGACGTTAATTAGACAATCGAAACACGAAGCGTTCTGGCAATCGAAATACGAAGCGTTCTGGCAATGGAAACACGCGCGAAAAGCCTTCTGGCATGAAGCTTATGACAGACGGTTTTTTATAAAAAACCGTCTGTGATGGTTGATATGAATGCAGCTGGTTGGTGTTGTATATGAATGCAGGTGTTTGGTGGTGGATATGAATGCAGCCGTGGTTATTGGTGTTGTCTTATTAACTACAGTTGAAAGGCTTATCACAGACGGTTCTAAACTTAGAACCGTCTGTGATAACCTCCCTATATATACCCTCTGGCTAGGGTTTTCCCGTGCATTTCTTGCAGATTATTCGATCTAGATCTAATTAAATCCCGAGCCCGTCATCGCCTCCGCCTCCCGAACCCTCGTCGGCTGCCTCCCGAGCCCTCGCCGGCCGCCTCCCGAGCTGCCGCGGCCGCCTCCCCGAGCCCTCGTCGAGCCTGTCGCCGGTCGCCTCCCAGAGCCTCGTCGAGCCCGGAGTTCGGCCGCCTCCCGAGCCCCTCGTCGAGCCGTCGCCGGTCGCCGCCCGAGCCCCTCGTCGTGCCCGAGTCCGCCGCCTCCCGAGCCCCTCGTCGAGCCGTCGCCGGTCGCCTCCCGAGCCCCTCGTCGAGCCTGGAGTCGGCCGCCTCCCCCGAGCCCCTCGTCGAGCCCGTTGCTGGCCACCTCCCCTCTGTGATGGACTAGGGTTTTGAGTATTGTGAGCAGTTTCTGTAATGGACTATGGTTTTGAGCATTGTGAGCATTGTTTACTGTAGTAGCTTAATTAGTTTGCTATTTGGTACATATTACATTGGTACATTGTTTACTGCAGTAGCTTAATTAGTTTGCTATTTGGTACATTGTTTATGCGGAGCTTAATTAGTTTGCTATTTGGTACATATTACATTGGTACATTGTTTATCTGCAGTAGCTTAATTAGTTTGCTATTTGGTACATTGTTTACTGCAGTAGCTTAATTAGTTTGCTATTTGGTACATACTACATTGGTACATTGTTTACTGCAGTAGCTTAATTAGTTAGCTATTGGTACATATTACATTGGTACATTGTTTACTGCAGTAGCTTAGTTTAATTTGCTATTTGGTACATACTACATTGGTACATTGTTTACTGTAGTTGCTTAGTTTACATTGGTACATATTACATTGCTTGTTGTGTTAGTATATAGTATATAGTATATAGTATAGGCACATAACTCCTCCCTTCTCCCCCTTCCCTCTACTCCTCTCCTCTCTTCCTAACATTGAGCATCATGTTTCACTTTTCTTGCTTCCTCATGTTATCATGTTTCACTTTTCTTGCTTCCTCATTTAGTAGCGGGACGGCCAAGATTAATCTTGTGCAACCCTACAATTTGAGAGCACAAATTA
The DNA here is from genome assembly GCA_036346575.1 of Dendrocalamus sinicus. Classification (NCBI taxonomy): domain Eukaryota; kingdom Viridiplantae; phylum Streptophyta; class Magnoliopsida; order Poales; family Poaceae; genus Dendrocalamus; species Dendrocalamus sinicus. Next base: position 473,914 of record JAYEVI010000123.1, on the reverse strand, counting down.
ACCAATCAAGGACCACTCTAGTGTATATGCCACATAGACCTTCAAGGGCATGAAGTAAGTGACACACTCAGTGTTCCGTTCAATGAACCGGATACACTAGTTTGTGTCATTTGCTTCATACAACTTTGTTTAGAGACCTTGTAGTAATAGTATATGCCGACTACTGCCAAGATATGATGTCCACTCCCACAATCCTTCTTAAATTAAAGGCAATTTTATTACAAAGTGCAAAAAAGACATTCCCAGATTCTTCGTGAGCGTGACATAGCCGACTTCTTTGGTGGCGACTATCCATCGCTTCCGCACTCCTTTTCTTCATCTCGGTCTCTCGGATCACGTCGCGCGATGCGATGATTCTGAATCATCGCTCATCGGCGTCACGTGATCCGAGACCAGAGATGAAGAAAAGGAGTGTGAAGAAGCAGATGGATAGTCGCTCATCGAATAAGTCGGCTATGTTGGCTGCTCACCGAATAATCTGGGAATGTCTTTTTTTTGCACTTTTGTAATAAAATTGTCTTGAATTTTGCAGGAAAAAGAAGGATTGTCGGAGTGGAGAATGTTGTGGATGAGGTTCCCAGATAAAGAAATCTTGCGATTGTTGCAAAAGATACATGGACCATTTGGGTGGAAAGATGAACTGGTTTCGTCAGGCGCATGACTGCCAATTTGAAGCATAGCATAGCATCCGAGGCACATCCAAGGCCTGCAGCTGTGTCTTGAGGAATGCCAGAGCTGGTCTTCAGATGGAGCACCTCGGATGTGCCTCGAATGCTATGCTCCATCTGAAGACTAGCTCTTGGCATTCCTCAAGACACAGATGCAGGCCTTGGATGTGCCTCGGATGCTATGCTATGCTTCGAATTGGCAGTCATGCGACTGACGAAACAATTCATTTTTCCACCCAAATGCTCCAAGTATCTAGCCAAAAAACAGCAAATGAAGCAACTGACATACTCTAGTGTTCCCGTTCAATGAACCGGATACACTAGTTTAGGGACTTTGCTATTTGATTTATAGTATTAGCAACTAAAGTAGGTGCTAAGATAGGCACATCACCCCCTCTCTATGTCCATATCACCCCCTCCCCTCTACTCCTCGCATCCCCTCTATTTTTTGCAGTGCCACCAGCAGCAGCCGGGCAACACGTGTGGATACTACCTGTGCCACCATATTAGACTACTCCTCGATTCCAGCAAGATCAGCACTCCTAAGGTTTGTCAATCTTTCCACATTTATTTCATACATGTCAAGTTTTATATGTCCGCGTGTTGATATTCCTATCGACAGGCTGCGCCCATCTCTACATCTGCATTGACACAGCCGGATTTAGCAAAAATTCGAGGAGAGTTCATTTGGTTTTTGTGGACTAAAGTCGTAAGATCAGATGGAGAGTTCCACTGCCCAGAATGATTTTTTTATTGTAATTCTAAGTGCAAAAGTAGTGTAGATCTTTTACAATTGTGTATTTGTTAATGGATATTTTATTTCAATTCAATGAATTGATTTGCAAAATGGATGCTTTATGTTTGTGAAATGAAGTGCGTTGTCAATTGGATGTTTTATGTCTGTGAAATGAATTGAGATGTGAAATGTATCGAAATGAAATGAGATGTGTGAATTGTATATGTTTTATGTCCGTGATTATCGCTTGTTTCAGAGGGCATGGCTAGCATTTCGAGGCTAGCCAATAAACGAAATATATTTAGGGGTTGAAGGAATATCACGAGCGGTTTTGAGTAAAACCGTGCGTGATAGCTGATATAACGAGCGGTTTTTAGTTAAAAACCGTGCGCGATTATCAGCTATCACGAGCGTTTTAACTAAAAAAATCGCTCGTGATGATCAACTATCACGATGGTTTTTACTCAAAACCGCTGCGTGATAATAAGTATCACAGACGGTTTTTAACTCAAAACCGTCTGTGATTATAAGCTATCACAGACGGGTTTTACTCAAAAACTGTCTGTGATAGCTGATAATCACAGACGGTCCAAAAATCGTCTGTGATGACCTTTGATTATCACTGACCCATAAATACAGACGGTTTACAAAACCGTCTGTGATGACGTTTTCGAACCGTCTGTGATGACCTTTTCTGTAGTAGTGCCCTCAGGTCAAACGGCCCAAACAAAACTGAAAGCTGTCAAGATTATATTGTGTTACACAAGTTCTAACTATACCGAATATGAAACATCTTGTTGAGACCACAATAGGTGCACAATAGTTGATCACACCGGCAGGATACTGCGGCCATTGGGACAGGGTCCCAATATTTGTTTTCAGGCTGACCGGAGCCTCCCCTGCCGGATGCGAAGATGGCATCAGTGCTCTTCTCCGGGACCTCCGTACAAACAACTTGCTCTAAACCAAAAGCACGAATTGAGAATCTTAAAACTCCATACGTAAACAAAACACAGCATGTAGCCTAAGCAACCAAGGTCGAGTCTAAGCTTAGACCCCATCTCAAACTCGTTCGAGTTCAACTCGTTTACCGTCCTAGCGATGCCAACAATGCGCATTGAGCTCCGGTCATTGCATCGTCATTCCGATCTAGCACACGCTTTGCAGCAATGCGAGATCCTACGTCGTTAAGGCATGTTTGGTTGGGATCCACACTTTGCCACAAAAATTATGGCAAAGTATGGTGTGTCATATATTTTGTGACAAACAAATCATTGGCTATAACTGTGGCAAGTTTTGACAAGATATAAGTGTATGACGAGGGGGTCAGTGACTAAGAAAATATGGTACACCACAATTATGGTAGCAAACCAAACATTTGCCTCATTTGGACAGAGCTCCTATGGTAAGTACGGCAATATTTGGCTCCCAACTAACACCCCCTTGGTCCGTTGTTGGGGGCCGAGATAGTGCTTCTAGATCAGCACCGAGGCACGTTTTACCGCTCGGCGTTTTGTCGAATTACGCGTGCTTTATGCAATGTTTTACAGTACCGAGATAACATGTCACCTAATGAACTGAACCTACCTCGGTGGGAGGTGTGAGTGTACACTCCCACCATCTAAGGCTGGGTTCGGTACTATTTGTTGAATTAGGCTTTCTTAACTTATGCTATAGTAATTTAAAATATACGCGTTTTTTAAGACAGAGTCTAATAATAAATTACAGTATACAAACTGACTTCATCTGTATAGATCAAAATCGCACGCGAGTGTCCCTACACTATTACAAATTAAAACAGGCTATACTAGACGGCTACATCACAGACGGTTTATACTGGGAACCGTCTGTGTAACTTTCACAGACGGTTCTTAACACGAACCGCCTGTGATAGTCTATACAACACAGATGATTCTTGTTAAAAACCGTCTGTGATAACCTTCGATTATCACTGCTCCATAAATTCAAACGGTTCAGAAAACCGTCTGTAATGACATTTTTGAACTGTCTGTAATACGGTTTTCTGTAGTAGTACTATCTCCGTACTCTTCCTCGCAAACAGCCAGAATTTATAAGCTATAGGCCAAAAAAGTATAAGCTACAGTAAAAAATCCATCTTAAATTGGGTGTCTATATATTCTTAATTAAATCAATACCTAGTTCGTTCTACATATCCTATATTTTTATAACATGTCACCTATCAATATCTAGGGTTTTCTGTAATTTGAGCCACAATACATGTGGTTTCTATAATTTACTCTTAAATCAACGAAGCTGACATCGCAGCAAGTGGAGGTTGATGACCAAATGACCACCCTCTGAGCAATTCCTATCTCGTGAAGGCAAAGGTAGAAACCTTACAAATTTTGTCCGTGCCTATCTGATGTTACATGTTGATGTATTCATGTTGGCCTTTCTTACGAGTTTTAGAGACCACTAAACTAGTACTCACTCCGTAAAAAATAAGTATAGTTTTAGAATACGTGTAGTCAAATAATTTCAACTTAGACCAATGATATCTTTATGAATATTTAGAACGACCATATGAAAGACCATATGAAAATGTTATAAATTGAATTGTCTCAGAAAATACTGTCATGATACTACAATTTTATGACAACTTTATAGACAATTGGGTGTCTATATACTCTTAAACCTTCACTACTGCTTGAAAAGGGGACAATTTCTCCTTTGAGAGAGCCAAGCAGGAGGTCGCTCGTAAAGCAATTCATGGACTTTGTCGCCACTTCAAACTTTGCCTTGAAGGATCACACTTTGTACTACGAGAGCCGTGAAGGATCACATCAAGATAACCCTTACCCTTTAGGTTAAGCTATTAAGCTACCCATTTCAAGTAGACAATGTTGCGAGCTATCATTCTCTTTTGTTGGTAGCCACGATAACTATTAATTGTTATTTGCTTAATCAAGGTTTTGCTAAGTTGGTGTTTTGTGTTGGATTATGAAAAAATGACCCATGTTTCTCCTTAGTCTTAAGCCTTCTCTTCACTCCTAATTCTTGGAAGCATCAAGCAGATGGGGAGCACCAGGAGCAACAGTGGCAACAATAATAATAGCAACAACGATTCTATTGGAAACGAGGCTACTGCAATTCCTCCACCACTACTCGCTAACAGACTTGACTAGTGTCAGATGATGACTGATCAGAAGTTGAGTTCTTCCCACCCACTTCTTTATTAACTATCTAAATATTGGGGATAAGATTCTTTTTCAGGAGGTAGTTGTCACAACCTATGTTTTTATTTAAAATAATAATAACTAAAATAAAAATTAAATTAAATTTAAATAAAGTAAAAAAATAAAAAGCAAAAATAAAATTAAAAAAATTTGGTTTTCCTAAGTTTCAAAAAGTTTTTCCATATTTTCTTGTAATTTTAAAAGGGTTTTTCTCTTTTCCTGAAATTAAAAATAATTTTGGTATAAAAATAAAAAACCAACTTTATGTTGGAAATAATTTAGGTGTGTCCAAAATTCCTTGTTTGATTTATCTAATTTTTTTTGGAATTTTTGGATTCCATTTGGTATTCTTCTAAGTCATATTTGATTTTCTAGGTCTCAGTCACTACTCAATGTCTCATTCACTCAAGTCTCTCCTCTTTGTCCATCTGGTCTCGGCCGTCTTGTCTTGGCGTGTCGCAATCGCAAATCGCAACTCGAGACCATCACCAACCTCCTTCTTCAGACTCTTGGTATGCTGAAAGCATCTAGGCCTCTAAAAATGGTTTTGATAATTAATGAATTTATGTGGATATAGGACTAACTTGCATAATAAGTATGCGAAGGTTTAGTCCATATGTTGGTGAAAAGATGCAAACCAAAGGATAAATGTGAAGACCCAAAACGGCTCAAGGCAAAGGTATACTTAGAACACGATCTCTTTTCATTTTTACCGGTCTTAGGAGAAAAGGTGGAAGACCGGATTATAGGATAGAAAATCGTACCATAAAGAGGGATCAAGGCAAGTAGCTTGATAGCAAATTTCATGTGCCATTTGGATCAAATTAGAAGTATGCATTCATCAAAAATCAGATTTAAAATCAAAACAGTGCTTTGTCTGGACGAGCGGTAGTACTGCAGATTTGAACGTCGGAACTACTGGAGAGCGGTAGTTCCGCGCCCAGAAGCGGTAGTACTGGCGACCGGAAGCTCCGAATTTTTGAGCAGAGCCTTTTTTTCTAGAGAGCACCACTGGATGCATTTTAGAATTTACAGGAACGGAAGTACCGACGCTTTAAATGCTGGAACTACTGTAGGGAGCGGTAGTTTCGTATTTTTGGAGCGGTACTTTCGGAGCTCAGAAGATCCAGAGGTTGAGTGGAACGTTTTTTCCAGAGAGCTCCTTCGGATGAAATCTGAAATTTCGTTGAGCGGAAGTACCAACGATTTTAACGCCGGAACTACCGCAGGTTGTGGTAGTTCTGCTATCCAGAGCGGTACTTCCAGAGTCCGGATGCTACGGACTCAGAGCGGAGCCTTTTTTCCAGAGAGCGCCAACTTTGGGACTTTTGGATTTCCGAAGAGCAGTAGTACCGCGCCGAATTTGCGGAACTACCGGAAAGCGGTAGTACCGCAAATTTCAACGGCGGTAGTATCGCGTCGCCAAATACAACGGTCACTGCAGAACTCTGACATAGCCTTTCTGACGCGAAGATTTGGGAGCGGTAGTTCCGCTTCCCCTGAATTTTTCTAGAATTTGTTCAAAACGGCTAGTTTTGGTTGGTGGGTGCTATAAATACCCCCACCACTGCTCAAGAACTATGGTTAGAGACCCATTGAACATTCTTTGAGCCCTAGAGCATTCATTCCACCCTCATTCTCACTTTGTGCATTAAATTTGAGGTAGTTGAGAAAATAGTGCTTGCATTCATTAGTTGATCCATTTGGCTCTCATTTGCATTCAAGTGAAGCCCAGGTTTATTACTCTTAGTGCTGGCAAGTGCTTGCCAGCACTTGGACGATTGGGCGGAGGTTTGATCGGTGATCTTCTCGAGAAGATTGTGAAAAGAACCGGCATTTTTGTGAAGGTCGGAGCTCACCTACCCGGAACGGAGAAGAGCTACCACTAGTGATCGAGGTTCTTCGGCTTAATTCGTAGAGCCGGTCCGATTGGTTCGGGCTAACCTCAACGTGGACTAGGGGAAACCGGCAAGTTTCCGATCATCACAGTAAAACGTCGATTGTGTACATCTCTCTCTTGCTTCCTTCTAGCTTTTATTTGTTGATTCTATTGTGATCATTTGCTTGTGTTAAAGCTAGTATTACTTGTCTATTGACTAGAATTGTGTAGGAGTATTCACCTATAATTCTTGCAACTAGAATTGTAGAGAATTATTTGAGTAAACAAGAAAAATTTTAAAACCTCCTATTCACCCCCTCTGGTCGGTATCCTTGATCCTACAAGTGGTATCAAAGCTTGGTCTCTCATTTATTAGACTTAACCATCTAGAGAGAAAAGGATGGCTAGTGAGGGGTTTACGATAGGCAAGGCACCATTTTTTGATGGCTCTAATTATGCTTATTAAAAAATTAAAATGTCAATTTATTTAAGGCCATGAGTCCTCATATTTGGAAAATTGTAAATGAGGGTTACGTCATGCCACTTGATCCATTGCACCCAACAGAACAAGACGAGCGTAACGCTCATTTAGATACCCAAGCCATGAATGCTCTCTTTGGAGCCTTAAACGCGGATGAGTTCAATAGGGTGAGCAATCTTGAGACGGCTCACGCTATATGGATTACCCTTTCGGAAATACATGAAGGGACGTCCACGGTTAAGGAGGCTAAATTGCATCGGCTTAGGATCAAACATGAGACATTCACGATGTTGCCCTATGAGGACATCAATGAGATATACACAAGGCTCAACAACATCGTGAATGAGCTCAAAGGCCTTGGAACTAACCTTTCCGATCTTGACATTGTGAGAGATGCTTAGGGCCTTACCGAAGAAGTACGAGATGTTGGTGACGCTTTTCCTCAACTCGCCGGAGTTGGCAAGGATGGTGCCAACACAACTCTTGGGTAATCTTATTACCAATGAGTTGTACAAAAAGGACAAGGAGGAGCTTATGGAGCAATCCACCTCCAAAGGAAAGAATATTACCGCTTTCAAGGCTAAGGCGGTGACAAGTGAGGAATCCGAAGATGATGAGGAGGATTCCGAAGAGGAGCTTGCCCTTCTAGTGAGAAGGATGAAAAAATTCATGAGGAGGCGCTCAAACCGAAGCGCAAGTCATGAGAAGCCCAAGAAGTGGCACCCCTCCTCTAACAAGAAGTATAGCAGCATCCGTTGCTATGAATGCGATGAGAAGGGGCACATTGCTTCCCAATGCCCCATGAAGAAAGATGACAAGGAGAAGTCATCCAAGAAGAAGGGATATCATGGCAAGAAGAAGCTTTTCAAGAAGCTTCACAAAGATGGGAAGAACGAAGCCCACATTGGTGAGTGGGATTCCGAGGCGGAGTATTCCGACTCTGACACAAGCGATGATGAGTCTCCCAAAAAGAAGGGACTTGTCGGCATCGCCATCAAAGAGACTCCATCGCTATTCTCCACTCCTACATGCCTTATGGCTAAAGGAGAGAAGGTAAAATTCATTGACGATGATGAACCCTCTTATGATGATTTAATGGACATGCTAATTAAATTAAATGAATTTCTTGGAAAAGAGAAATCAAAATTCAAGGTTTTGAAGAGCGAGCACATATCTCTCCAAGAATCGTATGAGAAGCTAAAAGAAGCTCATGATTTACTTTTCCAAGAAAATCAAAGGAAATCTAGTACTAGCATAGGAATTACATGTGATATCTTGGATAAAATTCCTAGTATAGAAATTCCAAAATCTAGCATATCTACATCTTGTGATGACCTTCTTGCCATGCCATGCTCATCTATTGTTGATTCTACAAATGCTTTAACTCTTGCAAATGATAATGTACTTGTTGATGAAAATAAAATTTTAAAAGAACAAGTACAAAAGTTAAACAAGAGTTTAGAAAAAGCTTACAAGGGAAAGGCAACCCTTGATAAATTATTAAGTCATCAAAGATGTTCATTTAACAAAGAAGGACTTAGGTTTATTTCCAAGAAAGGTAAGAAGCCGACATACAAGCCTCCAAGGTTTGTAAAAGAAAATGGTAAGTATTGCACTAAATGCCGGAATGTAGAACATATGCAAAATGACTGTTTAAAAAATAAAATGCATTCCATTGACTTGTATGATTCTTGTTATATGCTTAACAAATATAAGAATAGAAATGTTATTGCTCATTTTATTGGCACCTTGATTTTGGGAGATAAAAAGAAATCCATTTGGGTGTCCAAAACCTTGGTTACTAACCTCCAAGGACCCAAACAAATTTGGGTACCTAAAAGAACTTGATTTTCTTTTGTAGGTTAACTACAAAACCGGAGGAAGGCATTGGGTGTTGGATAGTGGATACACACAACACATGACCGGAGACCGAAAAATGTTCACCAACTTTGAGAGTGGAAGCAACGACAAAATCACCTTTGGAGATAATAGCAAAGGTTAGGTATTAGGATTGGGTAAAATTGCTATCTCGAATGACCTTTCCATTTCTAATGTGTCTATAGTAGAAACATTAAATTTCAATTTGCTATCTGTTGCTCAATTGTGTGATTTAGGCTTAATTTACTCATTCTTAAAAGAAAATGTAATTATTTGAAAAAAAATAATGAACTTGTTTTCAAAGGTTTTAGATTTGGAAATATATATTTAGTAGACTTTACTTCAAACGATTCTTGTTTAAAAACTTGTTTAATTGCAAAAACCTCTTTGGGTTGGTTATGGCATAGGAGACTAGGCCATGTGGGTATGATACAACTTAAAAAGCTTTTCAAACATGATTTAGTAGTTGGCTTGAAAGATGTGAAGTTTGAGAAAAATAGACCTTGTAGTGCTTATCAAGCCGGAAAACAAGTTGCTAATTCTCATCCTTCCAAAAGTATCATGTCAACTTCTAGGCCATTAGAGCTCTTACATATGAATTTGTTTAGGCCAACAACCTATAAAAGCATCGGAGATAATAGCTATTGTTTAGTCATTGTAGATGATTAGTCTAGATATACTCTAGATATACATGGGTATTATTCTTAAATGACAAAAGTGAAACCTCCAGGATTTTCCAAAGTTTTGCAAAAACGGCCCAAAATGAATTTGATTTTAAAATAAAAAAATTAGAAGTGACAATAGTTCCGAGTTCAAGAACAAAATTGAAGATTTCTGTGATGAACTTAGAATAAAACTTGAACTTTCTACAACCTACACTCCGGAGCAAAATTGAGTTGTAGAAAGGAAAAATCGTACATTAATTGAAATGCTAGGACAATGCTTGATGAATATAATACTTCCCATAAATTTTGGGCGGAAGCTATTAACACCGCTTGTCATGCCATAAATCGCCTTTATTTGCATCGTCTTTTGGAAAAGACCTCCTATGAGCTACTTATTGGAAGAAAATCGAACATCTCCTAGTATTTGGTTGCAAATGCTATATCTTAAGAAAGGGTGTTCGGCTTTCTAAATTTCAAAGTCAATGTGATGAAGGATTTTTATTAGGATATTCTTCAAATAGCAAAGCTTATAGAGTTTATAATAAAAAATTTGGGTTTATTAGAAGAATCATGTGATGTACAATTTGATAAGACTAATGACTCTCAAGAAGAGCAAGAAAATTTGGATGATGTAGGGGATGAAGGATTACGCAAGGCTATGGAAAATATGCAAATTGGTGACATCAATCCAAAAGAAGACCCAACATCACCTAGCTCATCAAGACAAGTGGAGCCACCCACCTTATCTACAACAAGTAATGTTCAAGTCATAGAAGAAGAACAAAAGGATCAACAACAAAATAATTTCAAAATCCACAACGCAATCGCCAAGGATCATCCAATAGATCAAATATTGGGTGACGTGAGTAAGGGTGTTCAAACTCGCTGTAGAGTAGCTTCATTTTGTGAACATTACTCTTTCGTGTCTTCTCTTGAGCCTAAACTTGTAGATGAAGCTCTAGATGATCCGGATTGGGTAAACGCCATGCATGAAGAATTGAACAATTTCGCTCAAAATAAAGTTTGCACTTTGGTGGAAAGACCCAAGGAGCACAACGTGATTGGCACAAAATGGGTCTTCCGGAATAAACAAGATGAGAACGAGATTGTGATAAGAAATAAAGTAAGGTTAGTTGCTCAAGGTTATACTCAAGTCGAGAGATTAGATTATGATGAAACGTTTGCACCCGTCGCTAGACTTGAGTCAATTAGAATCTTGCTTGATTTTGCATCTAGCTTTGATATTAAATTGTTTCAAATTGATGTCAAAAGTGCATTTCTTAATGGAACAATCTCCGAACTTGTATTTGTTGAACAACCACCAGGGTTCGAAGATCCTAAATATCCTAATCATGTTTATAAACTTTCAAAGGCGCTATACGGTTTAAAACAAGCTCCTAGAGCATGGTATGAGCGCCTTCAAAATTTTCTAATATCAAAAGGATTTAAAATTGGAAAAGTGGATACAACTATTTTCACAAAAATTATTGGTGATGATTTCTTTGTATGCTAAATTTATGTTGATGACATTATATTTGGTTCTACTAACAATTATTTTTGCAAAGAATTTGGAGAAATGATGTCTAGGGAATTTGAGATGTCCATGATAGGAGAATTGAGCTATTTCCTTGGACTCCAAATCAAGCAACTCAAGGATGGGACATTCATAAGCCAAACTAAGTATGTTAAAGACCTTTTCAAGAAGTTTGGCATGGAAGATGCAAAACCCATCAAGACACCAATGGCAACCTACGGGCATCTAGACCTTGACGAAGGAGGTAAGTCGGTAGATTCAAAACTTTATAGATCCATGATTGGTAGTTTATTTTATCTTACTGCATCTAGGCCCGATATCATGTTTAGTGTATGCATGTGTGCTCGCTTTCAAGCTTCACCAAAAGAGTGTCATTTAAAAGCCGTAAAAAGAATTTTGAGATATTTAAAGCATTCCCAAAACATAGGATATTCGGATATTCGGATTCCGATTATGCAGGTTGCAAAGTTGATAGAAAAAGCACCTTGGAAAGTTGTCAATTCTTAGGTAGATCCTTAGTGTCTTGGTCCTCAAAGAAACAAAATTCCGTAGCACTTTCAACCGCCGAAGCCGAATATGTTTCCGCCGAAAGTTGTTGTGCTCAATTATTATGAATGAGGCAAACCTTGATGGATTATGGGATTAATTTTGACAAAATGCCTCTTTTGTGTGATAATGATAATGCAATCAAAATTTCCAATAGCCTAGTCCAACACTCAATAACCAAGCATATACGCAACCATTTCTTGAGGGACCATGTTAGCAAGGAAGATATTTGCATTAGCCACATCCGGACCGAACACCAATTAGCGGATATCTTCACAAAACCCTTAGATGAAAGCCGCTTTTGCAAATTGAAGAATGAGTTGAATGTCACAGATTATTCAAATTTACGGCACAATTAAATGTATGCTAAATTGAAAAGGCTTGAGAGTTTGGGTGCAAAAGTTTTTATCCAAAAAGGTTTTGATTTAACTCAAATGCAAAAATTATTTGAAGATAATATTTTGGGATATTTAATGCATAATGATCCTTAAAGATTTTAGTTGAGTGCAAAAACTAGGGATCATTTGCATCTACTCTCTTTTCATTCCAATTCCTTCAAGTTCCAGAAAAATCGGAACTACCGCTGTCTCCTGCGGTACTTCCGGTAAGCGGAACTACCGGCCGTGAAAGTGGTACTTCCGCTGAGCGGAACTACTACCCATAACGGCGGAACTACCGCAAGTGACTTGAGAGGGGTAACCGCCCGCGCCCGAGGGTTTCTTGTACGGCCCCCCTCTCCTCTCTCTCCATATCGGTGCTTCCACCTCACAGCCGACCGCACCCGTACTCTTTTCTCCTCTTCTCTCTCTCCCTCTCAAAAATCCACCAAAACCCGCCCCTAGATCCTTAAATCTAGCGGTTCTTTCTTCAAATCTTCAAGTCAAATCAACTTCAAAGGGTTCAACTCCTCCGATCCTCAAGGTATCTCGGATCAAAGTCTCTTTTTGATCTCTCTTTTGAACCCTAGATCATATTTTAGATTGAATCGAAATGTATATGTTTTTGCAATTTGATTCTAGGGCACATGAGTAGATTTGGTATTTAAGGGTATTTGCACACCCATTCCATGGATTCAATCCAAGAAAACACCAAAAATCTATGTGCATTGTCAAAAACCTAGAACTGCCAGGGAGCAAAACTACCGCCCGACTAGCGCGGTACTACCAACCCAAAACAGCGGTATTTCCGATTTTCTTGACAGTGCAGCAAATCTATTCTAATCTTTTTCAATGTAGATTGATATATTATTCCTTGATCCTCATGAGTTATTTTACTTGTTTATAGATGCCTAGAACAAGAGCTGCGGGCAGGAGGATGTACTCCTCCATTTCTGGGGATTCTTCGGGCACCCCAACTCTCCCTTCCCCCAAGGCAGCACAAAAGGAAGCCCAAGACAAAGGGAAGGCCCCGGCACCTCAGTCCGATTCAGACTCCGAGACAGACTCTGAGCATCGTGAGAGCTCTCCCATGGAAGCGTCAGAAGAGGACATGACAGAAAGGGAGAGTCCTGAAATTGATTTGAAGAAAATAATAGCTGATGAGTATGCAAGATTACGACACAGAAATCAGTTTGAGCTACCTTGCAACTCTATCAACCCCAAGTTCCACACCAAGTTCCAAGAGCAGGTCTTTGATCAGTTGTATGGGAAGGATTGACTCTTTGCTGACCACAAGTTTGTCGACTGGGATCATTTGGATTCCATCGACAAATATGAGGGGACATATAGGCTGTTCCAGAGGGTAGGCATTCACCAGCTAGTATCATTACCTTGTGATTATAATGAGGAGCTGATACGTCAGTTCTATGCCACTGTATACATTTCACCAGACTTCCAGTATCTCACTTGGATGAGAGTGTGCACTAAGCTGGAGGCCACAAAGCATGATTTCGAGCTGGCCTTAAGAGCAGAATTGAGCGCCTATGACAAGATCTATGACAAGCCTGCCTTGGATATCCATGACATGACAGTCTACTACAACACTGCCGAGAGGTTCATTCCCGACAAGTTAGTTGGTTTGCTTCCTATTTCCAGCTTGGTCAACCGCATCATTAACCATACCATATTTCCAAAGAGCGGTAACTACGATGCCATTAGAGGTCATGCTTGGAACCTCATTGATTACATCATGAAGGGATAGAAGTTTGGTGTTGTGGATGTAATCATCAGGGAGATAGCCGCATCCAAGAATGACAGGATTAAGCGCATTAATTATGCGCCTTACATCATGGAATTAATCAGAACCGAGTTTGAGTTCAGGGGAGGATGCGGAGGTGTCCACAAGCCATATAAGCCCAGACCTAAGCCTCATATTCCCACAGCTACTAGAGCACGACAGGCAGATCCGACAGTAGGATCATCTTCAGCAGCAGCCGCAGCAGGAGCTGCAGCGGGACAGGAGCCTGGCCAACCTTCTCTCTCGCAGATTTATTCGACCATTCTCGAGGGTTTCTCCACCCTCAACTCCAGGATGGACACAGTAGATGAGAGGTTGACTTCTCTGGATGGCAGAGTGGTAGCCATAGAGCACTCCTTGTCCCAGCCACCTCCGTCGCCCCAGCGCTACACTCGACGTCACCGTCGTGGTCCTTCTCCCTCCGGACCTTAGGAGTGACTCTTTTTGGTATTTTATGCCAAAGGGGGAGAAGTGTGGGTAGTCGGGTAAAGTGTGGGCAGTTGGGCTAGCTATCTATCTATTTTATTTGCTCTTGGTTGTAATGAACTATTTATGCTTTTGGATGTAATGAACTTCATGTTATGTCATATCTTTATGGTTGCTTGGATGTAATGAACCTTATGCTCATGGATGCCTATCATATCTTTTGCTTGAATGTCAATTTGCTTTCACATTATAATATCTCTTTGCCCTGTGCATCTTGTCTCAAATATTATATTTCTATTCATGCACTTGTTTAGGGGGAGTTTTCTCCTCTCTTGGACTTTAAAATGAAAATAGTTCATCTTATGCCAATACAAAATTTGTTGCAAGAGCTACTCTCATTTAAAGTCAAAATAGAATATACAACTAGCTGCCAAACAAGTGGTATATTCAAAACATCATTTTCCACATAAAATTTGTGTTTTCATCAATTACCAAAAAGGGGGAGATTGAAAGCATCTAGGCCCCTAAAAATAGTTTTGGTAATTAATAAATTTATGTGAATATGGGACTAACTTGTTTAATAAGCATGCGAAGATTTAGTCCATATGTTGGTGACAAGATGCAAGCCAAAGGATAAATGTGAAGACCCAAAATGGCTCAAGGCAAAGGTATACTTAGAACACGATTTCTTTTTATTTTTACCGGTCTTAGGAGAAAAGGTGGAAGACCGGATTATAGGATAGAAAATCGTACCATAAAGAGGGATCATGGCAAGTAGCTTGATAGCAAATTTCATGTGCCATTTGGATCAAATTAGAAGTATGCCTTCATCAAAAATTAGATTTAAAATCAAAACTGTGCTCTGTCTGGACGAGCAGTAGTACCGCAGATTTGAACGTCGGAACTACTGGAGAGCAGTAGTTCCGCGCCCAGAAGCGGTAGTACCGGCGACCGGAAGCTCCAAATTTTTGAGCAAAGCCTTTTTTCCAGAGAGCACCCCTGGATGCATTTTAGAATTTATGGGAACGGAAGTACCGGCGCTTTAAACGCTGGAACTACCGTAGGGAGCGGTAGTTTCGTATTTTTGGAGCGGTACTTCCGGAGCTCGGAAGATCTGGAGGTTGAGCGGAACATTTTTTCCAGAGAGCTCCTTCGGATGAAATCTGAAATTTTGTTGAGCGGAAGTACCGGCGATTTCAACGCCGGAACTACCGCAGGTTGCGGTAGTTCCGCTATCCAGAGCGGTACTTCTAGAGTCTAGAGCTCCAGACTCAGAGTGGAGCCTTTTTTCCAGAGAGCGTCAACTTTGGGACTTTTGGATTTCTGGAGAGCGGTAGTACCGCTCCCCCTGAATTTTTCTGGAATTTTTTCCAAACGACTAGTTTTGGTTGGTAGGTGCTATAAATACCCCCACCACTGCTCAAGGACTGAGGTTAGAGACCTATTGAACATTCTTTGAGCCCTAGAGCATTCATTCCATCCTCATTCTCACTTTGTGCATTAAATTTGAGGTGGTTGAGCAAATAGTACTTGTATTCATTAGTTGATCCATTTGGCACTCATTTGCATTCAAGTGAAGCCCAGGTTTATTACTCTTAGTGCTTGCCGGCACTTGGACGATTGGGCGAAGGTTTGATCGATGATCTTCTCAAGAAGATTGTGAGAAGACCCGGCATTCTTGTGAAGGTCGGAGCTCACCTACCCGGAGCGGAGAAGAGCTATCACTAGTGATCGAGGTGCTTTGGCTTAATTCGTGGAGCCGGTCTGATTGGTTCGGGTTAATCTCAACATGGACTAGGGGAAACCGGCAAGTTTCCGATCACCATGGTAAAACGTCGATTGTGTACATCTCTCTCTTGTTTCCTTCTAGCTTTTATTTGTTGATTCTATTGTGATCATTTGCTTGTGTTAGAGCTAGTATTACTTCTCTATTTACTAGAATTGTGTAGGAGTATTCACTTATCATTCTTGCAACTAGAATTTTAGAGAATTATTTGAGTAAACAAGAAAAAAATTTAAAAACCTCCTATTCACCCCCTCTAGTCAGTATCCTTGATCCTACATATGCTTGTGGCGGACTCCTTCAATCCTACTCCTCTTAGCTCCTGATTTTGCTGAGACTCAGACTAGATTTGTTCTAATCTTGTTGGATTCGACCATTCGGGGATTTGTTCGTAGCACACATGAGTTGCTTGGAAGTGCATATGACATAAGCCAGAAAAGGAATTGAAGGCTTTTGTAGTGATCAGGATTAATACTGCCTTCAGTAGCAGGAAGCATTGAGATTCTATCAGGCAGACCTGGATCTGGATGCCTCAACCTCAAGGTTCATACTTTGCGATGCAGCCTGGTTGTTTTCCTTGTATTGGCTCGCTGTTGCTTGCTAAATTTCTTATTCCTAGTTAGAAGCAATAGACAAAGAATGTGCATTTAATCAAGTAGAATGATTGTGTAGGTAACAAGGAAATTACACAGCAATATACAACTAGTCAAATACAATCATTTTTTATCATATCATTAGCAGCCTTTTAGAATAATACTACCATGGTCATAACATTTTTCATTCTGCCAAATTTGAGATCTGTGGACTATGGCTGACTATTATTTATATTTTGTTGTGGCTATACTCGTTGCTTGTAAAACTAACTGCATACGTATATTCGGCTGCTATTTATCAGGTGAGAAACTCAAGAAATTGGAAGAGAAGAACGGAATCATCATTCGATTTATGATAGGACATAGGTAAGGTTGCTTGCACTATGCTTAATATTTCACAAGTTCAAGCAAAGATTTTGTACACAGATCTATAGGAAGCTTTCCACATTTATTGAAAAAGAAAACAAATCCATAAGGCCTAAATTTCTTGCTCTGTTGTGGTTCCCAGATATGTTTGTAGTTACTCATTTTGCTCAAACTCCAAAATCCATATGTAAACCTTCTAATGGAATTCTATTGCTAATAGTTTAAAATTCTGTAACTTTGGTAAAGAAGCAGAGCACTCACGATGATTCAAATTACACAAGGAATGCATCATAACGGGGATAATATGATTGATACAGGAATTATTGCATACAAGAGCCCGTACTGGGCAGTATTTCTTTGTTCTTTTTAGTTTTAGAAATTCTTGGCAGAGGGTGTTTAAAAAGTGAACAACCTTTCTGAGCTTTCCATTATGCTTGTTCAAACAGAGAAGAATCTCAATTATGCAATTATTTACAAGCTTCTCAAATTGGTTTTAATTTTTCCCGTAGCAACTGCTAGTGTTGAGAGAGCATTTTTTTCAATGAATTATATGAAGAATAAGCTAAGAAATAGAATGGGGGGGTAAGATTTGAATGATTGCTTGATTACATCTCTTGAGTGAGATTTTTTTGTGAAAGTTAACAATGATGATATTATATCTCACCTCCAAGGCATGAAGCATCATCCCATTAATTTTTAATTATTTTGTAATGTCTTTATATTATTTGAGTTGCTATCTCTTATACGAACAATTGTACTTTAATTTTCGCTATTGTGGACCCTTATATTTTCTATTGAACAATATTTTCATAACTTCAAATACTCATCCTGAAATTTCTAAGTCTGCCACAGCCGTGCACCTCCCCACTCGCTTACCTCCCGGCCCCACCCGTCAGCATCTCCCTCCTCCCTTCTTCTTCCTCCCGATGCCGCCGCCATTGATTCTGTCAGACTTCCTTGCTTTCCTTTGTTTGCTATGCCATCGATGGAAAAACTCTACCCTCGCCTTCCTTTTCCTCTACCTGTGAGCACTGACAGACTCCTTTTCTTCCCAAGCCCTCTATCTTTCTCCCTCCTCGAATGTGCACCACCATGATCTCCGGCAACAAATTTGTGCCCCGTGTCTCCTCTTTGCCCCTATTTAAACCCACTCCAGCACCCTTTGGCTTCACACCACAGCTCTCTACCCCATCTCCCTCTCCCGTGAGCTCCACATCCTTACAACTAAGCTCTCTCACTCCCGAGCACCGTCCTCCACTCCAGTGAGCAATTACTGACAAACCAAGCCGCGCAAACGCTTGCCAACCTCCCACGCCTCTCCGCCATCAAGGAAGATCGCTAGAGCGCCATCTTTACCAGAACCCAACCCCGCCGCCACCTCTCCCTTGCCGTCGGCCACCTTTGAGCTCCCTAGGTCCCCATGGTTAGGTAAAATGTGTTGTGGCCTCCTATCGTTTTTCCACCCACCGCCATCCTCCGGAGTCCACCGTAGCGTTGGTGACCATAGCGTCTCATGCACCACTGCGCCAGCAAGCCACATGGCAGCCACGTGTACACCACATGGACATCCCATGCTGAGTCAGCCGCTCACATGTAAAGCCCACTCAAACTATGCGCCTAGTCCACCGTCGACCAAGCCACTATTCCGTTGACTCGTGCCCACATGTCAGTGACTACACTCTTTTTTAGAAAAATAATTTAGCCAAAAATCCCAAAATAGTGTTTTCCTTCTCTTTTTACAGATGTAAATCTTCCGAGAGCCCGTTCTAGCTCTATTTAACTCTATTCTTTTTTATAAATTCATCTAAAATCCTAATCTACCCATTTCTGCCTTCCTTTTGAATTTCTTTGAATTTTGTTTGTTTTGACTATTTTCGTGTGTAGACTATGACATTCTCGAAGAGTGTGACTTCATCGATGATTCTCGTCACTAATCTGTGGAGCAAGGCAAGTTACACCATAGATCATATTGAACCAAATATTTTAAATTATGTATATTCTTTTTTAAATTATTATGCATGCTTATTTTTATTCAAGTATAGTTTAAATTCTGGTTTAAATTCAACCTTAAATATATTCATTTGTGCCATGTGAATTGTGAAGTACCTGGGCGATTTTTTATTTCTACTTCAAATTGTCCACTCCTTGATCAGAACTTGGCTTCCGTTCTTTCAGAAATGTTGAACAGGACCGAAAAATTCCAATGCAGGATTACTATCTGTTGTAGTCCTGACTTGTTACTGTAACCGCCACTAGAGGAGTTGAGATTTTGCTACAGAAAAGCCTCAAGGATCACACAAATCAGAGAAAGGTGACAGGTAGCCGACTGCCACCCCTAAGCTATACTCTTGGTTTCCCAATGGACCGACAGATTTTGCTACAGAAATGCCTAATTAGTTTCCCAGTGGAAACCAACTGCCACCCCTAAGCTATACTCTCGGTTCACTTCTGGCCAGCAAACCGAATCACCCCCCATCTAATCACACATTCAAAGCTGTCATCCCGGCCAGAGCTCACGCAAAAAGTATCCAACCGCAGCACCGACTGACCGAACAAACAAAAACCAATTAGCCTCTCACGGTCTCACCTGATGCCTCTCACAAGCCGCAATTTCTGATTCTACAAAAGGATGTCTCGGCCCCAAAGCTCACGCCATGCAAATGCAGCCCCTCTTTTTCTTTTGTTCAACCCGATACAATGTCTTCCAACAGGGCCTTTTTTATCTCATTCAGACTTTCGGCCCATTACTTATCAAGGGATCCGAAACCCTTCGTAATATGAGTTTTTTCACTTTTATCACATGTCGTAGCCTTCGAACCGCACCTCTATAGCTCTAACACGACTATCTTCTCTAACATCCTCGATCCTCTAAATCATAACTTCGCACCAAGCCATCTCCCAGTCCACATCGTAGACCACGATCGTCTTCGAGTTACTCTGCATATGCAAAAACCAAACCAACATTTTTTTTCAGTACAAGTTCTTTCCAACTTGACCGATATTAGTCTACACATGCCACACGCCTCAAATAACATCAATAAACAATATTGTCAATTATTTATCATCATAAATATTCTAAACCTAGCCACATCACTACTACAAAAATGGTCATCACAGATGGTTCAGAACTATCATCACAGACGGTTTTCTGAACCGCTTGTATTTATATGTCAGTGATAATCGAAGGTTGTCACAGACAGTTTGTGAGCCATCTGTAATATAGACATTATAGATGGTTTGTAACTAGAACCGTTTGTGAAGAAAACTATTACAAACGGCTCGAACGAAAAACCGTCTGTGATACTCACACATCACAGACGGTTCTAGTTACCAACCGTCTTTGATGAGCGAGTATCACAGATGGTTGGTATAGAACCGTCTGTGATAGTCCTTCATAGGCGGTTTATACCACAAAACCGTCTGTGATAGTTTACTCTATACATAAAATTTTTTCTGTTTTTTGGCTAGCCTCAAGAAATAATGTTACCTATGCCCTTTGAAAACAAGCAAATATAGTAGCAAAGTAACACAACAGCACATTCCATTTCCATTAAGATTAGAATCCACCATTACAGCATAACAAGATAACGAACCCAACTCTTTAACACGGCAAGAATATATAAGAAGCAGAGATCCTAGCAGACAGTAGGAAGCTAGATGCATCGGATGGCGGCCGGATATCATGAGCAATGGAGAGGCGGCGGTAACGCCACCTTTTGTGGCACGACGGTGAGAATGAAGAAGACACTCTTACAACACTTACGACAAGAGTGTGTTCTGCATTCCACCGATGGGCGTGAGAGGAATTGGGAGAGAGATGGGAAGGTGGGGGGATTTGACATTTGAAATAAATCGATGTCGAATGCGACTGGTGCCACTCATGTGCATGAGGGGCACTATGGGCCCACCATTGGCTTTAAGAAGTACTTTTCTATGGGAGAAAAGATCATTATCCACTCGTATATTCAAGTAATAGTGATATGTGTTCCGAAGCGTGCCCTCTGATCAATTGGAAAATCTAACGAGCACACATGTGTGTGTGTTAGTCTTAACGTGCATAGTGTGCCTCGTCCGTTCCATCGAGTGATGTGGGAGCGGGCGCGTGAGATGGATTACTCATCGTTTGGGAGTGGGGCGGTTGGCTGGTTGCACATATAGCTCGTCCTTGCAGCAACAGGCATAAGTTCATACGCAGATTGGAACACAAACATTGCATGAATACACCACTGGGTTATCCTTCTGTGCTCGGGCCTTGGCATTGTGTGCCGCCACTGGGCCGCCCACCCACCTGCCTGCTCCGTCCTCTCTGCTCTCTATCTGCATTTTCTTTTTTTTTCTAAACTAGTGAAATTCTAGTTAACACAATTTAAATATTACGCCTCTAAATCTCCAATTTAAGCCCCAAAGGTGTGTTGTTTTGTACCGCACAATGACTTCTCTAAGCATATACATATACATACATATATACATATATATATATATATATATATATATATATATATATATATATATATATATATATATATATATATATATATATATATATATATATATACTTGGTATGCTAATGTACAATCATGTGGATGTTTTTCTGTAACTAATATTGAATTTACATCATTCAACTCAGAAACAGGATGTTTCTATCCTTTTGTTGACACAAAAAGCCAATGGCAAGAGGTGCAGATTCAAATTATATCGGTTCTCTTTCACTTATGGGTGGATTTGACATGGGCATCAATTTTGACGGATTTGGGGAAAATATGCAGATTTCATGCAGCTTTGCAGCCACCTCCTGCATGCTCACGCATTCACTTGGGAATGGCTTGGTACAACGAAGTCCAATGTCTAGCACAGAAAGCAAACAATGTACACCTTTTTTTTTCTTCACAGCCACTGGAGTTTCTTGGCAAAGCTTAGTAGTTGGGATCAGCAATCTACAATATCTTGTCAGGGAAGTTGGTCGCTGTGAACTTTGCAATGTTCAATCCGTCCTTAAACAACATGTCATCTATTGGCCTCCTTTCGTTGAATATTTAAAGGAGAACAACCAGCTGTAAACATCTGAGGCAGTTGAGACTGGGTTACCACCAAGCGCACTCTATAGTTGAAACTATACAAGAATAGTTTAGTCACGTGTTAGCACAACTATTGAAAACAAAAAATTTGTTCTCAAGTATTGAAAACAAGAAATTTGTTCTCAAGTTATATGGAGACATAGAACAATATTAAAAATGGATCATAAGGACAAAAACCTCTAAAGGTAGGGCCTAAGGCCCCATCTCGCAAGTGTTCTTTTTGGCTTTTGGCCTCTCCAGAAGTCAAAAACTCAAACATCGAAATGGGCGGCCTCTTGAAGTAGATTCTCTAAACGGTTTTCTGAGCACAAAACTGTGTGCACCAAACCAAATGTATCAACGCCTCTGTTGACCGCTGCTATGTCGAAAAGCACATACAAAAACCATCAACACAAAAAATCAGAGCCTATATAATTTTTTCCATGGACGCCGACACTTAAAACAAGCAGTAGATGACTCAAAAAATGAGAAAAGCAGGAGTGAGCATTCTACTAGAAAAGTTTACGAATCTTAAAGTTAAATAGTTAACATTAGATGACAGTAAATATGTACCAACCTATAAAAAAATTAAATTGAAGATTAGTTATAGATATACAAAATATCAGATCTTCCCAATATTTTATAAAAGTACACATTGCAAAGGCATAATTGATCAATTTCATCTTAGAAATGGGCTCTGTTGCGCAGCTTTCAGGCTGCCCAACAAAAATATAATTAGACCAACAATATAAAATTAAGTCATTTCAGGTAGAAAGAAACTCTGAATCCAGCAACTAGTGACATGGTTTGAAAGATTGTGAACTGCAATCAGCACCCTAGGATTAACTTACAATCTCCACACCTAGAAAGAAACTTGAAAGATTGTTATCGCAAGGAAGCCCACATCGGCTGCTTGACCATGGCATGGCATGGAAAATATTGGAAATGCACTACTTCTTTCTGAGGCACCAGCTCGAGCCGGCGCTCGTGGACATGTAGAGGGTGTTTCAATACCAGAATTCAAATCACAAAATCAACACATTGAGAGGTCATCAATCGATTCAGAGGTGGGGGCGCCCTTCTCACAGGTTGCTCAATACACGGGAATCTTGTGATCTTGCAGAGGTGTGTGCAAGGAAATTGTTCAGACTAGAGCTGTAAAATTCAGCCAACTGCTTGCTGATGATGAGCTTGTATGTAGGGGTGGAAACGCATCGAATATGAATCGAATAGTGTTCTTACCATACTCGTATTTGTATTTTATGAATGAATGCGAATATGGATTCAAATATTCTCAAATACAAATACTAATCAAGTATTGTAACGGATACGAATTCGTATTGAATATCTACTCAATTTGGTCGGATGCAGATATCCTTATAACTATGTAATATGAAGATATTAATGGTATGTGCTTCCTCTGTACGTAGTGGAGGACTCCACCGTCGCCATAGATAAGTGATAGTTTAATTTATTGACGTAAAGTTTGCTTGGTGCTCAAAGGCCAACTGATGTGAGATAGTTTAATTTATTGACGTAAAGTTTGCTTGGTGTTCAAAGGCCAACTGATGTGAGATAGTTTAATTTATTGGCGTGAATGCGTGAGCCGCGGCCGAGCGCGCTATTGGCTTCGGTATTTTTCCCGTGGGCAAAAACTGAGAGAGCTGAGCTGGTCTGGTCTGTTGGAACGCTTTTCTTTCAGTTCTACCTACAGAGTACATACTCGCGTGTGTAGTTTCAGGCAGGCAGTCTCACTATGTCAGTTCTGCCTGCAGACGCGATCGCATCGGCGTTCTTACGCTGTAGTCGGTCCTTCACGGCAGGTCCACACGTCCAACATAAGAAACGGCACGCCACGACAGTCTCTCTCATGCCGCGTTGATGGGCACCTATGTCTCTTCAGGCCGGCCGGTGCAAGACCATGCGTAGTACCACCACCACAAGATCACGCAAAACAGCTCAATGCGAATGCATTACGTGCTAAAGTGAACGACCATAGGAGAAAATCCAAGATGCTATTGTAATGAATCATTGCAAATTTGGGGAGTATTGAATTGGTTTTGCAAAGATTGCATTTGGTTTAGACTATTTTCTAGAAGATTCAGAAAAATCGCAAGTACCGCAGTTATTAATACTGCAGGTGTTTGTGTGGTAGTACCGCAAGGCGGTAATTCCGACTGAGTAGCGGTATGTTTTTTCCAGAGAGGTTCAGACAGGTGCGGTAGTACCGGCTTGAGTAGCGATAGTACCACAGTGCGGTAGTAACGGCGTGTTAAGAGTGGTACTACCGATCTTCCTAGAAAAATAGGGTTTTGGGAGCTAGATCATGGTGTGAGTTGGATTGAGTTGGGATGACCTGGGTCATTCCATTAAGGATGCATATATATGTTCTGGCTAACGTGGGTTAAGTTGTGAATAACTTATGTCTAGAAATGATTTCTTTGTTTTTGGATATGCAGAGTGGCTTGGAACCAACTGTGGTCAATGATGAGGATTACGGCTAGACAAATGGAGGAGTTAAGGCCTAGAACGATCAACGATGCTGGATGAGACAGGAGTTTGATTGATTTGCTCTTGTTTGGTTGGTTTTGATCTCTCCTCTTCCCTTCTCGTGATCTTACTATGCCAAGAACGTGTAAGAGATGGAGATAATCTTTGAGAATATATCTCCACCCATCTAGACACTTTGATAGCAAGATTCATGAGAAAATCCGGTTTTACTTGATTTTGGCCTCACTAAGTGATTTCTTAATTTGAGGGTGTTTGGTTTGATTTCTTTGGTGTTCTAACTTGCCGTGACATGTGGCAATACATCTAGACCCATCTTGGTCATCATAAACCCACGAGCAAGTTGTATTCACCGTTTGGAGTTTTGGCTCGGTTTCGGTGCAACTTTCCAACAAACTGAAAAAGGTCTCAGTTTTGGCCATAATTTTCATGATCGTTTATTGGAATAGATTCATAATGTCGTAAATAAGATCCATACAAAATTTCATGTCATTTGAATCTTCAAATCAAAAGTTCTCTCGATTCTTGTGTTTGAACTCGTGCTAAAATTTTTGTTCATCAAGGAAACGGTAGTTCCACAGTGCAAACAAAGGTACTTCCGAAAATTGGTAGTACCATAGTGCAATCAAAGATACTTCTAATTTTGCTTATTCTTCTCCAAAATTTCAGCAGCTTCCCTTGCTCGTCTTTTGGTGGTTTCTTATCCTAATCTTCATAGCTTTGTAGCTATTAGAGTGAAGAAGTGTTGAATACTTTGGGGGGGAAATTAGAAGGCACTATTCAATCCCCTCTGCTACCATGGCAACGGACAAATATTCCACCAAACTGCCTCTCTTCGATGGGGTCGACTATCCATTTTGGAAGAGTAGGACAGAGTCTTACATACAGGTTCAAGGCTATGTGATTTGGAGAAAGGTTAAGACCATATTCGTTATTCATGCTGATGAGCACATCACAGCTATGAATACACCAGATGTGGAGGCAAATGCTAGGGCAAGGAGCATCATCATTCAAGGTCTTAGCCAGAGTGAGTTTGATTGCATCTCTCATCTCACGTCGGCTTTTGACATCTGGGTGACCCTCGATACATACCATGAGGGCACCACCTAGATCAAGACTGTCCGATAGGACCAGTACATGTGATAATACAATAAATTTAAGATACTAGCTGGTGAGTCTTTGGATGAGTGTTTTGGTAGATATCACAAGATACTGAACAGCTCGAAACCCAGACTCAGATAACGCTCATCAGATGCTTTCTACCTTGTACCTCAAAGTTTGGAAGATGAAAGTGACCACTATTAAGGACACGACTAATCTATCAACCTTGAGTCTTGATGCTTTGTACTCGCATCTAATGACTCATAAGATTGACGTCATCTCTCGCAAGATGAAGTCGCAGTCGATGACCTTAGTCATCGATCCCATATCTGCTTCTGTAGCATCTTCTGATAGTGCTTCTGGTTTCTCTCTGGCTGCTTTGTGTGAGATGAGTGATGACCAATTTGAGTAGTTTCCAGAGAGTGAGTTAGCCCTCTTAGCTAGAAAGTTCTCTCATGCATACAAGATGGTTAGAGAGAGGAAGAGAGGATATTTGGTAATTTGCTTCGAGTGTGGTGGCCCCAACCACGTTCGAGCGAACTGCCCTAAGCTAGAGAAAGGCAAGAATGACTATGGTGGTGTCAGCAAGAATGACTATGGTGGTGTCAGCAAGAATGACTACATCAGCAAGATCCGCAATAAGAAGCCGCCAGCTCGTGATCAAGGCAAGGAGAAGAAGTGCTGTAACTTCAGCAAGGCGAAGAAGCTCTTCCACCGCGTCCTCACCACTATCAACAACTTTGACTTCAGCAACATGGAGGGCTGGAGTGACGATGACGGTGAGTATGATCCGCATAAGGACACCAAGGATGGCAGCGACTTCACCGGGATGTGCTTCATGGCTGACAAGAACGACATCAGCGATGACGATCTCTACGGTGACTTTGATGAGGTATGTACATTCTACGACCAGCACAATGATACTTTTCTCAAATTAGAAAAGTTTTATGCTAAGTCTAGTACTAGGTGTAGTGAGTTAGAGAAGGACGTAGAGAGCTTGTCATGGGAGCCTACTTCATTTAGATCTGCT
Organism: Dendrocalamus sinicus; assembly: GCA_036346575.1. Classification (NCBI taxonomy): domain Eukaryota; kingdom Viridiplantae; phylum Streptophyta; class Magnoliopsida; order Poales; family Poaceae; genus Dendrocalamus; species Dendrocalamus sinicus. The sequence goes on along the minus strand of JAYEVI010000123.1, from coordinate 447,294 downwards.
TCCTCCCGGGATGATTGTGATGTTTGTGCTTCCTTCCTTGGAGACATGAAGAAATTAAGAACCTCACATGATATTGTGATTTCTGAGCTAGATTTGTTTAAGGTGGAGAATGTTAGTCTGTTAGCTAAATTAGAAGTGGCTAGAATTGTTCCTTCTCAGTCAGATTCTATTGAGACTACATTCTGCACATTATGTGAGGATAAGGACAATACTTTTAGAGGTTTATATACCATGCTCCTTGATTTGTTTGATATCTATTATAGCTGTACCAACTTGAAGATTAACTTAAAGAAGGCAGATCATAAAATTATTGAAATACGTGCTTCTTTGCTTTAGCCCGTTGTTTCTTGTTCCAACTACCCAAAATTGATTGCTGAACTTGAATCTATTTCCAAATAATTTCAGGACATGTGTGATCATAATAAGAAAATGGCTCAATATACTTCTAAGACACTTGTTAGCTTACCATGTAATAATTGTGAAAAACTAAATCTAAATTGATTGCATTGAATGAAAAATGTGTGAAGGTAACTAAAGATCTACAAGAGAAGCCACAATCTGCTTGTTTGTTCTATGCTGAGGTTGAGGAGAAGATGGGGAATATGCAAGAGACTTTTAGGAGGAGTTATGAGGCCCAAATGACTAGGATTATGCCTGCACCTTGTGTGCCTTACGAAGCCCTCAAAGTTGAGGCAACCATGCATAAGAAGAAATACACATAAGCTATTTGATCCTCTCCCTCTGGTTCTTCATCCTCTCCTTTTGGTTCCTCATCCTCTGCTTCTCCATGTGCTTCTTGTGCCTCTCTTTTTTGAGAGTGTGAGTACCTCATGAACACTCTTGAAAATTTTGTTGGAGGCAAGAAAAGTCTTAATCTTATCCTAGACCAATCCAAGATTTTCAACTTTAATCAGGGTCTAGGATATGATTTCTTAGAGGATGTGAAGAAACATCCACCTGCAGTTGTTAGGGCTGTAGCAGGAGGTGTGATCGAGGCTGCACCCAAGTCTAAGAAAATTGAGTTTAAATCTGCATGTTTTGTCCAGGGGATTTCTGACAGTAAGGTTGTGCCACTTGCTACATCGACCTCTTAGAAGGCAAAGCATCATCTTATTGCTTTGACCTCTCAGAAGGCGAAGTATCATTGCACCTTCTGTCAGAAGGATCTACATGTGGTTGTGTTCTGCTTCAGGCACTCCAAAGTCTGCGTAGAGACCGTGTTCATGCTCTTAGGGGTATTCAGAGTCAGCACCAGACTCGGAGTGCTTCTAAGACCAACATGAAGTGTGGAGTCATAGGTAGATCTCCTGATTTGCAGGGTTTTAGGCAGCATCGAGGACTTGGTTTTTGGGCTCCTTGTAGTTTTGGTCCTCGAGCTGCTTCTGGTCAGGATTTCCGCCATCCTGAGGATATACCTCATTTTCCCCATCGAGGTAGCTATCTGCGGCGTGATCAGCGTATTGTTGTAGGTTAGACACGCTCTTCCATAGTGGTCAGACCTAGCAAAGGCTTGAGGTCTACTCCTAGACCTACTGTTTCCATGAGAAACGAGGTACGTAGAGTTGCTAGAGGTCAGTCTTTTGTTTCTGTGACTGGATCTTCTATTCATCATGTGACTCAATACTGGGTTCCTAGATCTGCTTTTATTTACCCCAGTGCTGAGCCACTTATATCTTCTTCTCACTCAGGTTCGTCAGGCTAGGAAGGGATAGGTTTGGCTTGTCGACTCCGACTGTTCTCAACACATGACCAAAGACTCTCATTAGTTCTCTTCCCTAGTTCAAGCTCCAAGTAATGAGATGATCACCTTTGGAAATGGTTCATTAGGTCGACTCATCACTAAAGGTACCGTGCGCAGTAATGATTCCTTCATTCTTAAGGATGTTGCCTTAGTGAGTAACCTGCGTTATAATTTGCTTTCTGTTTCTTAGCTTACCGATGACGATTTTGAGGTCAGCTTTAAGAAAAATGCGTGTAAATTCTTGATTCTTCGGAACATCTAGTTTGCGGGATTTCTAGGTTTGGGAGAATCTTTCGTGCTGATTTTATCGAATCTTCTAGTGAGTCTCTCTGATGCTTATTTGCTTCTGAGTACCATGATCTCTCCTTCTGGCATAGGAGACTTGATCACATTAGCTTTGAACATTTGACCTGAGTAAGTGGCCACGACCTTGTGCGTGGTCTGCGTAAGCTCATGATGGTCAAAGACATAGTTTGTGCCCCTTGCTGGCATGGCAAGATGATTGCCGCTTCTCATTCCCTAGTCATTGTGACTATAACTGATGTACCAAGACAACTTATTTATATGGACATTGTTGGTCCGGCTAGAGTGCAATCAGCGGGTGGGAAGTGGTACGTTCTTGTCATGGTTGATGACTTCTCGAGGTTTTCTTGGGGTGTTTTTCTTCACCTCGAAGGATGAGACCTTTAGTCATTTTCATGGTTTATTTAGTAAGTTGTTTGTTGAGCTCCCTAGTGCCTTACGAGCGATTCATAGTGACAACAGTACGGAGTTCAAGAACTCTTACTTTGAGAACTTCTGTGATGAGTCGGGTGTAGAGCATCAGTTCACTTCCCTACACGTCCCTCAGCAAAATGGCATTGTGGAGATGAAGAACCGTACCTTGGTTGAGATGGCTAGGATGATGCTAGATGAGTATGCTACACCTAGAAAGTTTTGGGATGAGGCTATAGCCACCGTGTGCCCTGCTTTGAATAGAGTTTTTCTAAGGGCACACTTGCATCGCACTTCTTATGAGTTGAGGTATGGGCGAAAGGCCAGTGTATCTCATTTTCATGTTTTTGGTTGCAAGTGCTTTATTCTGAAGTCTGGGAATCTAGATAAGTTTGAGTCTTGTTCTTCTGATGGTATCTTTCTGGGTTAATCGACTTTTTCGCGGGGCTATAAGGTCTGGAACTGCGTGACTAGTAGGATCATAGGGACATGTGAGGTTACTTTCGATGAGACTAGTCCTAGTGCTAGGCCCGACATCTCAGGTCCAGTTGTGCAATCCGAGACCATCTTCGTAGATGATGAGGAGGATGGAGATAAAGGTGCTTTACCTGATCCAGTACTTCCTTCCCCCAAGGTGCCTACTTCTACCACTACGCCTCAGGGAGATCAACCCTTACCTTCTAGCTTTTCTGAAGCTTGTGGCTCTGCTCCTACCTCCACGGTTCATGAGGTAAAGGCCAATTCTTCTTCTCATCCAAAACCCCCCATACACATACAACATTGACATCCTCTTGAACAAATCATTGGTGATCTCCTTGAGTGTGACGCGTTCAAAATCTGGTGTATCTCACTTCTATTTACACTCTGCCTTTGTCACCACATTTAAGCCTAAAAATATTTGACATACATTATCTGATGAGTTTTAGGTTAATGCTATGCATGAGTTATAGAATTTTGAGAGGAATAAGGTATGGTCGCTTGTTGAGCCCCCTAGTGGTCATATTGTCATAGGAACCAAGTGGGTCATTAAGAACGAGCAGAGTGAGAATGGGGTAGTCATTCGAAACAAGGCTAGACTGGTAGCTCAGAGTTTCTCCTAGGTTGAGGGTTTAGATATTGAGGGGACCTTCACCCCTATAGCTAGGCTAGAGGCCATTAGGATCTCACTTGCATTTGCAGCATCTAAGGGCTTCAAGCTGCACCAAATGGATTTCAAGAGTGCCTTTCTCAATGGGTATATTGAGGAAGAGGTCTATGTTAGACAACCTCCAGGTTTCGAGAACTCCAAATACCCAATCCACGCCTTCAAGGTTTCCAAAGCCTTGTATGGACTTAAACAAGCCCATAGAGCTTGGTATGAGAGGCTTAACTCATATCTGTTGAGTCATAAGTTTAAGATGGGTAAGGTAGACAAGACCTTGTTCATTCGCAGGCATGGCAATGACTTTCTACTCGTCTAGATTTATGTGGATGATATTATTTTTGGTGGCTCCTCTCATGCTCTTGTTTCCCAGTTTTCTGATGTCATGCACACAGAGTTCGAGATAAACATGATGGACAAGTTGAGCTTCTTCCTCGGCTTCCAGATCAAGCAGACTCAGGAGGGCACCTTCTTGCATCAAGGCAAGTACATTTGAGATCTTCTAAGGTTCTTCGACATGAGTGATGGCAAGCCAATGTTGACTCTGATGGCGACCTTGACTACACTTGATCCAGACATGGATGGCGAGCCTGTAGATCAGAAGGAGTACCGCAGCATGATTGGCTCCCTCCTGTACCTTACTACTTTGAGGTCGGACATACACTTCACCATGTGTCTGTGTGCTCGATTTCAGGCTTCTTCTCAAATCTCTCACTATCAGGCGGTGAAGCGCATCTTTAGGTACCTTTGAGCTACTCTAGACTGTGGTATCTAGTACTCTTCTGTTTCCTGTCTTTCCTTTAGAGCCTACTCTGATGCAGACTTTGCTGGCTATAGGATAGATAGGAAGAGAACTTCTGGCATTTGCCAACTCATTAGCACTTCTCTTGTTTCTTGGTCTTCCAGGAAGCATTCCAGTGCTGCATAATCCATCGTAGAGGCTGAGTATGTTACAGCTGCTAGTTGCTATAGTCAGGTGCTTTGGATGGTTTTGACCTTACGAGACTTTGGGTTAGCTATAGATTGTGTTCCTCATTTCTATGATAACAATTCTACCATTAACATTGCTAAGAACTCAATGCAGTACTCTAGGACCAAGCACATAGACATTCGATTTCATTTCCTTAGAGACCATGTGGAGAAGGGTGACATAGTCCTTTAGTTTGTGGAGAGTGACCACCAGATGGCTGACATTTTCACCAAGCCTTTAGATAGCTTGAGGTTCATGACCTTGCAGGGAGAGCTTGGGGTGGTTTATTCTTATGACTTAATTTGAGAGGGAACATCATGTACTTTCTATATTATATTGTTCATATGCTTCTTTCATTTGCACTTTGCTTCTAGGTTAGTCTTCTTAGCATGGACCAGGGTTAATATCTTTCTATGCTATTTAGACTTCTTTATCTCATCTTATGCTTCTAAGATGCTGCTTACTAGTTTCTTCTCTTCTCACTAGGTTGAGTTCACTCACTTCTTTTAGGTCTAGCAGGGGTTGGGCCCCTTAGTTAGACAAGGAATGTGTTTACTCCCTTATGTTTTAGATGACCAGCAAATAGTCCTAGAATCATATGGGGTAGATGAGAGCCAGTCTGAGCCATAGTGATCTCTCTTTCTTGTCTATTCTTTAAGAACTACCATTTCTTCATTTTTCCAAGTTTCGTATCTTGCGATTTGATATCCTCTTCTTGGGGGATTGTGCCTTCAATTGTGGACTCCCCTTATGTTTTCCATGTTCATTGCCAATTGACTGTTCCTCTTGGTCTGGTGTTTACCGTGATTGGTAAACGTTTATCTGAGTGCTGAAATTATTATTATTATTCTTATTCGCCTCTTCTTCTGAGAAAGGATTAACTGATTCACGTTGCAAAGCCTTTAAAGATGAATGTTGGCAACTGGATAGTGGTGGTCCAGTAGATGATTCTGTGAGGCTTCAGGTGTCAAGATGTTTGAGATGCATGGCGCAATAAATTGATTTATTAGAATAATCCTTGGAAAGGGTTTGATTTAAATAGAATGTTTGTCTTTGGAGTTAATAGGTTTCGTTGCATGGCTGGTAGGACCTATAGCGAGATGTGGTCCAAGATCTTGTGTTCATCCCGATAGAATATTAGAATTAGCAAGTATGGAAATCTTGATTAGTTTCTTAGAGTATCGCATTTTGGGTACTCGGTAAGATTGTGTAGAAGATTTATGATGAGAGTAGTAGTATAGAGGAATCTAATAGTCGTGTTAATTAATGGGATAGCGAGGATGGTTGAGTTATTGTTAAGGATGACTCGGCCTCGATGAGTAACCCTTTGTGAGATAGAGTATCTCTAAGGATAACTTGGTCAATCAGTTAGAAATGGCTACTTTGTGGTCGCGTAGCTAAATTTGATTGGTGTGGGTTAGAGAAGGTCTAAGATTGGTGAAATGAATCGCCTTGGCGGTTACTTGATTGGTGAGAAGTGTTGACCTTAGTGACCGAGGTTATGGTTGAGTTGTGTGAAAATTTTAGTCATTAGATCCGAGGTTACCTATCAAGTATACCAGAAATTCATTGTAAGAGTCTTAAAGGTTGAAATGTGGGCTTTGCATTTTTTTATGCTAGCATCTTGGTTTTCCATGATTAGATTCCAAGAGTTATGGTGATGTTTAATAGAATCCTTGGGAAGCGATAAATGAGCATGAAGGTGGTGAATTTAAAGTTGATCATCCTATGATTTAGGTGATGTGAATGTGGTAAAGCTATATCGTGGTGTGTTGGGAATTATTTATCAAAGTAATTCCTCTGCTAGAGAAGTTGATCGGGGTATGTTATTGTGGATTGAAAGAGTCTCTTTACATAGGTGTGGAATTTGTGTTTAGCTTGAGCATAGCCGTGAGGTTGCTAATTTAAGAGAAAGAGTTAGAATGTTATGCGACAATTTGGGATCCTATGGTTTAAGAGAAAGTTAAATTCTTAAAGAAAGATGGTGGAAAGAGCGTGATCTTGCTTAGTGAGATATTCTCTTAGTTTTATTTGAGCTTTGTGTTTATGACGGATGTCTATTACATATTGAGTGGGTTCTTGTCGACATGCAGTTCTTTCGATTAAGAAAAAGTTAATCTGGTTATTCGAGGGTTTCGTTTTTGGCTTATGTGGCATTTATTTCTAAGTGTCTACTTGAAAGGTGGAAAAGTTTTCATGTTGAGTCTTTGTCTTTGGATTGGGCTCTTCGAAGGGAAGATGGTTTTGAGTTGGTTGCATTAAGACTCTTTTGTTTTCAGTCGGGAGCATTTGTGCGTCCCTGGTTAAAAGAGGTGCTCATTGTTAAAGTGAAGAGATCGATTGATACAAGGATCAAGAATTTTGTGTGTTTGTGCAGGTTGTGTGGTTTAGTACCCAGGAGTGTTGGCCCAAGGTATAATGGTTGTTTCGAAAGTTGGAGAGACTTGGTAGAGAGCGTATTGCTAGAACTGTCTTGAGTCCTAGCGTAGCGCATAGATCGTTTTGTTGACCTAGTGTCGAGGGAGTACTGGAGGAATCTGGAGCATTAAGTTTCGTTTGAGCCGTTGACCCACGGGTAAGACCGTGCCTTCGAGACGTGTCCGTCAAGTGACTCTTGAAAGGATGGGACAAGTAGTAAGGCGTAACGCGTCGATCGTCAAGGTGTTTTGTCGCAGCAGACGAGAGAGAGCCACTTGGGAATTGGAGTCTGCATGCGCGAGCAATATCCGGAGTTATTCACAGCAGTGCGTGGCGATGTTAGTAAGTTTTCGCTGTGATTATATTTTTTGGCGTAGCGTGGCTAGAATTGGGTCGAATTCTATTTAAGGGGTAGAATGTAATATCCGGAAGAGTTTCGACCGCTAATCATTTAATCGGAGGAAGGACCTTAAAGGAAGAATAAAATATCAAGTTTAGAGGGTTTTCTGATTTTCCTGGCAGCCTGGGCTGGGCCTTGGCCTGTGGGGATTTCGACCAGCAAAGGGGCGCCACCTCCCCCTCCAACCCTAGCCGCCTCCCCCTCTCCCCCCTTGCGCAGCCCCTGCTGCTCCCTTGCGCCGCCCCTCTGCCCTCTTGTGCCTCCCCTGTGCGCAGCTCCTCCTCCCCTGTTCAAGCCCTCCCGCTGCCGGTGAAGAAGCCCCTGTGGCTACTGTCCAAGAGAAGGACCGCTCGCGTGGTGGCCGGCCATAGGAGGAAGAAGAAGAGGAGGGGAGGAGACCATCTTCGTGGGGGGGAAATTCATCGGCTTCCGGCGTTCTTCAAGGGTAACGAAGAGTCTTTATCGCCGTATGTTTTGTATTAGATGCGTTTATGAATTCGTTTAGTAGATCGATGGTCATTAGCTGCTAGATCGCGTTTCTGCCCAGATTATTGAACGGCGGTTTTCACGACTTTAGAAGCAGAATCTGGGGATCACTTTTCTTAGATAAAGTTGGGCTGTGTCGTTAGCTTTCCGTGGCCGCCAAGAACGCCCAGATCCGATCAACGGTTAGAAAGTTATGAATTGTTTAGTGCCGCTGTCCTGTTAATCTGTCATCATCCTGATAGTCTGTAGAAATCTGAGTTAATCTATTAGGTAAAGACGAAATCAGAGGATCTCGTTATAATGAAAAAGATGGGTAATTTCCTCACCTTTCCAGAAAGCTAAAGAACGCATGAATTGCACTTTCGTACCAAAAATTATGATAATTTTAGTGTACTGTCCAGAGAACCCGACGTGATAATTGATGTTCTGTAGATTGGCTTGGTAGGGGCAGTATATGGAAGAATCAGAAGGGCTCCCAAATAGGTTTAGTTAGATAATTTAATTATCTTTCCAGAAAATCTGAGAACGCCCTGTTCGGACTTCTGTACCATTAGATAAGGAGTTTTGAAGTTGACTGTCTGTAGAGGGGGACAGGGTGGCCGAAAGGATTTGGGGTTTTGAGTCAAGTTAAGCATGTTGGGTTAGTTTGGGGCTGTTTTGTTTAATCTAAAGACTCGTTACTGTTGCCTTAGCGATTATTAAAATTATTGTTCAGGAGGAGGACGGATCCCGGGGCGCGCTTCTGCTCATCCCCGTTTTCTCGTGGTTAAGGCAAGTATAAAAGTGGTCTAAATTTCATAGCATGGATTGTGGATGTTTGATGGCTTGTAGATGTTTTTCATCTATCTTATGAGAGTTTTGATCTTGTTCATGTTAATGCTATGTTGAAATTGTTTATCGCTGATTGCAAACGAATGAGAGAATTTATGGTGCATGGTTATCGTGAATGCAATTTATTTATTGAGATATTCACGTTTATGCATCATGCTGGTTATTGAGGTCTTGGTCACGAGACGGCCAAGCATTGAGGTCCCCGCCATGTTGATGTCATGACGGGCTAAAGGTCCCCATGCTTGAAGAGCATGGGCTTAGGTCCCCATACTTGTGGAGTATGGGCAATTGGTCCCTGTACCTGATGGTACAAGCATGGGTGTGCATTGACGGATGCACACTCCGCATTACCGGTAAAATGCGAAAGAGAAGAGATAAAGAGATTCTTTTGATCATATTGCATAGCATGATTTATTTATGTGATTGATGGTTGAACATGAGGAATGATGTTCACTTTTACTCTTGTTGCCACTATTTATATTTGATGAGTCGTTGGACTCACTCTTGTTGTTGTTGTGGTTCTTTGTTTGTTTTTAGGTACCTACATGGGACCGGCATGCATGGGGATAAAGATGGATTAGCTTGGTTGCACTTGCACGGTCCATTCACCTTGGAAGAAATAAAGGACCTTAAACATTATTTGTTGAATAACTTAAGTGGTAACTGATTAAAGATCATCAAGTTTAGACTGTAATAAAGGTTTAGAACTTTTACATTGCTTCCGTTCTTTATTTAAGTATTGTGGTTGCGAGTGTGATGGCAAACATAATTCAGTTTGTTTAGAATTGAATATTTATTGTTTACTATTATTCAGATCAGTTGTCTATGCATGTTGAAACCTTTGTTTTACTCATTAAACAAAGGAGGTTCTGCCGAAATTTTGTAAGGTGAATATAGCTTCGTGTTTAATATGTTGTTAGTTTAGTAGCATTCCAGGTCATTGCTTGGCTGGGATGTTACAGTTGGTATCAGAGCGGGCTTTAGGTCCGTGGTAATTGAATAATTAAATTGACACACAGTGCACAGTAGGATGGGAATGGGTGAAGCATTGCATTTACGTTTCCGTTATGTTGTATTGATGATTGTGGTTTGAGATGATATAATATATCTATATTATAAAACTATAGATATTATGTGTGGAGATAACCTATGTTGAGAGGTTGAGGTCGTGGTTGTGGCCCTGGGCTGTACCAGGTTACACCACCGTTAGCGGTATGAGAATATGAAGGCGGTTACCTCGGATATCTTAGAATAGGCGTTGATAGTGAGTATCTCTAGAAGAGTTGTCCTCTTCTTTGACTTTGAATTTGGTCAACTCTAGTCCAGTTGGGCTCGATGAGTTTCTCTTGGGTTATTAGTTCATTACGGTTGATCGATTGCTTGAGAAAGGATAGTGTGTTTTGATTGGGCTGAATTTGTCCTGTAAAGCAATCATTGTTTTCCCAGCCGATGAATTATTCTTACGATTGGTGAACTTGGTCGGTGGTCAAGTTTGACCTTTATATTGGAGTTTTGTCTTCCTCATGGGAAATTTTGATCCATTTATTCGCTTGATGTTTTTGGGTTAATGAAAGTTTCCTTCTGCAAGTCCTTTAGTTCATGGAGGCTTTTACTCATTGTATCTTTCTTGGGTATTTTGAGTGTCGAAGCTTAATGGATCTCTTTTATGAAAGAAGATGTTAAACCCTTTGACGATGTGTTGTCATGATAAGATGAGAGGTTATAATCAAAGCACTTAATGAATATGATATGGATTATCAAGATTGGGTTGCAGTGTGTGCATGATTGATCTTAGCTAAGATCCTTGAAAGGAAAGTTGAATAAGTTGAGGTTGTTCTCTAGTAGTTCTTGATGAGCTGTGACTGTGAGTATGACTATATTTAGGTGGAATCAACAGAGGTAATAACAAGTAGGGAACGTTGACGAAACTGGTTTGATCACTATAGGTGATATATTTTGATAAGCTTCTCAGATAGAGTGGACCTGCGGGTCTCATCGGATTAATCTAACCCTTTGGGATGGATAAGTCCAGAAGATGTTAGAATATTGTCATAGTGGATATTAATCTTGGAGTTACCTTTTATGGGTAGGTACTGATCATATGTAATTGCTAGGTGCATCTATTACGTATCGAAGTATGATTTTGAGCATCACTAGAGATGAACTGATGGAATGTAATTGGTGATTTTTGTTACCTGATGGTGGAGTGGTAGGATAATAGTATGTCTTTGATGAGAAGGTTGATCCTTAAAATTGCTTAGTTTACTAAACTGGTTGGATTACTTGATCTCAATGGATTAATTTAACTGTGTAGGAAGGAAGAGATAAGGATGTTTTTGGTTTCTTGATGGTCTTATGTTTGCTAGTTGGAACGCAAATAGAGAAATGACCATAAATCATTCCATGACGGTATAATCGTCAACTGTTTACGATAACCATTAGATTGGAATTGGTGTGCACTAAATTGATGTTGAGCATTGCTAATAGGTTAATGATTGGAATTTAAGGGTGATCTAAATAGGTGTGTTGTGAGAATGACCTGGGCAGCATGCCTTAGTTAAAAGATGGTTTACTTCGATAGTGGGGTTTGTGCATTAGTTATCCTCTTGACCAGGTTGAGTATTGCAACCTTATAGAAAAAATGTATGAAATAGGTTATTGTGTTTACCTGGGAAGGTTAATGATGGGATAGTGAGTTATGTTGGTTTATGCCAGGAGTGCATGATGTGATGTTAGAAAGACTAGCAGTTATGGTTGCTAGAGTGATGTTGATTCCTTTAAGGGGAGGTTAATTTGATTGCCTTTCGTGATATTTCGTAAATAAAAATGTTTCGAGTTTTGCGGTGGAGATCATTAGGATCTCATGATTTATTTGGTAGTTGAACTGTTCCGAGCAAAGTGAAGTGTGAAAGATCTTATTGGTTCTTACGTCGTTCTTGTGGTTTGGTCTTAAGAACTTGTATTGTTCGAGCTGACCAAGTGTTGTTGTAGTCAAAGAATTGTTTTCTATGTTAACGGAAAGAGTGCATTAGGAGTATTTGAGGTTTGAAGCCAAGTTTCGTATCTTGCGATTTGATATCCTCTTCTTGGGGGATTGTGCCTTCAATTGTGGACTCCCCTTATGTTTTCCAAGTTCATTGCCAATTGACTGTTCCTCTTGGTCTGGTGTTTACCGTGATTGGTAAACGTTTATCTGAGTGCTGAAATTATTATTATTATTCTTATTCGCCTCTTCTTACGAGAAAGGATTAAGCGATTCACGTTGCAAAGCCTTTAAAGATGAATGTTGGCAAATCGGATAGTGGTGGTCGAGTAGATGATTCGTGAGGCTTCAGGTGTCAAGATGTTTGAGATGCATGGCGCAATAAATCGATTTATTAGAATAATCCTTGGAAAGGGTTTGATTTAAATAGAATGTTTGTCTTTGGAGTTAATAGGTTTCGTTGTCGCAACTGGTAGGACCTATAGCGAGATGTGGTCCAAGATCTTGTGTTCATCCTGATAGAATATTAGAATTAGCAAGTATGGAAATCTTGATTAGTTTCTTAGAGTATCGCATTTTGGGTACTCGGTAAGATTGTGTAGAAGATTTATGATGAGAGTAGTAGTATAGAGGAATCTAATAGTCGTGTTAATTAATGGGATAGCGAGGATGGTTGAGTTATTGTTAAGGATGACTCGGCCTCAGTGAGTAACCCCTTTGTGAGATAGATTATCTCTAAGGATAACTTGGTCAATCAGTTAGAAATGGCTACTTTGTGGTCGCGTAGCTAAATTTGATTGGTGTGGGTTAGAGAAGGTCTAAGATTGGTGAAATGAATCGCCTTGGGCGGTTACTTGATTGGTGAGAAGTGTTGACCTTAGTGACCGAGGTTATGGTTGAGTTGTGTGAAAATTTTAGTCATTAGATCTGAGGGTTACCTATCAAGTATACCAGAAATTCATTGTAAGAGTCTTAAAGGTTGAAATGTGGGCTTTGCATTTTTTTATGCTAGCATCTTGGTTTTCCATGATTAGATTCCAAGAGTTATGGTGATGTTTAATAGAATCCTTGGGAAGCAGTAAATGAGCATGAAGGTGGTGAATTTAAAGTTGATCATCCTTAACAGATTTAGGTGATGTGAATGTGGCTGTAAGCTATATCGTGGTGTGTTGGGAATTATTTATCAAAGTAATTCCTCTGCTAGAGAAGTTGATCAGGGTATGTTATTGTGGATTGAAAGAGTCTCTTTACATAGGTGTGGAATTTGTGTTTAGCTTGAGCATAGCCGTGAGGTTGCTAATTTAAGAGAAAAGAGTTAGAATGTTATGCGACAATTTGGGATCCTATGGTTTAAGAGAAAGTTAAATTCTTAAAAGAAAGATGGTGGAAAAGAGCGTGATCTTGCTTAGTGAGATATTCTCTTAGTTTAATTTGAGCTTTGTGTTTATGACGGATGTCTATTACATATTGAGTGGGTTCTTGTCGGCTTGTCTGGTTCTTTCCAGTTAAGAAAAAAAGTTAATCTGGTTATTCGAGGGGTTTCGTTTTTGGCTTATGTGGCATTTATTTCTAAGCTGTCTACTTGAAAGGTGGAAAAGTTTTCATGTTGAGTCTTTGTCTTTGGATTGGGCTCTTCTGAAGGGAAGATGGTTTTGAGTTGGTTGCATTAAGACTCTTTTGTTTTCATCGGAACTGCAGTTGTGCGTCCCTGGTTAAAAGAGGTGCTCATTGTTAAAGTGAAGAGATCGATTGATATAAGGATCAAGAATTTTGTGTGTTTGTGCAGGTTGTGTGGTTTAGTACCCGGAGTGTTGGCCCAAGGTATAATGGTTGTTTCGAAAGTTGGAGAGACTTGGTAGAGAGCGTATTGCTAGAACCGTCTTGAGTCCTAGCGTAGCGCACAGATCATTTGTTGACCTAGTGTCGAGGAGTCTTGGAGGAATCTGGAGCATTAAGTTTCGTTTGAGCCGTTGACCCACGGGTAAGACCGTGCCTTCGAGACGTGTCCGTCAAGTGACTCTTGAAAGGATGGGACAAGTAGTAGGCGTAACGCGTCGATCACGTCAAGGTGTTTTGTCGCAGCAGACCGAGAGAGAGGCCACTTGGGAATTGGAGTCTCGCATGCGCGAGCAATATCCGGAGTTATTCACAGCAGGTACGTGGCGATGTTAGTAAGTTTTAGCTGTGATTATATTTTTTTGGCGTAAGCGTGGCTAGAATTCGGGGTCGAATTCTATTTAAGGGGGGTAGAATGTAATATCCCGGAAGAGTTTCGACCGTTAATCATTTAATCGGAGGGAAGGACCTTAAAGGGAAGAATAAAATATCAAGTTTAGAGGGGGTTTTTCTGATTTTCCCTGGCAACCTGGGCCTGGGCCTTGGCCCAGGTGGGGATTTCGGCCAGCAAAGGGGGGGCGCCACCTCCCCCCCCCCTCCAACCCTAGCCGCCCCTCCCCCTCTCCCCCCTTGCGCAGCCCCTGCTGCTCCCTTGCGCCGCCCCTCTGCCCTCTTGCGCCTCCCCTGTGCGCAGCTCCTCCTCCTGTTGAAGCCCTCCGCTGCGGTGAAGAAGCCCTGTGGCTGCTGTCCAAGAGAAGGACCGCTCGCGTGGTGGCCGGCCATAGGAGGAAGAAGAAGAGGAGGGGAGGAGACCATCTTCGTGGGGGGAAATTCATCGGCTTCCGGCGTTCTTCAAGGGTAACGAAGAGTCTTTATCGCCGTATGTTTTGTATTAGATGCGTTTATGAATTCGTTTAGTAGATCGATGGTCATTAGCTGCTAGATCGTGTTTCTGTCCAGATTATTGAACGGCGGTTTTCACGACTTTAGAAGCAGAATCTGGGGATCACTTTTCTTAGATAAAGTTGGGTTGTGTCGTTAGCTTTCCGTGGCCGCCAAGAACGCCCAGATCCGATCAACGGTTAGAAAGTTATGAATTGTTTAGTGCCGCTGTCCTGTTAATCTGTCATCATCCTGACAGTCTGTAGAAATCTGAGTTAATCTATTAGGTAAAGACGAAATCAGAGGATCTCGTTATAATGAAAAAGATGGGTAATTTCCTCACCTTTCCAGAAAGCTAAAGAACGCATGAATTGCTCTTTCGTACCAAAAATTATGATAATTTTAGTGTACTGTCCAGAGAACCCGACGTGATAATTGATGTTCTGTAGATTGGCTTGGTAGGGGCAGTATATGGAAGAATCAGAAGGGCTCCCCAAATAGGTTTAGTTAGATAATTTAATTATCTTTCCAGAAAATCTGAGAACGCCCTGTTCGGACTTCTGTACCATTAGATAAGGAGTTTTGAAGTTGACTGTCTGTAGAGGGGGACAGGGTGGCCGAAAGGATTTGGGGTTTTGAGTCAAGTTAAGCATGTTGGGTTAGTTTTGGGCTGTTTTGTTTAATCTAAAGACTCGTTACTGTTGCCTTAGCAATTATTAAAATTATTGTTCAGGAGGAGGACGGATCCCAGGGGCCGCGCTTCTGCTCATCCCCGTTTTCTCGTGGTTAAGGCAAGTATAAAAGTGGTCTAAATTTCATAGCATGGATTGTGGATGTTTGATGGCTTGTAGATGTTTTTCATCTATCTTATGAGAGTTTTTGATCTTGTTCATGTTAATGCTATGTTGAAATTGTTTATCGCTGATTGCAAACGAATGAGAGAATTTATGGTGCATGGTTATCGTGAATGCAATTTATTTATTGAGATATTCACGTTTATGCATCATGCTGGTTATTGAGGTCTTGGTCACGAGACGGCCAAGCATTGAGGTCCCCGCCATGTTGATGTCATGACGGGCTAAAGGTCCCCATGCTTGAAGAGCATGGGCTTAGGTCCCCATACTTGTGGAGTATGGGCAATTGGTCCCTGTACCTGATGGTACAGGCATGGGTGTGCATTGACGGATGCACACTCCGCATTACCGGTAAAATGCGAAAGAGAAGAGATAAAGAGATTCTTTTGATCATATTGCATAGCATGATTTATTTATGTGATTGATGGTTGAACATGAGGAATGATGTTCACTTTTACTCTTGTTGCCACTATTTATATTTGATGAGTCGTTGGACTCACTTTTGTTGTTGTTGTGGTTGCTGTTTGTTTTTTAGGTACCTACATGGGATCGGCATGCATGGGGATAAAGATGGATTAGCTTGGTTGCACTTGCACGGTCCATTCACCTTGGAAGAAATAAAGGACCTTAAACATTATTTGTTGAATAACTTAAGTGGTAACTGATTAAAGATCATCAAGTTTAGACTGTAATAAAGGTTTAGAACTTTTACATTGCTTCCGTTCTTTATTTAAGTATTGTGGTTGCGAGTGTGATGGCAAACATAATTCAGTTTGTTTAGAATTGAATATTTATTGTTTACTATTATTCAGATCAGTTGTCTATGCATGTTGAAACCTTTGTTTTACTCATTAAACAAAGGAGGTTCTGCCGAAATTTTGTAAGGTGAATATAGGTTCGTGTTTAATATGTTGTTAGTTTAGTAGCATTCCAGGTCATTGCTTGGCTGGGATGTTACATCTTTATTGCATCATATTGCATTTAAATTTAGCAATGTGCATTGTAATATGAATACACGGAGCCCTGATTATTATCCTTGTGTGACATGATAAATTGCTTTACATTTTGCCATGTCTTGTGCTAATCCTACTATATTTATCATGCTCTTTCATGTGTAGCTTAGCTTTTGCTATGATAGCTCCTTTAAATATGAAAAACTTAAACTAAATCATGTCTTGCTTGCGATTACGATTCATGCCATGTCAAATTAGTTAAGTTGAGTCTTAAACTTAGATTGAGCTATACTAGTTCTTTATTTAAACATAAGTTAGTATTAGCTCTTTATTCTTGAACTAAATCAAGAAAATGCAAAATGATTTCTTTTGTGTGAAGAAACTAATCTCAACAATCCATTCTTATGAGACAGCCTACCATTGCACTACGCATGAACTCAGGAGGAGTTTTGGATGACCAAGATCACTTTCTTAAGCTTCTTGCTTCGAGTGGTTGCATAAGGCTTGAGATCTAGCACATGGCCAAGAAAATAAAATTTTGTGAAAAATTGATTGAAGCTCTGCTATAACCAAAAATGAAGTTAAAAAGGTGTGAAATGTGCTAAATTTGCTTAATTAGAAATGTTACCAAGTTCTTGAACAAAATGTTTCAATTTTGAATTTGTAGCACTCTAATATGTCCAATTATAGTTCTCGGCTCCATTTAGTATGTTGACATGGATTGGATCATTTCTGGATAATTTGACATGCTAAAAATCTATTCAAATTCAGAATAATTACTTATTTGCCAAGAACTTGGCTATATATATTTTGGCATGATCTAGATAGCACTTTCACTTTTTATGGCTTGGTGTAATACTTGTAAAGTCGCTTTGGATAATCTTCGTGGCTTCTAATGCTTCATAATAAATAAAATGCAGTCACTTCACTTTAATCATATTCTATCTTCTTCGATGCATCGTGATGATTCCATTGTCAAATGGGGAGAAAGATAGGTAAAATGCACATCTGGAGCGTGATTTTGTGTTTTTGTGCAAAATCTTGGTTTTTAGAGCTTTATTGTGTTGCTGTGATATTCTGTCAGCTCTCACCATGACTAAGATCAAATCGAGCAATTGCTCTTTCATATAGACCTAGTGTAACACCCCAGCCATTCAATGACCTGGGATGCTACCAAACTAATAACACAATAAGGAAACTAATATTCATTTTACAAAATTTCGGCAGAACTTCCTTTGTTTATTGAGTAAATCAAAGGTTTCAACAAGCATATTCAACAGATATGAATACCAATAAGCAATAAGTTCATTTATTAGCAAAACCGGGTTAGGATCACCATCGCACTCATAACCATACTACTTAGTTAAATAACGGAATCAAAGCAAATAAGTTCTATTCTTTATTACACATTGAACCTGATAGACAATAATCAAATACAACTTAAATTATTCAACAAATAATGTTTAATGTTCTTTCTTCCTTCCATGGTGAATAGACCGTGCATGTGCATCAAAACTAATCCCTCTTTATTCCCATGCATGCCGATCTCATGTAGGTACCTAAAAACAAACAACAACCACAACAACAAACAATAACAAGTGTGAGTTCAAAGACTCAGCAAATATAAATAGTGGCAGCAAGGATAAAAGTGAACATCACTTCACAAATTCATCCATCAATCATATGAATAAACATGCTATGCAATATGATCAAAAATCTCTTTATCTCTTCTCTTGCGCATTTTACCGGTAATGCGGAGTGTGCATCCGTCAATGCACACCCATGCCTGCACCCTGCAGTGCAGGGACCAGTGCCCATACTCCACAAGTATGGGGACCTTTAGCCCGTCATGACAACAACATGTCGGGGACCTCGCGCTTGGTCATCTCGTGACCAAGACTTCAATAAATCAGCATGATGCACAAATGTGAATGTCTCAACAAATAAAACTTGCATTCACAACAACTATGCATCATAAATTCTCAGGAACTCTTTCAATTGCAATCTACCATAAACAATATCAACATAACATTATCATGATCAAGATCACATATTCTCAAAGCATGGAACAACCATCTTCATAGCAACAATCATCAACAATCCACACTATAAAATTTAAACCATCATTATACTTGCCTTAACCACGAGAAAATGGGGAATGATCAGAAGGCGCAGCCCCTGGAATCCTTCCTCCTCCCTTGGCAAATCGCTGTCGAAATACCACGTACACTCCACGAATTCCTCCTCTCCTTCTTTTCCTCTTTCCCCTTCTTCTTCTTCCCTTCCTCCGAACCCAATCGCCTAGCTGCGCCTTAATCCTTTCCCCCGATCATTCGGCGACAATTGGAGGTCTTGATCACCGGCAATGGAGGAGAGGGGAGGAGGAGTCGCTGCTGGACGGCGTGAGGCAGAGGGGAGGGGGCGCACCACAGAGGGGGCGGCACAAGGGAGGGAGGGGGCGCACCATTCAGACCTTGGAAGATATGTTAAGGTCCTGTGTCTTGTCTTGGAGGGGTAGTTGGGAAGATCAGCTGCCTTTAGCGGAATTTGCCTATAATAACAGCTATCATTCAAGTATCAAGGCTGCACCATTTGAAGTATTATATGGCCGAAAATGCAGGTCGCCCCTTGCTGGGAGGCGGTGGGCGAGAAGGCGCTTTGGGTCGGATTGGGTCCAACAGACAGCTTGAAAGAGTGGCCTTGGTGAGGCAGAATTTGTTGGCCGCCCGAGCGGCGAGAAAGTTATCTGATGTGAGAAGGAGGGATCTGGAATTTGAAGTGGGGGATCAGGTGCTCTTGAGAGTATCTCCTACCAAGGGTGTTACAGTTGGTATCAGAGCGGGCTGTAGGTCCGTGGTTAATGAAATATTAAATTTGACACACTAAGCACAATAGGTGGGAAAGGGGTTGCATGGCATCCATGTTTTTGTCAATTATCATAATTGATTGTGAATGTAATGTTTGACTCTGCTATTGTTGTGTTATAGTGATGGCAAGGGGTAGAGGTCGTGGCCGTGGTCGTGGTCGTGGTCGGCAGGGTGCCGGTCGAGGCCAGGCTGTGTCTCCGCCCGAAGTTCAGAACTCTGCAGCTGGGGAGGCCAGTCCTGTGGGGTCAGAGGAAGAGGTTTCTTCAGCGGTTCAGGGGAACCAGACTCCACCAGCTGCACCTTTTGCCGCACCTGTGGTGGTACCTGCGACAGTACCGGCTATGGGCGCTATGGGACTGCACCAATGGAATGCTCTGAGGTTGGACACCTTCGATGGTCTGGGTACACCGGTGGATGCTGCTAACTGGCTGCGGCACATAGAGAGGCATTTGGGAGTGCTGGGACTAACATCAGAGCAGCGAGTACAATATGTGGCTTTTCAGCTTAAGGGGCAGGTGGATCTCTGGTGGGAAGGAGTCCTGTCAGCCAGAACCGCTGCCCAGGGACCAGCAACCTGGGAGCTGTTTGTGGAGCAGTTTAGGAGGAGGTTTTATCCTGCCTCGTTTGTGGAGAGGATGGAGGTATCATTGAACAGTTATAAACAGGGTAAGATGTCAGTGTCAGAGTATGAAGTGGGTTTTAATAACTTAATCCGCTTTGTTCCTTTTGTGGCTACCAATGAGATGGAGAAGGCCAAGAGATTTCGCAGAGGGCTCAGGCAGGAGTTTCGCCAGGTGTTGGGGGCCTTGGAGCTTCGTGATTTTGGCTCCTTGGTGGAGCAAGCTAGGGGCATGGAGTTAGAGATGCAGCTTGGGGGAGGATTGCAGGATGCAGGAGGTACTGCGGCTTCTGAGGGCTCGGAGGGCAGTCAGAAGAAGAGTTTTGGAGGAGGCAGTGGGTCATCGCTGAAGCCAGTTCCAAAGAAGTTCAAGGGCCCACAAAATTCATTCAAGTCCAAGTTCACCAAGCCCCAGGCATCTTCTACCTTTCGATCTCCATCAAATACTCCTATGATGCGTCCGGCCCCAGGACAGGGAATGAAATGCTTCAAGTGTGGGGTTGGTCATCGTGCTTCAGAGTGTTCTTGGGTTGGAGCTTGTCGCCATTGTGGTCAGGAGGGCCACAAGGCATTGGTTTGTAAGCGGAATCCCGCCAAAGATCATTAAATGGGAACCGTCCAGGCATCTTCTTGGCGCGCTTTCTTCTCGAGGGTCGGTGCAGATGCTAGCAGCCGCCCCTACTCAGCCTTGGGTGCCGCCTCAGCCTCACTACCCTACTCCGGGAGGGATGCTTCCAAGGTACTTTTGGCCGCCTTCCCCCGCGGCATTGTTTCCAGCTGTGGCGCCTTCAGCTCCTCCTGCAACGGCGGCACCGCCTTACCCAGGTGTCGGGGCACCAGCCGCCCCGGCCTCAGTCTCCTACGCCATGCCGACTGCTGAGTCGGTGGGTCGTCCTGATGTGGTGACAGGTACGCTTTCGGTGGATTCAGTGGAGGCTTTTGTTTTGTTTGACTCTGGGGCTACTTTTTCCTTTGCATCCTTAGAGTTTGCTAGCCGGGCAAAGTTGAGTATGCAGCAAATAGCTCAGTCTGTTCTAGTAAATTCGCCTGGGGGAATTCTTTCCAGTTCCACAGTCTGTCCGGGGTGTGTGCTCACTATAGATGGGGAGAACTTTATTGTTAACTTGATGGTTATGAAGATGGAGCCGTTTGATGTTATTTTGGGAATGGATTGGTTGCATAATTACCGTGCTGTCATATCATGCTTTTGGAAGATAGTAACTCTGCAAGCGTCGTCGGGCCAAGAGATAGTATTCCAGGGTAGTGCTCCCTCTTTTTCACCTAGTGTGCTGGCTAGTTTGTATCCTGGTAGTAGAGCAGTAAAGAGTGGATTTCTTTTGTCTCTAGTGGAAAAGCCCAACTCCTCTTTGGTTGCAGAAAGTATCCCGGTGGTTCGGGAATTTTTGGATGTATTTCCAGCAGAGTTGCCAGGGATGCCACCTCCGCGTCCAGTGGAGTTCAGGATCGATTTAGTACCAGGTGCGCGGCCGGTTTCTATGACCCTGTACCGTTTGGCTCGACCTTTCCAGGAAGAACTAAAGAAGCAGTTGGATGATTTGAGAGCAAAGGACCTTATTCGACCTAGTGTGTTTCCGTGGGGAGCTCCGGTGTTATTCACTAAGAAGAAAGATGGGAGTTGGCGCATGTGCATCGATTATCGTGCTCTCAACCAGTTGACCATCAAGAATAAGTACCCTTTACCCCGCATTGAAGATTTATTTGATCAGTTGAGAGGAGCTAAGGTATTCTCCAAGATCGATCTCCAGTCTGGATATAATCAGATTCCAGTACGAGAGGAGGACATTGAGAAGACGGCATTCTCCACGAGGTATGGGCACTTTGAATTTAAAGTTATGTCTTTTGGACTAACAAATGCCCCTGCTGCTTTCATGGAGACAATGAACAGGATGTTGCATGAGTATCTGGATGACTTTGTAGTTGTCTTCATTGATGATATTTTGATTTACTCAAAGACTGAAGCAGAACATGGACGGCATCTAAGGCTTGTATTGGAAACATTAAGGGAGCATAAGTTCTTTGCTAAGTTAAAGAAATGCGAGTTCTGGGTGTCGCAGGTGGGGTTCTTGGGGCATATCATCAGTGATAAGGGAATATCTGTTGATCCAAGTAAGGTTTCTACAGTGGTGGAGTGGGGAAGACCGACCAATGTCAAGGAGGTGAGGAGTTTCCTCGGGATGGCAGGCTATTACCGGAGATTTGTGCAAGATTTCTCCATCATTGCCAAGCCTTTAACAAGGCTCACACAAAAGGATGTGAGGTTTTTGTGGGATGATGATTGTGAGCACATTTTTCAGATTTTAAAGGAAAAGCTAGTGACCGCTCCTGTTCTCACGGTTCCAGAACCAGGGAAACATTTCACGGTTTTCTCCGATGCCTCACGTGTGGGACTGGGATGTGTACTCATGCAGGATGGTAAGGTTTTAGCTTATGCGTCAAGGCAGTTGAAGAAGCATGAGCAGAATTACCCAACCCATAACCTAGAGTTGGCCGCCGTAGTGTTTGCATTAAAACTTTGGAGGCACTACCTGTATGGTGAGTCTTGTGATGTGTTCACCGATCACAAGAGTCTTAAGTATATTTTTACCCAGAAGGACCTGAATTTGAGGCAACGCAGATGGTGGAGTTGATTAAGGATTATGATCTCACCATTCAAGCACCACCTGTAAGGCCAATGTGGTGGTCGATGCACTTAGTCGCAAGGCGGCGCTGCTACTCTAGATTGTCTTATTGCTGATTTTGACCGTATGGGGATATCATATTGTTATGCGGGCACGCACGGGGTGGAGTCACAGTTGATCTTAGAGTCAGCCATTCCGAGCGTGTCAGCGGGAAGCACAAAGAACATGATCGATTATTGCAAAGGGTCGAAGCGTATAGAGATGGGCAAGGAAGGGGATTTCAGTTTGGATGAGTGCAGTGCGCATGTTTTAAGGGACGCATTTGTGTGCCATGAAGGCGAGAGGTTAAAGGTGATATAATGAGAGAAGCACATCGCACCCCATATACTGTTCATCCGGGGGAGACAAAGATGTACCGTGATTTGAAACAGAATTTCTGGTGGAAACAGATGAAGGTGGATATAGCGAATTATGTGGCTTCTTGTGGTGTTTGTCAGCAAGTAAAAGCAGAACATAAGAGACCAGTAGGGTTGTTGCAGCCATTAGAGGTCCCTCAGTGGCCTTGGGATGATATTTCTATGGATTTTGTGGTTGCGTTGCCTCGGTCACCGCGAGTGAAGGATGTTGTTTGGGTGATAGTGGATCGACTTAGCAAGTCGGCTCACTTCATTCCCATCCGTACGACCAGCTCAGCGAGCGATTTGGCTCCTATTTACGTGCGGGAGATTGTGAGACTTCATGGTGTGCCAAAGACCATAATTTCAGACAGAGACGCCAAGTTTGTCTCCAAGTTCTGGGAGAGTTTGCAGAGTGCATTGGGCACCCAGCTTCGCCTGAGTACGGCATTTCACCCTCAGACAGATGGACAGTCAGAGCGCACCATTCAGACCTTGGAAGATATGTTAAGGTCCTGTGTCTTGTCTTGGAGGGGTAGTTGGGAAGATCAGCTGCCTTTAGCGGAATTTGCCTATAATAACAGCTATCATTCAAGTATCAAGGCTGCACCATTTGAAGTATTATATGGCCGAAAATGCAGGTCGCCCCTTTGCTGGGAGGCGGTGGGCGAGAAGGCAGTTTTGGGTCCAGATTGGGTCCAACAGACAGTTGAAAGAGTGGCCTTGGTGAGGCAGAATTTGTTGGCCGCCCAGAGCAGGCAGAAAAGTTATGCTGATGTGAGAAGGAGGGATCTGGAATTTGAAGTGGGGGATCAGGTGCTCTTGAGAGTATCTCCTACCAAGGGTGTTACACCTAGAGTGAGATTTTTTGACACTTTGGGTGGATATGAAGTTTTTGTGGAAAATTATCATTTTCAATAGCTTTTATCCATCTCTATCTTAAATATTCATGTTTAGCTCTTTGCAATCCTCTTTTAACGATTTGGAGCTCTCTTTGCAAAATTTCTCTTTCTTTTTATAAAACCACCTCCAATTTGTATTTTTGGAGAATTACCAATGGGTTCATCAAGGTGGAGATTGAAGGACCATGTGAGAAGGTTCATGATACTGTTGTGATGAACCATTGCAAGTTTTGTGTAGTGTTGAATTCATTTTGCAAATATTGCATTTGGTTTAGACTGTTTTCTGGAAATTCTAGAAAAATCGGAAGTACCACAGTTGTAAATATGGTAGTACCGCAGGTGTTTACGCGGTAGTACCGCAAGGCGATAGTTCCGACTGAGTAGTGGTATGATTTTTCCAGAGAGGTCTAGACGGGTGCGGTAGTACCTGCTTGAGTAGTGGTAGTACCACAGTGCGGTAGTACGTGCTTGAGTAGTGGTTTTGGGAATTGGATCATGGTGTGAGTTGGATTGAGTTGGGATGACCTGGGTCATTGCAATAAGCTTGCATGATGCATGTTTTGGATAACAAGGGTCAAGTTGTGAAGAACTTATGCTTGGAAATGATTTCTTTGTCTTTAGATGTGCAGGGTCGCTTGGAGTCAACTGTGGTCAATGGTGACGATCGAGGCTAGGCTCATGGAGGAGTTGAGGCCCAAAATGATCAAAGATGTCGGGTGAGACGATGAGCTCAAGCATGGCATGAGAAAGGCAAAAACAATTGAAGGCGAGTTCAAATGGCTAGATGGCACCATGTGGCTTGCACGAGCCAAGTGAGCCGTGGTTCAATGGAACTAGGATGGGAGAGACTTGACGACACGTGACGAGTTAGTGGTGCACCTACATGTGGCAAGCATAGCGATTGCTTGCAGTGGTTGGTGATGACTAGGTCAAGGAAGGGTATTTGGTAGTTTGACCAAAATACCGAAAACCATCTTGCATCAAAACCGTAGTGCATAGATGATGCGTTAGAGAGCAGTTTAGATCAAGGTGTAGTTGATTTAATCAAGTCACATCAAGGCTAAGGATTTAGCGGATGCACACTCATGCAATTTGAAAAGTGTGCATAAGTAAACATGTGTGACAAAAATCCGTGTATGTGGTGTTAACATATTTTCCCTATTATAATAGTGGATAGGATCCACTAAGGAGAGTACGTGACTGGTTGCCCACCTATAAAAGGAGGTTGATATGGAGGCATGTGTGAGCTCTCCATCCTTCCCATCTCTTGTGTGTGTGCTCTCTTATCTAGGAATAGGGTTAAAGAGTAAGTACCTTGAGTGCTCTTTGTCCTCCAAGGTGGAGTGGCTGTAAAACCTCCCTATGCAAGAAGCAATAGATTCAATCTTTGATCCGTCTCATGCCTCTCTCTATTTAATAGATTTGTTCTTGTTTGGTTGGTTTTGATCTCTGTTCTTCCCTTCTCGTGATCTTGCTATGCTAAGGATGTGTAAGAGATGGAGATAATCCTTGGGTATACATCTCCACCCATCTAGGCACTTTGATAGCAAGATTAATAAGAAAACCTGATTTTGGTTGATTTTGGCCTCACCAAGTAATTTCTTAATCTGAGGGATTTTGGCTTGATTTTTTAGTGTTCTTACTTGCTGTGACATGTGGGAATACATCTAGACCCATCTTGGTCATCATACACCCACGAGCAAGTTGTATTCACCGTTTGGGGTTTTGGCTCAGTTTTGGTGTAACTTTCCAACAAACTAAAAAAGGTCTCAACTTTAGCCATGATTTTTATGATGTTTATAAGAATAGATTCATAACGTCCTAGAGAAGATCCATACAAAATTTTATGTCATTTGGATCTACGGATCAAAAGTTCTCTCGATTCTTGTGTTTGAATTCGTGTTGAAATTTCTATTCATCAAGGAAATGGTAGTATCGCAGTGTAAACAAAGGTACTTATGAAAATTGGTAGTACTACAGTGCAATCAAAGGTACTTCCAATTTTGTTGATTCTTCTATAAAATTTTAGCAGTTTCCTTTGCTCGTTTTTTGGTGTTTCTCATCCTAATCTTCATAGCTTTGTAGCTATTGGAGTGAAGGAGTGTTGAATACTTAGGGGGAAAATTAGAAGGCACCATTCATCCCCACTCTGTTGTCATATTCGATCCTTCATAAAGTAGGTTACCAATCGAACTGGTCCAAACGTCTCCTCCTTCTGTCCCATATGGAGATTTCGGTGGCTACGAATAGAGACAATGTAGTAACACAAGAATCTTTTGCCTTGTACAAATTGCCACATGATTTTCTGGTTTTTCTCCTACTATATGTCATAAGCAAGTTATAAATTGTGTCGATTTACACGGAAGCACTTGAATCAAACACGCTTGCCATTTTAGTCAAATAATAGATAAGGAAAAACTGAACTGGAAAAGGAAATAGAGAACTTTCTAAACTCTATGACATGCATAATTCAAATCGTATACTAAAGGTAACACAAAAGGGAATCTATCTGGACTTTGGTGTGGTAAAATTAACCAACAATCACTCCCTAATTTCTCTGCACTTACACCATCCCATGTCTCCTCCTTAGTTCCTAGAACCGAGCCTTCCCAAGTGCTTTTGTGAGTCGATCAGCAAGTTGTTCTTCTGAACCGATGAAGCTGATCTCGATTCTTTCTTCCTCCACACATTGCCTGATAAAATGATAGAACGTGTTAATGTGTTTTCTCTGATCATGAAACACAGGGTTCTTAGCCAAAGCTATGGCTGATTTGTTGTCCACATGCAACTTTATTTTCCTAGGTTTCTCATCTGATCCCTTGGCACGCTGCTACAGTCGCTAAAATATACTCAGCTTCACAGGACGACAATGCAACCACCTTTTGTTTTTGTGATTGGCAACCAATGGGATCTCCATTTAGAAAGAACACCACTCCCGTAGTGCTTTTCTGATCATCCACATCCCTAGCCACATTGCTGTCACAAAACCCTTCAAGGTCCATCACCCCTTTTGGATTTCTTCTGCAACAACAACCGAAACCCATTATCCCCTTGATGTAACGCATGATATGCTTTACTGCTGCCAAATATCACTAGCCCAACAAAAAAATGTGATATCTGGTCGCATGTGTACCAAATATCTAAGACTCCCAACAAGGCTCTGGTACAGTGTAGAGTGAACTAACGGTTGGTTATTGTGTTTACTCACTTTGAACCTTGCATCCATGGGAATTTGGCACCCATTGCAGTCTTTCATCCTGGCTTTCTCAAGGACTTTCTATGCATATGCAGATTGATGCATAGTTATTCCTTCTTCAGTTTGATGGACTTCGATGCCCAAGTAGTAACTCAGCTTGCCGAGATCACTCATCTTGAAAAGTGTCTTCATCTCGTCTTTGAATTGTTGTATAACTTCAGGTTGAGGACCCAATATTATGAGATCGTCCACATATACACCTATCAGCAAACACAGCTTGCCTTCACCTCGGCTGTAAACTACATGTTCGGAAGTGCTTTTCTGAAAGTTGAGTGAGGAGAGGTTTCCATCTAGTTTTGTATTCCAAGCTCTTGGCACTTGTCGCAATCCATACAATGCTTTGCTAAGTCGAAGAACCTTGTAAGGGTTGTTTTCATCAACAAAACCTGGAGGCTGAACCGTGCATACCTCCTCTTAAAGCTCTCTATTCAAGAAAGCGGATTTAACATCCATGTGGTGGACTTCCCATCCATGGTTGGCTGTAATTGCTATCATCAAGTGCACCGATTCCATTCTTGCCACAAGAGCGAATACCTCTTCTAAATCAACACCATGTTGTTGTATGTACCCTTTGGCAACCAATCATGCCTTGCACTTTACAATCTTTCCTTGGGCATCCTTTTTCACTTTGAACACCCACTTCAAACCTATTGGTCTGTGGCTGGCTGGAAGATCAATAAGACTCCAAGTCTTATTCTCCTCAATACACCTGATTTCTTCCATCATTGCCATTCTCCAACACTATTGTGTTTCAGCTTCACCAAAGGACTCGAGTTCCTCAGACGCAAGGAGGCACAACTCACCGAAAGATACAGTCAGGTCATAAGATGAAGTGTTTTCGTAAAGGTTCTTCAGAGTTCGGTACCTACTAGGATTTTCATCTGACATTGGAGAGGGATTTGTGGGTGGTGCGGCCCATTCCTCTCCCTTCAGTATGGCTACCAGTGAAGACACTGGTGGTGCTGCTACTTCTCCCATTGATGTCGCCTCTACTTGTGCCCTACACATGGGTGTACGACCTGGTGTTGGCGTTGTAGTCCCCTCTATTGTTGGTTCCTTGAACCTTGGCCCAAACTACAATGGACAGTGAAAAACTCCTCCGGCACAGTGGAGTTTTGCTGCCCCTCTATCTTGCTCCAGTCCCAGACTACCTCCTTGTCAAATACCACATCTTGTGTGACATGCAACTTCCCTCCAATAGGATCATAGATCCTGTAAGCTTTGCTCTCTGCCTCATAGCCGAGAAAGGCCATCGGGACACTCCTGTCATCGAGTTCCTTCAGACTTAGTTTGACCACATTGACATATCCCATACAATTGAAAGTGCGAAAGTGATGCACATTTGGACATTTCCCGTGCCAAGCTTCGTATGGAGTCTTGCCATCCAAACTAGCTGTCGGGGCTCGATTCAAGATGTACACCGCAAGCTAACCGCCTCGCCCCAAAATCTCCAGGGAATGCCTTTTGCCTTCAGAATACTTCGTGCCATACCTAGCACTATTTGGTTTCATCGCTCAACAACACCATTCTGCTGTGGCAATAGGGTGTAGTTAGGTGTTGGGAGACTCCTTGTCCTACCCAATATTGGCCAAACTCCTTGGAATTGAACTCATCGCCATGGTCAGTTTGGAACACTTTGATCTTGGCATTTCTTTCTAACTCAGCTCTAGCCTAGAAGTGCTTTATTGCTATGGCTGCCTCATCCTTTGATCTCAGTAGAGTCACCCACATATAGCGACTGAAGTCATCTACTAGGAGGAGGAAATATTGTCTTCCTCCTGGTGTGGCCGGTAGGATCGGGCCACACAGGTCTCCATGTACTAGCTCCAAGTGCTCCTCTTCCTGGTAGTTCGCCTCTTGTGGAAATGAGTTTCTCCTTTGATTCCCGACAAGGCAATTGTTGTAGACCTGCTCCACGGCTTGGATTTCTGGCAAACCGTGCATCATGTGTTGTTGCACCATCTTGCGCAATGATTGGAAGTTAAGGTGACTCAACCAAGCATGCCACCACCAAGCAGTCTCAGTGCAACCCGCCATCAAAAAAATTGGCTCTGTCAAGTCGAGGTGAGGAATGTACAAGTGATTATTAGACCTTTTCACCTCGGCAATGACCTGCTTGTCGTGGTCTTGGATTGAGAGAACACCATCTTCTATAAGCACCTGGTAGCCTCACTCATTGAGCTAACCAAGGCTTATGATGTTATTATGGAGCTTTGGGATGTAATAAACTTCTGTCAACATCCGGTGTTCCCCACTGTGACCTGTGAACATCACGGTGCCCCTTCCATAGATTTCAATAATTGAGCCATCTCCAAACTTAACCGGTCCTCCAACATTTGTGTCGAGGTTAGTGAAGTTACTCTCTACGCCGGTCATATGATTTGTTGCCCCGGTGTCAAGGTACCAAGGCCCTTCTCGGTCCTCATTAGCTCATCCCAAGAGGACTTGAGCGTGTACTTCATTGAGAAAGACTCCTCCTGACGTCTCCTCCCTAGGTTCCGAGAGACTGCACATTTGCACCATTAGAAGCGTTGGTTCTTCCTCGTGTGCTTGCGTGAGGTTAACCTGGTGCTACTTCCACTCCCGGCGTGGCTTGTGGCAGTCTCTAGCAAAGTGCCTGAAGTTATTACAATTAAAGCACTTCACCTTTGGCTTGTCTCTTCTTGTGACAGCTATGCCTATATCTTTAATCTCAGATCCTCCCTTGACCTACCAGCCTTGCTTGACATGGATCTGATCACGGCTTGCTGCTTGGCTGATACCTTTGAATGAGCTTGAATGCTTGTTCCTTGATCTGGCCGTCCATTCTTCCTCGGTGAGGAGCAGCTTTCCTCTCGTGTATCCACTATCCCCAGCTTCCCACTGGTCTTCCACTGCCTTGAAACGACCGACGAGCTCTTCTATGGTCATAGTGTCAAGATCAAGAACCTGCTCGATCGAGATAGCCACCTATGAGAATTTCGGTGAAACAACCCACAAGAATTTCTTGACTACCTCCCCTTCCTCAAGATCATCTCCTAACGATCACATGTTGTTCGCCAATCCATTCAGCCTCATGGAGAAGTCGTCAATGGTCTCCATCTCTTTCATGCATATGGCCTCGAATTCACGGCGCAAGGTTTGCACCCTCACCTTCCGAACTCGGTCACTGCCAACCCGGATGGTTTGGATAGCCTCCCATGTTGACCTCGTTGTGTTTTGGTGGCTAGAGATGCCAACAACTTGGATGGCACGGCCTAAAAAATTGCCGCCAACGCCATTCGATCCACTCAGTACTCTGCACCGCTGGGTTCGATCGCCTCCTAGACCCCCTAAGCCTGGAGATTGACTCTCACTAGAAGAGACCAATCATTGTAATTTGATCGTGTGAGGATGGGGTACCGAAGGGTAACTCCGGCCTCCTTCGGCGCTGCCTGCACCATGGGATCCTAACCGCCACTGAGAACCACCGCTCGTTCGCTACTGCTGCTGGTGGATTGTACGGCCAGTGGGGACATTGATCTTGAGCTGTGTTGCATCGCTGTAGATCTTCGAAACCGCTCTGATACCAATTGTTAAAGCAGGTTGCCAATCGGATTGCTCCGAACGTAAGGAAGTCACCGATCGGACTGGTCTGAACATCTCCACTTCTTCCGTCCCAGACGGAGATTTCGGTGGCTATGAACAGAGACAGTGCAGTAACACAAGAGTCTTTTGCCGTGTACAAACTGCCACACAATTTTTTGGTTTTTCTCCTCATGTATATCATAAGCAAGTTACAGATTGAGTCGGTTTACACGGAAGCACTTGAATCAAACACGCTTGCCATTTTAGCTGAATATCATATAAGGAAAAACTGAACTGGAAAAGGAAACAGAGAACTTTCTAAACTTTACGACATGCAGAATTCAAATCGTATACTAAAGATAACACAAAAGGAAATCTCTCTGGACTTTGGTGCGGTGATATTAACCAACAGTACTGGGTACCTAGAAAGATAACTCAATGTAAACAAGACATGCATCCCACTTCTGGGACTCAACAACAGTTATGGTCGCTAACACAGTTACACTTTATTTCGAAAGAATAGTGACTACACACTAACAGGAAATACACACAAATGATTTGTGACAAAATGTCAAGTCTGAAGTAACTTATTCAGACAATACTCTAGCTCCTGAAGTAATTAACTGAACTGCTTATTCATTCTCCTCTGAGATATGCATCCCTGATTCCATGCAGCTTTGCAGCCACCTCCTGCATGCTCATGCGTTCACTTGGGAATGGCTTGGTACAGCGAAGTCCAATGTCTAGCACAGAAAGTAAACATTGTACACCTTTTTTCTTCGCAGCCACTGGAGTTTCTTGGCAAAGCTTAGCAGTTGGGGATCAGCAATCTACAATATCTTGTCAGGGAAGTTGATCGTTGTGAACTTTGCAATGCTCAATCCGACCTATCATCTGTTGGCCTCCTTGGATTGAATATTTAAAGGTGAACAACCAGCTGTAAACATCTGAGGAGGCTGAGACTTGGTTGAGACTCGAGGCTGCACTCTATAGTTGAATCAATACAAGACTAGTTAGTCATGTGTTTGCACAATTATTGAAAACAAGAAATCTGTTCTCAAGTTATATGGAGATATAGAATAGTATGAAAAATGGATCACAAGGACAGAAACCTCTAAAGGAAGGGCCTAAGGCCCCGTCTCGCAAGTGTTCTTTTTGGCTTTTGGCCTCTCCAGAAGTAAAAAAGCCAAATATCAAAACAGAACGGTTTCTTGAAGTGGATTATCTAAACAGTTTCCTGAGCCCAAAACCGTGCGCACCGTCCATGTCGGCGTCTCTACCAACTGCTACCAATCTAAAAGCACAAATAAAAACCATCGGCTGCAGTCAAAAGTCATCAGCCGCAACCCAAAAGATCAGAGCCTATAGATTTTTTCCTTGGACGCCAACACATAAAACAAGTAGTAGATGACTCAGAAAATGATAAAAGCAAGAGTGAGCATTCCACTAGAAAAGTTTATTAATCTTAAAGCAAAATAGTTAACGTTAGGTGACGGTAAATATGTACGAACCTATAAAAAAACTTAAATTGAAGATTAGTTATAGATAAAAAACATATTTGCTCAATATTTGATGAAGGTACACATTGCAAAGGCAGAATTGATCAATTTCATCTTAGAAATGGACTCTATTGCGCAGCTTTTAGGCTGCCCAACAAAATATAGTTAGACCAACAATATAAAATTAAGTCACTTTAGGAAGAAAGAAACTCTGAATCCAACACCTAGTGACATGGTTTGAAATATTGTGGACTGCAATCAACACCCTAGGATTAACATACAATCTCCACACCTGCTAAATATCTATATCTCTTTGGTCAATTGAAAAAAAGGGTAAAATCATAATCAACCAACCAAACATGTCAAAGAACAAATTAAAGGTGTTGGAAATAGTATGTGTGCGCGTACACGCATTTTGACAGTGAATTCCAAAAGCCCTCGCAGGCAATGAACGTGTGCATGCATGCTTCTCTCTCACGTTCAAACTTTTAGTCAATGCTTATCTTAACTAATCCTTTCCTGAGATCGTGCTTCGGACGTGGAGTAGTTGAACGGCAAGCGTTTCGTGCGGATTCAATCCAAGAATCTAGCAACGAGCCAGCATGTCGTTAGGAGCTCCTGTGCGAAGGTGCTCTATAAAAGGTGAACAGGGAGACCTCCCTGAAGAGCAGAAAAAACAGAGAGAAAAGCTGTTCATCTTCTTATCCCTCCATCAGTGCTGTGTCACCTTCCGATCCAGACTGGCCGTGGTGTTCGTCGTGCAACGAGCATCCCGGCGAGCGGTGTCTCCAGACCTTCGCCGCGTAAGCACCTGCACGGGGCGGTGTAAAGGTTTCTGGGCAGCACCGAAGTGCGCAATCGCTCGACATCCTCGACTGCTTCTTCCGAAGGTGCGTGCTGTTGGGAATTTGAAGCTCTCAAAAGAAGCAAAGAATTGGGATAGAGGAGTAACTAGATTATACTCAAGCATACATCTCACATGCATACATTTTCAAAATGAAGCTATCAGGCGTTGCATCTCATACACTATTACAAGAAGACCACAGGTCCTTTTATAGAGCAAGAAACCGACCTAATCAAACCGACTTAGCATGGAAATATACTTGAAAAAGCTAGCTAGTAGCACACGCCACTGGGCACTAGATTTTTACTAAAGCCATATCTCCATAAGCATCCAAAGCTGCCAGCAAAAACTGAGTTTGTAGCTAACTCTTGCACATGGCTAGATAAGTTTCTAGTTGTCTCCACTACTCATGGCCAGCTCACGTATTAGTATGCTGCATGTCGGCTGCTATTCAAAAGCACACAATCACTAGAGACTTCATGCTTTGCTGTCCTCCCTTGTTATCCTTGCCGACATGTTTTATACAGCTGCAATTTTAGATGCCAAAACCAATTTGCCATTCTCAAGAAAATAGAGTAAATTCTAACAAACTCCCCCTTTAATTTATTTTCTTGAGATGCCAATTAATTCTCTATTATGAATAAACTTTTCTCTGGATAAAGCTTTTGTAAAAATATCTGCCATTTGTTGGTCTGAACGACAAAATTCCAGTTTAACTTCTTGATGCTCAACTACTTCTCGAATGTAGTAATATTTGATTGCAATATGCTTGGTTCTATCATGGCTAACTGGATTTTCACTTATTGCAATTGCTGATTTACTATCGCAATAAATAGTAGTTGGCTCATGTTGTCTTTTGCTGATATCTTCAATTATTCTTCTCAACCAGACTGCTTGTGAAACAGCTCGGGCTGCTGCCACATACTCTGCTTCAGCTGAAGATAAAGCTACTATATTTTGTTTCTTTGTTGACCAAGAACAGATACCTGAACCAAGCGAAAACGCATATCCTGATGTACTTTTCATGTCATCAAGACATCCTGCCCAATCACTATCCGTGTAGCCGATTAATTTTGAATCTTCTACTGGCTTATACCATATGCCATATTCTGATGTTCCTTTGATATATCGCAGAACTCTTTTTGCAGCAGAAAATTTTAATTGACTTGGGCTATTCATGTACCTTGATAATAAACTGGCAGCAAACATGATATCTGGTCGTGTTGTCGTCAAGTATAATAAGCTTCCGACTAAACTTCTATAAACTGTCGGATCTGATTTATTTGCCCCATCTTCAATCTTCTGCTTCTCATTCGGTATCAAAGGGGTTGCAACTGATTTGCAGTCATGCATTTTGAATTTCTTTAAAATACTTTCTGCGTACTTTTTCTGAGATATGAAAATGCCATTATCATTTTGGCATATTTCTATACCTAGAAAATAGTGTAGCAAGCCGAGATCACTCATTTCATATGTCTCCATCATATCTCTTTTGAATTCTTGCATCATCTTTTCACAATTACCTGTATATATCAAGTCATCGACATATAACGAGACAACTAGTATGTCCGTGCCTCTTTTCTTGATATATAAGGTAGGCTCGCTTTTGCTTTTCTCAAAATTTTCTTGTTTGAAGTACTTGTCAATTTGACTGTACCACGCTCTCGGTGCCTGCTTGAGGCCATATAATGCCTTCTTAAGCTTGAACACTTTGTTTTCTCCTCCTTCAACTGAAAATCCTTCTGGCTGCTCGACATAAATTTCTTCTTCAAGATAGCCATTTAGAAATGCCGATTTAACATCAAGTTGATATAACTTCCACCTTTTTTGAGCTGCTAGAGCTATAACTGTTCGTATTGTCTCTAGCCTTGCAACTGGAGCATATGTCTCATAGTAGTCAATGCCAGGCTTTTGCTTAAAGCCTTTCGCCACAAGTCTTGCTTTATATTTTTGAATTGAGCCATCTGGATTTAACTTTGACTTATAAACCCATTTAACTCCAATAACTTCTCGATTCTTGGGTCGATCAACTATCTCCCAAGTGTTGTTCTTCTCAATCATATGAATCTCATCTTCCATAGCTTTTACCCAATTATGATGCTTTTCTGCTTCTTCGAAGCTTTGTGGTTCAATAACGGAGAAACCACATGACTCATATATTTCTGCCAGACTTCTTACTCGTCGTGGAGCTGATTCTGGCGTACTCATTTGCTCACTAGCACTCGGGCTTGAGCTAGAACTTGAACTTGATTCATCTTGACTTGGAGCATCACCTTGCTCCTGTTGCTCAACCGAAACTTGTGGTTGGCCTAGTGAGATAACCGTTGTCGGTATCAACTGATTTCTTTCAACCTTTACTGCTTCCCAATCCCAGGAAGCCTTCTCATCAAAGATCACATCTCTACTGATTATGATCTTCTTATTTTCCAGGTGATAAAGTCGATATCCTTTAGTGCCATTAGCATACCCGACAAATATACAACGGACACTTTTATCATCAAATTTGATTCACCTTTGAGCTGGTACTTGGGCATAACAAACATAACCAAATATTTTCATATGACTGATTACTGGTTTTTGACCATACCATGCTTCAAATGGTGTGCGATTAAGAACTGCCTTCGTGAGGCTTCTATTCAAAATATAAACTGACGTACTTACAGCTTCTGCCCAAAAAGATTTAGGCATACCTTTTTCTTTTAGCATAGAGTTCTCCATATCGTCAATTGTGCGATTCTTTCTCTCGGCAACACCATTTTGTTGAGGACTATAGGCTACTGTCAATTGCCTTCGAATACTAGTATCATCACAATATTTCTCAAATTCTTTTGAGATATACTCGCCACCTTGATCACTGCGTAGTATTTTAATTTTTCGGTTGCTTTGATTTTCTACCATAGCCTTGAATTTCTTAAATACTTCAAGTGCTTCTGATCACTCTTTTAAAAAATAAACCCATGTCATCCTTGTATAATCATCAATAAAAGTGATAAAATACCAATTCTTGCCTTCTGACATAGTTGGTATTTTTCTGACAATATCACTGTGCACTAACTCCAGCGGTGCACATGCTCGCCAAGCTCGTCTATGTGGAAAAGATGCCCGAATTTGTTTGCCAAAAATACAACCTTCACATGGATCAGATTTCAAATTAATGAATGGTAAACCTTGTACCATATCTTTGGTTCTAAGCAGCTTCAAGGCTTTGTAGTTGAGATGACCAAATCTCTTATGCCATAACTTAGAGTTATCGCTTATATCACTTCGTAAGGCCAATTGAGTAGGATAACTCATTTTCAATGGAAAAATTCCTATTTTTCTCCATATCCGCCTTTGCAATAAGGCGATTCCCATTCTTGCAATCCAGTATCTTGCAAGACAAATCTTCAAAATGAACAGCATACCCATGTTCTAGCAGTTGCCCAACACTTAGCAAATTCTGCTTCAGATCGAGTACCAATAAAACATCTCGCATAAATTTTTGACCATTTTCCATTTGAACAGCTATACAGCCCTTACCTGCTGATTGAGCTAAAGAACCATTTCCCATGCGAATCTTTGCCTGACCAGATGAGTCTATATCTCGAAATATATCCCGATTGGAAGACATATGGTTTGTACAACCACTGTCCACAATCCAAGTATCTTCTTTTTCATCTTGGGCAACTTGACAAGAATAAACTGCTCCTTCTGAATTATCCTCTTCTTCTGAGAAATTTGCCCGATTAATATCTCGAGTTCTACAATATTTGGCAATATGCCCTTGCCTTTTGCATTTGTTGCAAGTCATCTTTTTCCAGCATCTATCTGTAGTGTGACTGGATTTTTTGCAAATATCACACCAAAAATTAGAACTAGCCGTACCTTTTTCTCTTTTATCTTCAGTCGGCTTTTTCTGCACATCTTTTCTCAGATCAACTCTTCTTTGATAATTTCCACTATTTCTTGAATTTTGAGATTTGAAGCTCAGCTTTGACTGGAGGGCGCTTTCAACTGAACTCCCTGCACGCTGTAGCTTCCTTGCTTCATGAGATTCCAACGAACTCATCAGTTGTTGGACAGTAAGAGTCGCCAAGTCCTTAGACTCCTCAATTGCAGCAACAATATATTCAAACTTTTCTGGTAAGCTGATCAAAATTTTTTCGACAATCTTTTGATCAGTAATTTCCTCACCGTAGGTGCGCATCTGGTTCACCACCTCGATGACTCTCGAGAAGTAATCCTTAATCTTCTCGGACTCCTTCATCTGCAGATTTTGAAACTGTCTTCGCAAAGTTTGTAACTTTACGGCTAAAACTTTAGCAGTACCTTGAAACTCCTCCTTTAACTTGTCCCAAGCTTCTTTTGAAGTCTTGGCGCCGATAATCCGCGGAAATAAACTTTCCGCAACACCTTGTTGAATCAAAAACAAGGCCTTGGCGTCCGTCATCTGGTTTTTCGCCAGAGTTTTCTTCTGCTCTGGTGTAAGAACTTCTTCAGCAGCGTACCTTTTGTAGCCGGTCTCCACAATATCCCACAATCCTTGCGATAGTAGTAGCGTCTGCATCTTGATGTTCCACATATCGTAATTCTCGCCTGAGAATACGAGAACCATCGACTGCGCCATCCCGACGCTCGAACTCGAAGCCATAATCTCGGCTCCGAAAAACAGCACGAACAAACTACTCCGCTACGCCTGACTCGAACCTGGCTCTGATACCAGTTGTTGGGAATTTGAAGCTCTCAAAAGAAGCAAAGAATTGGGATAGAGGAGTAACTAGATTATACTCAAGCATACATCTCACATGCATACATTTTCAAAATGAAGCTATCAGGCGTTGCATCTCATACACTATTACAAGAGGACCACAGGTCCTTTTATAGAGCAAGAAACCGACCTAATCAAACCGACTTAGCATGGAAATATACTTGAAAAAGCTAGCTAGTAGCACACGCCACTGGGCACTAGATTTTTACTAAAGCCATATCTCCATAAGCATCCAAAGCTGCCAGCAAAAACTGAGTTTGTAGCTAACTCTTGCACATGGCTAGATAAGTTTCTAGTTGTCTCCACTACTCATGGCCAGCTCACGTATTAGTATGCTGCATGTCGGCTGCTATTTAAAAGCACACAATCACTAGAGACTTCATGCTTTGCTGTCCTCCCTTGTTATCCTTGCCGACATGTTTTATACAGCTGCAATTTTAGATGCCAAAACCAATTTGCCATTCTCAAGAAAATAGAGTAAATTCTAACACGTGGAAGGCAATCGCTTCGTCGACCTTCGTTGTCTTCTTGCTGCAGACCAAGCCGCGGCACTGCATCGAGGTTCAGCTCGGCATCAACTAGAAATGTGCATCAAGCAATCAGGAAGTGCTTGTCTACGGCCCTTAGTTTAGTTTCTGCATTAGCATTTGGGATTAGTTTATTGCCTGTCTTTCTTTGTGACTAGAAAGTCAGTACGTACATATGTTTGGTAGTTGTAGGATACTACTGCCAATCAGTATTCTGGGAGTCATGTTTACGTACTGGAGCATCACAACTAGTATGATAGGTTTGTATGTTGGTTCTTATGACATAATCTCATGTGTTTTAGAAGCTCTCGGGATTGCTAATTTAATAAATCTTTTAATCCTCGTCAGCCTTTGCAGAGAGAAAGTAACTTTGATATTTACT
Organism: Dendrocalamus sinicus; assembly: GCA_036346575.1. Lineage (NCBI taxonomy): Eukaryota > Viridiplantae > Streptophyta > Magnoliopsida > Poales > Poaceae > Dendrocalamus > Dendrocalamus sinicus. Next base: position 408,862 of record JAYEVI010000123.1, on the reverse strand, counting down.
TTAACTCCTCGAAAGGAATGGATATCAAGGATGGAAATAATTCACGAAAAATCATACAAGTACTAACGTTGACTGTGATCAGAGCTTATAGAAAAGATGGTGAACTTGTTTGATTTGCTGGCTCTCTGAAGACTCATCGAGTCAAAATACCATGTCAAACCACACAAAGAAAGCAAGAGAAAAAAAAATTCTTTGGACAGATTAAAAACATAAGTGCTTTATTGTGAGTAATTTTTTTTTCAAACTTTAACATCTTATATGAAAACAATGTTTCAACAATGAAGCATGTGTGCATTGTTACGATTAAATAATCTGATCTTAGCACAGTAGCTCACCACAAACTCAGAAGTCCATCCTACTAAACAGGGCAAGAAGCAGGTGCACAATTGAGCAATAGCTGTGGATTGTGAAAAATCAAAGGAGATACGTTGGTAAATGATAGAGTAGTACGTTGCAACAACTGTGACATCAAGTAACAACCAAAATGTTAGCTAAGTTGGAAAAAAAACTATGTTCGTAAGAATTTGTCCAGGACCTCCTGGTTAATTTGCCACGCAAGCAAACTAAAAGAAAAAAATAACATTAAGTAAAAGCGATATTAGAAAGTGGCCACCCTTTCTTAATTCCATTTTATCTACACCAAAGATGACGGACAATGTAGTATTTTAATTAGCAACACGAGGATATATAAGTTAAGAGAATTTGCTAGAGTATACCTCCACAACATCCACCATCACTTACACTCCTACCAAAAAAATACTCCTCCGATCCACTCATGCTCCACCCCTTCTTTATAATATCCTAGCAAACTATCCACCTTTGTACTTGTGGGGACATAACATTGATGTTATCGGTACAAAATCCTATTCTTAGTACCTTAAAATTGGCCATTGTGTACTATAGAGAGTCAATGGCTGTTGTAACTTCGCTCCCCAACAATTAGAGCAAAATTTAACATGTATTGTTGCACAAGTGCAACTATCTCTGTATCAATTTGCATTTTGCAGGAGAATGTATGTAGAATTACAAGGGAGGCAAAACTTTTTTGTCAATTAAATGTCCTCGGTGAGGGTGCGACTAAAAGTCTTCGAATCAAATCCTTGGCAACCTGGAGGCTGGAGAGCACAAAAATAAGGAATCAAAATTCAACCTTTGCCCCCATATTTCTAGTATTAACTTGGACGCATCTAGCCCAACTCACTCGGGGCAACGGTGGTCAGACGGGAGAGTAGGAGGGAGGCCAAGGAGCAGCGATGGGGTGACTCACTCCGGGCGGTGGCGGTCGGACGAGAGAGCAGGAGGGAGGTGGTCATGCAGTCGGAGGCAGAGGTGGAGACGCTTGTAGAGGAGGAGAGGCATGCAGTGCATATTAGGTGAGTGAGGTTGCATGGAGCAGAGGAGCCGTGTGGAAGAAGGGGAGCCATGTGGAAGAAGGGCGGTGGCTGGACAGGAACGGGGCAACAGAGCCGCATGGAGGAGGTTGCACGAGGGCAATACAGTTTGATGGGCATGATGGGAATTGAGAGAGCGAGAGAGAGAGCGAGAGAGAGATGGGAAGGTAAGGGCATTTGACATTTGAAAATACACTGATCTCGAATGCGACTAGTGCCACTCGTGTGTGTGAGGGGCACTACGGACCCACCGTTGGCACTTGTTGCCTGTGAGAGGAGGGTGGTGGTGGGAGCGTGTAAAGAACAGGGGTTGGGGGTAGGTGGATGGTATTTTATAGGTAATTATCTTTAATTTTAAAAAGTACTTTTCTGTGGGAGAACGGATCATTATCCACTCGTATTTTTAATAGTAGTGATAGGTGTATTGAAGCATGCCCCTCTGAACAATTGGAAAATCTAAGGAGCACACGTGTTCTTCTTACTCTTAACGTGCACAATATACCTTGTCCGTTCCATCGAGTCATGCGGAAGCAGCGCGTGAGATGGCATTACTATAAACAGTGTCATCACAGACGGTTCAAAACCGTCATCACAGACGGTTCCTGAACCATCTGCGTTTATGTATCAGTGATAATAGGTGGTTATCACAGATGGCTCCCACACCGTCTGTGATAACTTACAATACAGACACAACTATCACAAACGGTTTTTCATAAAAACCATTTGTGATATGGTTCATATCATAGACGGTTTGGTGTTCCGAACCGTCTGTGATATACACCATATCATAAATGGTTAATAATAAAAACCGTGTGTGATATCGCTCATATCACAGACGGTTCATTGTTTGAAACCGTCTGGGATATATATCATAGACGGTTTGGAATACCGAACCGTCTGTGATAGCTATTTCAACAGTAATTTTATTTGCTCTTTTTCAGCTAGCCTCAGGATATGCTAGCCATGCCCTCTAAAAACAAGCAAGATCACGTATATCACATAGGACAATCATTACATAAATCACACAAATGAATGAAACAACACTAGTAGATCACATATATATAGCATGACAATCGTTACACAGATCTCACAAATGAATTAAATTGAATGAATTGTTTGATTAAGCATAATTGAGTGATTACAATTGAATCCAATGTTTCAACATCTAATCACCATTGCTGGGGTGGAACTCTCCAGTCTTGTTTATGACCTCTGCTAGCAAGAATTGGGAGAGGTTTCCATGAATTTCGATGAGTTTGTCAAGATCAAATGCACTTTCGTCGAAGTCCACCCGCTGTCGCTAGGAGCAATGTTAAGTCATTAATTAGCATGTGTGTATATATATACATATATATAATCAGAAAATAATTATTATTAGAAGGTTGACAAACCTCTGGATCATTCATCTTAGTGTCCATGATTTTCTTCATATGGCGACAAACATAGAATCCACATACGTTGCCCTGTAGCTGCTGGTGGCACTACAAAAATAGAATTACATACACAGATATTGTCAATTCTAGAGGCATTATAACAAAGTGTGATATAGGATTGTTGTGTTGTAGCGTGTACTGGAAATCATGTCCTGTGTCGTAGCGTGTCACTGGATTCCTTATGTCTCCCTCCCAGGACAACATAAGCGGTAAATGACCTACATGATTCCAAAAAAGTTAGCCTCGGCCATTGCAAACGAAGGAAAGATTACAATAGAGTTATGTATGGAGGAAATGAGTTTACCTATCAATTGCTTCTTGCACACGAGTGAAATCGTGGTTGCTCCTAAGTAGGGAATCATGGTATATTATCTTACTCCACTTTGGTACAATCACAATCAGAATTCAGTGAGACCTAGTCATGTGTGTCGCCATAGTGATTAATCCTAATTTCATGTTGCATATAAAGTACAAATGAATTTTGTGTGGCAACTAGTGAAGCACTTACCCTTGGTTGAAGGGTACGATGATGTACTCCTTGTCACTGTGAGCAATCAATTTCCTCGTTGTATAATCTTGGACGATGGATGCATTTTCGTTGTTGGATTGCTTAGAGACCAAGTGTGGGTCGAGGAAACCCACCGGTTGTCACCGTCGTCGGACTTGTTGGATCATGTATCTATACATAAGAAAAGAGTATTGACATTTATCGGTATGACGTGAATGTAGAACTTCATTGTATAGTACACTTACAGTGTCCAGCATCACAGAAGTGAGGCATCGAGTTCGTCAAGGTTGAATAGTAAGAATAAGTCTTTAAATGTCACAATGAAGTAGCCCGCGTCATGGAGGAAATGCGCCTCTATGTATCTCACAGTGAATCCATTGTGCCGATTGGGCTTCATGTTGGACCGCTGCATGTACCAGGTATGCAATGTATTGCAAACCAGACCAAGCCGGGGTAATTGTGACTCGGGGACCAACGACACTCCAAGAATGAACATCCATGGCTTGGGATGCGCCTTAATTTTGTTCGGTTGAGTCTTAGAGCCTCGCTTGTGATACATTTTTGGTGGCGTCTCCACAAGAGCCAATGCAACAGGCTTCAAAACCGGAGGTGGAGGTGGAGCCACCGAAGCCGATGTGACAGGTCTAGGGTGATGTCCCTTTTGGGCCACTGGATGTAGAGATCGTGGCATGGATGAGTCGAGGGCGATGTCCCTCTTGGGCCACTGGATAAATGTGTGGATGACATCCCCTAATGTCATAATCTCTTCATTTGGGGGCTTCTCAAGAGGGACAGACTTGAAAACATCATTAATCATATCCATTTGAACCTTCATGAAACCGGTCTCTACATGTACGACGTGCACTAGCGTCCCTAACAGCCATGGATACGCCATCCCCCGCCCAGTGTCAATGGGAATGGAGCCAACAAGCCTGACTCTAAGGATACAAGGTGTGGGCTCGTACATAACGATACAAGATGAGCTAAGGTGTCCACCAGAGAGACCTATGTAGCATTCTAAAGAGGTACATTACCTAGATATCGTCGATAGGTAAGTAGGCATCGCTATGTTCAATAATTGGCGTGCACGTGTAGCTACTCTGATGTTGAGGGGGACTGGGTACCGCATTAACGGGGGTGAGTTGTGATTGGTTGCGGACTTGTGTCAGTTCTTCCCTCAATGAATCTATCTCTCCTTGAAGTGAGGCAGTCTGCTCTTGAAGTGAGATAGATAGCTGTTCCTCAAGTTGTGCACGAAGCTCCTATTTTATTTGTTCGTTGCGATAGGCCTTGGATCTCTTCCTACCCCTATATGTCTCGGGGTCATTTGGGAATCCGTGCCTCCAAGATACGTAAACGCCTAGGCCTCGTGTGCGGCCTGGGTCCTCCTTGTTTCCCAGGGCCTGTGATAGTACATCTCTCTCCCTGTATTCTTGAAAGGAGCCTCGAGAAGATTCGGTAGTTAATAATTGCTGCAAGAGGCAATCATGTTATTTTTGAACCCATGAAGTTCAAGAGGTATTAACAACTATGTAGTTTAACATATGTTACCAGGCGTTGGGACAATTCCTCGTTTATGGAGTTTTTGAAAGAGACATCTGAAGACGTGGTAGATGACCTCGCTCTTAGCCGGTTTCGGGCACGCTTGTTTGCGATCCCAGCAAATAGCGGGGAGGCGTCCGATCAGGTTGCGACCTCGTCCTGCATCCTCCACTGTGGGATTTTACCCGCGTACCCAGTGGTGCTGAGTCTACGAGGGTGAGTGTTTTATGACTGGAGAGCCTTGTGCACCGCACTTTGTTGATCAAATTCAGTCATTGTCTTCACCTGCACAAAGGCCTCCCATGTTTCCGACGACACGAAAGGATACCTCGTGAAGGGTGTGAGATCCTTGGCCACGTACTACATGACAAGAGTGCTCTTAAAGTTCTTTCATGCTTTTCGCATTGTGAGGAGCGCCAACCATTGCATGAGCCCCTGTACTTCTGCTGAGATCTCGAACGAATTTGTAATTTCGTCCCATAGCTGATTTTTCTGATCCTTTGCCAAATCTTTTCAGCTTGCTATGGTGATGGGGACCCATTGCCTTTCAATTATCCCACAGGTAGTCTGAAATGATGCCGTTGCTTTCTTCAGTTGCAAAGGGACCCCATCCGGAGAGACCACCGTTTGGTCATTCGGACCTTTGGCCTTTTTGATACTCCTCAGCCACGCTTAGTTATCCCATTCTTAGGAACGTGAGACCTAGATGACAACGACAACTGTGTGGATGCCAATTCTCTTCTAAGAAAAAACTAACTGAAGTGAGCTATGGGCGTAAATAAAGTTCTATGAATCAAATTACACACACCAGTGTCTCAAGTTCATTGAACCTGACACACTGGAGTGTGTAACTTGTTTCATGCCCTTTGAAGATCTATGTGGCATATATTATTGCTACAATGTCCCTTTGGAACAGTAACATGCCATTCCAAATAGAACTTGTAGAACAAGTGAAGTATATATCATGAAGTACTACAGGTCACAAAATAAATTAGCCAACTATTGAGACAGACCACGAGATAGACAAATGAGGGAGAGGCAAACGACATTGGGAAGGAGAGGCGGCGGTGTGAGGGAGAGGCGGCTGGCATTGTGAGGGAGAGGCGGTCGGCGTTGGGAGGGAGAAGCGGATAGCGTCGGGAAGGAGAGGCGGACGGCGATGGGAGGGAGAGGCGGCATTGGGAGGGAGAGGCGGCGTTGTGAGGGGGAGGCGGCCGGCGTCGGGAGGGAGAGGCGGACGGTGACGGGAGGGAGAGGCGACGTCGTGCACGAGTGAGCAATCAGATCTAGCAAAACCTAGCAGGGGTGGTGGAGACGGAGTGAGTGAGGACTTTGTGAGCAGAACCTATTCTTGGGGTATATTTATAGGGAAACTATCACAAACGATTTATTTATGGAACCGTTTGTGATAATACTATCACAGACGGTTCTTTTATGGAACCATCTGTGGTAATTCTATAACAGATGGTTCAATAAAAAAACCGTTTGTGATATTCGACATATCATAGACGGTTCTATAAAAGAATTATCTGTGATAGTATTATCATAGATAGTTTCTTCCGATAAACCGCCTAAGATAGTTCGCTCCATCTAGCCACAAAAAACCATGTTGGCCATGCAATATTATGAAAAATGCAAGCATAATCATAAATATAACTATTTCTTAGTTACTGAGTCAATTACAATTACAATGGAATATAGTTCCATAATTACATACCGAGTTTCCTAATTATGATTACATAAGCACATGACAGTCATGAGACTTCATGCCATTTAATTTCAAATGTTCCATGGAAACAAATTTCTTCATGCTGGTGAAGTGACCGAACGGAACTTTCACACCATGTAGGACTGGCACAGTTGAGTTCTCTCGGACTTAGATAGAGTGTAGCAAGATGGGGAAAGCTACATCCAGCCTTTATCGGTCTCTATCGGTGCTAACTCAGTCCTGATGTTCATAGCGACCAAGTCACGCCTTGCGTTGACACCATCCTTTGTTTTATCAAAAATGTTCAGTAAGAGACCAATCAAACTATCACATATATTATTCTCTACGTGCATGACATTGATGCAATTGCGAACTTCTAAGTACTTCTAATAAGACAAGTCCCAACGTATTGACCTCTTCTTCCACATGTTCTTCTGATAGGTCCTCAATTTATATCCCTTTTCAAGCACAACATCGATATCCTTGACCATATCATACACCTCTTTCCTGCTAAAAGGCCTTGGTACTAAGTCATCCTCTTTTTTCCCGTCAAATTGTTTATTCATCTTGCAGTATGGGTGATACTTTGGAAGGAACCTACGGTGACACATATACATAGTTTTGCGCAAGTTGTTCAACCACACACTCTCAGTATAATCTAAGCAGTGTGGACAGGCTTTGGCTTCTTTTGTACTCAACCTTGATAGGTTACCAAAGGCAGAAAAATCATTAATGGTGCAGAACAACATGGCGCGTAGAGTGAAGTTCTCTCATTTGTCTCCATCCCATATATGTACCCCTTCGTTCCACAGTATTGCAAGATCTTCCACCAATGGTGCTAGGTACATATCAATATCATTCCTAGGTTGTTTCAGCCCTTGGATAAGTAGTGATATGAAAATATACTTCTGCTTCACACACAGCCAAGGAGGAAGTTTGTACATGCACAAAGTCACAGGCCAGGTGCTATGTTGGCTGCTCATGTTACCAAAAGGATCCATTCCATCTGTACTCAACCCAAACCTTATATTCCTTGGTTCCACACTAAAATCTACAAACACCCTATCGATGTTCCTCCACTAGGCAGAATCAGCAACGTGTCTTATCATTCCGTCTTTCTTACGCTACTCCAAGTGCTAAGGCATCAATCTTGCATCCTTGCGGTTTGTAAATAAATGCTTCAAATAGGGAATTACAGGAATATACCACAACACCTTAGCAGGAGGTCCTGCTTCATCTCGATGCCCTTCCCATCATCAAAGTCATTTTATGCTTGTATCGGGATGCTTTGCACACCGGACAAACATGTAAGCTACCATACTCTTTACGATAGAGGATACTGAGAGACCATGTGGTGGTGATCCCATGTGTATGATGAGTAATTGACATCAGTTTATGAGAGTCGAGTTTGGTTTGAGTGGTTCGGAGTCAAGTCGTTGCATGGTGCGACGGGCTCAGTCGGACTTGGTCATTCCTGGTCAAACGGGTTAGGATGCATATTCTGATATTTTGATAGGTTTGGACTTCAGTGTGTGTAAGTATGGTGTGTTTATACCATTTACGCTTTCATGTATCAAGCGGTGCTATTTGATGTGTTTCTTGTCTGTGTGGCTGCGGGACATCGGGCGGAGTCGTGGCGAGACACGGTGGACCGGACTAGGCGCAGTGGCGCCGAGGTCGAACGGTCAGGATGTGTCGAAGACGACGTGGACTCGAGGTGGTTGCGGCGTGCGAGACAAGGAGCGCGAAGCTTCCCGAAGGTGCAGGAGGGGCGAAACGGGAATTTCGCAAGGCTGCACAAGCGGGAGCGGGCTCCGTTGGATTTAGCGGGCGTAACGGGGTGGAGACCCGTTAGCCATGGGCTATAAATAGGTTGGAGGGGCTGCATGCCCACTTGAACACTTCAAGGGATTTTAGGGTTTCCTTTAGTCAAAATAGGCTTTGGAGTTTGTTTTGGCTTTAGGCTTTAGTGGTTGAGAGTTGTTGGTGGAGGTAGAGTTGTGTTCCCTCTGTGTCCCCTTCAATGGGTTTCTGAGACCTCTCTGTGTTGGTGTTCCTCCCAAGATGCATGTGTAGCTCTTGGTGTTCTTGAGGATTGAGAGGGTGAGGAGAGGGATTGAGTAGTGAATCCATGTAATCATTCCTCTGAATGTCCATGCGTATGGGGACGTAGTTCCTTGTATCCCTTGTAATCTTTGAATTGTTGGAATGAAATTTGAAGTTCTTCTCCCGTGCTCTCTGTTTCCCTTTGATGCCTCATTTCTTGATTTCTTGAGTTTTTGAGTTCTTGTGTTTTTCTTGTTGAGAAGGCCCAAAATGGGTTGCTCTAGGTTGGGATGATTCTCCAAGATCATTTGATCAAGTTTCCCAAGAGCAAACTGCATTTAATCTCAAGATTTCATTTTTGAGGCTTCCCTGTTCTTCAGAGCTTTTCTAGGGTTTGGTTGAATTATTGATTCTCTTAAGGAAATGCCCTGACTTTTTGTCTGAGGAGTTCTATGGCTATTGCTAACATATCTGCAAAATCTCTTGGCCATAGGATCAAAGGTTGGGAAGCAATTTGATTTTTGGCTCGGGTCTTGCAAAATTTTAGATTTTTACCCATAATATGAAACTCTTGCTTTTTGGTTAGATTCTCTTGTTTCTCAGGGTCCCCTTACTATTTGGTACGTTGTAGTAAGGCTTTGGATCAAAGAGATTGAGAGCAAACCCTCTTTTTAGCTAAAAATCCGAAGTTTCGGTCTGCTGCCTGAAAATCTTGTTTGCTGTTTTTCTCGAGAGGTACTACCGCTCCTCGAGAGGTACTACCGCTCATCCTAGCGGTACTACCAGTTTTGTTCGGACCAGTCCGATCGGCAGCAATGAATCGTTTGGACGGTCCGAACGGTAAGAGGTACTACCGCTCGGCATAGCGGTACTACCGCCTAGAGGTACTACCGCTGTTTCAATGCAGTACTACCGCTTGCGATGATTTGCTCTGAATTTATTTTTCTTGACTGCTTCTTTCTGGATCTGGTTTTTCCTTGTTGCCTTGACTTCCAGTAAGTGCATATCTTCTACCTTTATAGCTTCTATAGCTATTGGAGATGAAGTATAAGTGTGGGTACTTGAGGGGTGAATTTAGTTTTTAGAAAGCGACATTCACCCTTCCTCTGTCATCATTTTGGTCCTACAGATACAATCATTCGGACATGCATGTATTATTTCTACTTCCATTCCCAACGGACAAAGAATCTTTTTGGCTTGGTAGGTGGTTCTCAGCAACACATTTCCCTTTGGAAGCATGTCCACTAGGAGACCTCACAATACCATGAAACTCTTGTCGGACCAACCATTGCTTGCGTTCAATTGTAAAACCGAATGAGGCAACAGAGGGGGGGGTGAATGGTGCCTAAAGATTTTTTTCTCCAAATATTCACATATTCCTTTTTCTCCAATAGCTACAAAGTTACGAAGATTAGGATATGAGGTCTACTGAAAACAGAGGAACTGAGACTACCTAACAACCAGATCAGAACATTATGTGGTCGAATCACGACCACATGGCGGAAGCTCAACGTGATTGTAAACAACCATTGTCTAGTCGACACAATGGTAGTCAATGTCCATGCAATTACGAACGACAAGAGATTGCTAAGAGATCAAGCGACCACACGACTTAAAATCAGACGCTCGGCTGAAAGGAAACAGAGCAGTCGAAAACCCGACCGACAACAAACAGTGAACAGTCACGGTCAAAAAATAGATAGAGCAGTTAAATGCTACTGCGTGGTCGAATATCTTTCTGCCGTGGTCGAACCGATCGAGCGGTGGTCTGTCTGTGTACCGAGTGCTTGAACGCCAACTCGTGGTCGATCAAACCATTAGGTAGCAGACTATCTGATCTCTGGTCAAGAGTCCATGGTGGTCGATCAACATGTGACCGAATGACCAAAAATAGACATTTGCTCGAGAACTGCGCGGTAAAAAACAAAACAGAGGAAGGAAAAAGACCCACGCCCAAGAGCTGCACTCACACAAAACTCCAATGGGAGGAAGAGGCGCCAGCCGCCAAGGCTTGGCCAACCATCTCAAGTCTTACACTTGCCTCCCCTCTCCCTTTTATAGCCTCACACACGAGACTTTGACCTAATGGATCCACCCATTAGTCCACACTGGGGATCACCCATTAACCCCACCTAGCACTAGGTTTTACACACAACAACCTAGTGACAACTCGCTAACACACACTACAACACAGTGCTTTTCCAATAGAATCTGCTTCCTCAGGCCTGAGTCAATTTCACCGAATTGCCCCTCACGCACCTTCCCGGAAGCTTCCTTCTGTTCTCGCACGACTGCACACCTGCCTCCGACCGACTGGACCTCAACTCCTCCCTGAGTCTAGTCCTGGTCTGTTCTGTTGCACACGACCGCACCCGGCATCCTGACCATCTGGACCTCAGTTTCTCCCTGAGCCTAGTCCCGGTCTACCTCGCCGCTGTCCATTGTGTCCACCTCCGGTAGCTCCAGCTCCAGTTCCTCGTCTCCTGGCTTGCAACCACCTCAGCAGGCTTGATCATCTTTGGCGTCTCCGACCGTCTGGACCTCAACACCTCCTGTGCCTAGTCCCGGTCCTCCCACAACTCACCATGAAATAGCTCTGAAGTCCTACAACCTTAAAACCACCTCACCAGCCTCGATCATCTTTGGCGTCTCTGACCGTCTGAACCTCAACACCTCCTATGCCCAGTCCCGGCCCTCCCACGCCTCACCATGACCTAGCTCCGAAGTCCTGCAGCCACACAGACAAGCAAACCATCACATAGCACCGCTCAAAACAAGCAGACCATCAATCGACACACCCAACAAGTTTTCCAGCGTACAATCACAGCTAGTCATAATCCTCCTACGACCACTTGAATGCGCAACACATGAAGTGCTAGCAACCTACGACAACTCGCTAGCTTCAGCTATGACTTACCCAACCAGGTCGTACCAACTTACGACCAGTCGAAATCATAAGACAAGCGACACTCAAAGCCTACGACCTCAACCCAAGTCGTTATGACCACCTCAGAAGTCCATACGACCGATTACTAGGTGTTACGACCGCTTCAGGAGGCCATACGACCGGTTGGACCGAAGCTACGACCACGGCCAAGGGTTCCAACGTGGTCGAAGGGGCTTCCGACCACGTCCGACCAAGCTACGATTCCATCCAAGCGCTTCTGACCATGTCCGACCTCGTCCTAAGCCTGTCTGACCACGTTCGACCACAACCGACCACGTCCGACCTAGTCCCGAGCACGTTTGACCGCGTTCGACCACAACCGACCGCGTTTGATCTCGTCCCGAGCACGTTCGACCGCGTTCGACCACAACCGACTGTGTCCGACAACGCTATGACTAGTCCGACCGATACCAACCACGCCCGACCACGTCACAACGTGGTCGAAGTGCTCCGACTTCCTAACGTTGTCATGGTCGAAGTCTGCCAACTTCCGACCGCAGCGGTTGAAGCTTCGACTTCTGACCGCTTCTCGCGATAACGTGGTCGTAAGCCACAGACTTCCCAATGTGCTCGTAAGCCCGACCGCCGACTTCCGACCGCAGCGGTCGAAGCTTCGACTTCCGACGGCTTCTCGCTATAACGTGGTCGTAGGCCACTGACTTCCCAATATGGTCGTGGCCCGTCTGCCGACTACCGACTGGAGCGGTCGAACTTCGACTATCAACCACATACAACGTGGTCGAAGTCTGCCGACTTCGACTTCCAAGCGTGGTCAAAGTTTGCCGACTTCCAACTGAGAATGGCGTCCGACTTCCGACCACTCGTAAATGCTCCTGTCGACTTCCGACCGGAGATAACATGGTCGTAAACCCTTTCGACCACGTTCAAATTGCTCTGTAATGGTCGTAACTCCTTCGGCAGACTTTCGACTTTCAACATTGTGGTTGTAAACAATGTAGCCGGCCTTCGACTTCCAACAAAGTGTTCGTAAACTCGTTTTCCTGCTTTTGACTCCCAACAAAGTGGTCATAAATGGTCCAGCCGGCTTCCGATCGCTGACAATGTGGTCGTAAACCCTTCCGACCACGACAAGATTGCTCTGCAATGGTCGTAAACCCTTCTGCTGACTTTTGACCACGGCCAATGTGGTCGTAAGAACTTCCAACCACGGCCAACGTAGTCGTAACAGCTTCCGACCACGGCCAACGTGGTCATAACATCTACTGCCGACCACATGCTGCCAACAACGTGGTCGTAAGCAGTCTGTCGACCATTCTCAAGGCTTACAACTTTGCAGAGTCAGCTCAAACCTCAAAAACCAAACTCAATCTTCTAGATCAAGAGTCAATTACTCATCACAACCATGGGGTGACCTCCACATGGTCTCACATCAATTCCAGCAGTTCTAGAATTGATGATAACCTCGTGTATTGCAGCTTGTAGCCTAGGAACAAAGGTTTCTTTGAGTCCTACATCATGACAACCTCGAAATTATCAAACTCTCTCTCACTATAGTTCCCTTCTACATCACGTAGTATCTAATCCAAATTATCATTCTGCGACCTATCCTCATGATCGAAAGCACAGTCCACAACCAGCATATCAATGTCTCCCTCGACGATGTCATAACTACCTTCTTGTGTAATCTTCTCTTCACCGTGACTGGTCCAACATTTTTACCCCTTTCTGAAACCCCTTCGAATCAAGTGAGCTTTGATCTACACTAAGTTGCTAAACATCTTTAGATTATCACAATCAAAGCATGGGCGGTTCCGCTTCTTCAACATATCCAGTTCGGTCGCTCTTCTAAAAGCAGATACGCCATTAATGTACTCTTCACTCACACAGTTCTCAACGTACATCCATCTTTGGTCCATCTAGGCTACACATGTAACAAATGGGTGTCAAAAATGATTATTAGTGCTACTATAGCAAATCAAACTAGCTATACTTACACATGACATCTATATTAGGTAGGTAGGTAGCTAGCCATGTATTCATGACACAATAATATTAAGCAAGGATATATTGAAGTAAACTAGGTGTTCTTATCCATTCTGAAATTTTACCCATTCTGAAATTGAGCAAAGTACCATTATCTTTCTAAACCTAACTAGCTAGATCTAAACAAAAACCTATCTATCATTTCTTTCAATTACAAGGCATATAAGTTATTAGAAGCAATTGAGTACTAACATCTGATCACTAAGAAGATGTATATAGATTTACAAGCGATATGTTTTCACCAAACTCCCCAAAGCCGGCCACCTTGCTCCACCGATGCAGCACAATGAAAATAAATCTGTGTCAAGACCATGTACGCCCAATATTTAATAACATAGATTATCCCAAACAGTTCCAACCACAAATGGTCTGTGATAATTCATAGATGGTTATTTATACAAACCGTCTGTGATGTCCGTAATATCACAGATAGTTTGTTATAAGAACCATCTATGATGTCCAAAATATCAGAGATAGTTTTTACATGAACCGTCTGTGTTGTCCGCAACTTTCACAGACGGTTATTAATACGAACAGTCTGTGATGTCTCAATTATCACAAACGGTTCGTGTTAATAACCATCTGTGACACTACTACAAAACATGGATACTGTAATACATTCCTGTATCACATTCGTCAATGTGTTACAAAGAAATTCCATAGTAACACAAAACAATGTGTTACCGACAATGGTTGTAACACAAAGCACTTGTTTAATAAAAATGTGTTACTGAGAACAATTATAGTAACACAAAATTAATGTTACAAGTAAAATGTTACAAAGATTGTACTATGTTGTAACACATAAATAGAACATGTAAAATGTGTGCCAAATATATACCCTATAGTAACACAAAACAATGTTACAACTAAAATGTTACAAAGAAACATATATATGTGACCTTCCAATTCATGGTCTGCAAGTACGTCGCAGTCGGTGTCGTCTTGGTTGTTAGGCAATCACATCGTGGTCCTCACATGACTCTTGAGCAGCAACTATTAGGCAATTGAAAATGTCGTGTAGTTGCTCGAGCCCACTTCTAAACTGTTGGGTTGAGCACAAGCTACGCTATAGATATATCATGATCATGAGAGGAACAAGTACGACGGGAAGAAACATGGAAAAACAAAAAACTACGTAAAATTAAATAGGAGAATAGTAGAATTCTTTTGATTGTGTGGGCGATCACTACTTACCTCCTCCCTACAATTATATAAAGTGATATAAACTTTATCTTTTAGGTTGATAAGAAAATCAAATAGATTTAAACTCATTTTCACATGATCTCGCTTTCTATGCTCCAATACCGAGTGCAAACATTTATTGGTTCTGGGTCTAACAAAAAAGCTATGAAAAAAACAGTTCTCTCTACTTCTTTCAAGCTCTGAGAAGAGAATAAACCATCTTATCTTTTCATCTCAGTCACAATCCCATCTCCAACACTTATCCTTATATAACAGTAAACCTAATTTGAATTCAAAATGAAATATTCTTCACCACACGCTTTTACGATCCAACAGATCAACCAATCTAACTTGGTTATTATGAAGAATTGTGATAGATAATGGCGGTATGGTAGTAAAACAAATTGTTAAATCAAAAGAGTAATCATTGGACAAAAATTGACTCATGATCTATATTTCTATGCAAGAGGCAATGTTGTAGAATGCCTAAAAGGCCACAAAGAAGGCATTTAAGTACGGCCTACAACAATGTTTGAGACAATTTAAAAATGCCTTCACAAAAGCACCGAACAAGGTGTTTATGAGTTGATATCTAGAATAGCATGAACCATCATCTAGACCATTTTTCATATAGCATATGAACTCCAAAAGACTTGGAGAACAAAAAAAAGCCATGTATGCTCTCCAACTTCGCGACCATGCATCGATCATACTTAAGAGCTGGAACAAAGTCACTAGGAATGCCACAAAACATCAGTAATCTGCAATGCCATAAAAATAAAATATTAAAATAATGTTGCTAGAATAGAAAGTTGTGACCTACATAAATGAGCTCTAAAATTACCAAATGATAATAGAACCTATGAGTTGAAAGTGGAGAAATTCATTACCATTGTGCTGATCACTTTAGCTATCTTAATAAACACATTACCATTGTGCTATCCTCGACATGTTTATAAATAACAAGTGCAGCCACTAGCTACAGAACTGAATATCCAGACAAGTTTGCTTTGTTTTCTTCATCAATTGATCTTTCTACCAAATTCTCACAGTCTCACTACAACTCTATGTTAACGATTGCAGTTTGGATCAATCAAAACAAATGCATTACAAATTTAGCACCATCCAGGAATGTATCTGCTCACCTGCACTTGGAGCTACAGTTGCTTCAGATACTCAATGACCTCGTCAAGCATGGATGCCTTGTCAGTCTGCATCCCATAAACCAACGCATAGGGGTGCAATCGGATCGGATTCAAACGGATATTGCTTAAACCGTATCCTAACCCATATTTTTTCCCCGGATTCGAAATCGGATACGGTAAGACCGGATACGAATACGAATTCGGAATATTCGGAGTTTCGAATATGGTATCACGTTTGTTCTTCTTGCACTTCTTAATTTCTGCTAGTATGTTATTGTCATATTAATCCAATCAAAAGAAACTAAGCACAATTCCATGAAAAGTCATTAAAAAAGTAAACAAGAATAAAATTCCACCTTTCATCTTTGCAAACTGCTCCCAATTAGTAGGAGGCTTCGGCTTTGGTAGCTGGTGTAGGGAAAATAAAATAAAATTTAAACTTCTGGCAAATACACGCATACATCAATATAATGAACTTTCGTTCAGCTTGATTTCTCGTTTCATCGGTTAGCGCAATGCAAGAACCTATACAAACACGAACAAAAATAATGTGTCAGCACCTAGAGTTTCATGGTAGTATGTTACTCTCACAGTCATAGCCTAATGGCTTACACAGATCGTTACTTCAGAAATTGAAGAAAAATGATACGAGTGACTTTAACTACATGTTTGACATAAAAACACTCAAACTTGAGCACGAAATTCAACTTCAGTATGAGCATATGCATCCAAACGTTCCCTCACAACTCCTATCTATTCTCATACCCACAGCAGTACAAGCAGAACATCCGCATATCACTTTCGTTGGCACGCACAAAGCTAAACCAACAGTTCATAAGACTTTATAACAGATCAACAGAAAACGATGCTCTTGAGATCACTAGCGAGTAGAATATATAAGAGAGGTTGTCTTCTCACATGCTGCGGGGACGATGGGGAGGCGGGTGGTGGGCGGCGGGAGGCGGACGATGGGGCCGTCGCGGTCCTCGTTGGCCGGAGTGGTCTATGGTAGTAGTTCATGTCCCCCAAATAGAAGCTTTTACCATCTGGGATTTTCTTGACTTCAGCCATCACCGAATCAAATCTAACAAAGGTATCATCAAGAAAAGCAATGATTATTACACATCACGTATTGCTAACACTAACAGATGAATATTGTTGATTGTTTTCACTTTTCAAAAAGTACCAGATAATGCATAAAGAATGGAATGCGGTAAAACAAATTATGAAGAAAAATTCAGGGATCAATAATGACAAATGGCAGATTTGGACATCGCAACAGAAAAATTCACATCAAGAAAAAGAACAAAACTTAAAAATTACATAAGAATGGTCCCCAAGGTGTACATGCATTATTTGGATTTGGGGCATTTGTAGGAGTTCCCTAAGATCTACATGAACAATTAAATCGGAAACTTTTCCTAATAAGTATTGTTCGTGTACAAGTAGACTAGTCGGAGGTAGAAGATCAAACCTTGAAGGGACGCCGGAGTTAGCGCTCGGGAATGACGCCGCGACGGATCCGGAGTGGGGTGCATGATCGGCGGCGACGATGTAGGCCGAGATCTAGGCGGTGGAGAGACAGATCCGGCGCGGCCGTAAGAGGCGAGCGGGGTGCTAGATCCAGCGAGCTAGGGCTACGTGGCGGCGGTGACGCGACGCCGAGAGCGGACGACGCTGCACCGAGAGTATCGCGAGCTAGGGCTACAATACGGAGGCGCGCGAGGATCCAAATGGGGGCCGAGAGGAGGCGGCGGCGAGCGCGTGCACGAGGAGCGTCGGGTCGATCAGGCGCGAGACGACGCATCCGAGCGATAGTGATGGCCGATTGGGTGAAATAGTCGTGAGTCTGTGACTCCCGCCTTGGTGCCTTGGCCGGTTGCCCTTGGCGCCTTTAGTTTCCATGTGCCCGCCAATGCAGGCATACGGCTGTCGGGCTGTTTCATTCGCGCCATGGCGAATTGGCGCTTGGCGAGCCGGCGCCTGACGGCAATACGAATATTCTTAAATACGAATACGAATGTTCTCGAATACAAATACGAATATTCTCGAATACGAATACGAATACGAATATTCTCGAATACGAATGCAAATACGAATGTTCTCAAATACGGATACGAATATTGTCGAATACGAATACAAACATTTTCGAATACGGATTTTTGCTTACCACATTCACGTTTTCTCGGATACGAATATCGGATAAAACGAATTATCCGTTACCGTTTTCCACCCCTGGTCGTAGGCCATGAGGTCCCAAACCCCCAACCCGTCGCGGTCGCGGTCGGGCCCGCCGTCGAGGTGCCGGCAGAGCGGAGGCGGACGGCCGATCTGGGATCCGCGCTGGCGGACTCGCGGTGCGGCGCCGGCGAGCGAGAGCCGAGCGCGGCGCGGAGGGTTGGAGCGCCGGAGCGGAGCCCAGATGGATGCGGGCGGCGGGCCGGAGGCGCGGTCGGCGCCGAGTCGCCGTCTCGCCGCCGATTAGGGTTTAGGCCTCTCCGCCTCTGCGTCGCCGCGTCGGGTCGGCACTCGGCAGGAAATGGGGGCGGGATTCGGGGGTCGGGCGAAACGGGGGCCGGGGAGCAGGCCGCAGGCGCACAATGGCGCAGCAATGGGCTGGGCCGGCTTTCCTCGGACGCGCGCACGCGGAGGGACGGGCGGTCGGGCCGGGCTGCAAAATATAACTTGAAATAGATAAACTGGCCCAGTTATATATATACATATGTAATATACCCTATATATACATATGTAACTTAAAAAATTTTGGGTGTTCAGCTGAACACCCTTGACCCACTGTAGATCCTCCCCTGCATTGAATGGGTAGAAATTTTAATGAAATCGCAAGTAAATCTAGTTAATTGTTGTGTAGGAAATCCATTGAATTATTATGACATGCTTTTAAGGCTTCGCTCATTTCGGCTTGAACTTCTAACTTTTAACTTATTTTGCACTATACATAATTTCGTTTTTTTTCTATACTTTTGGCTTTTTTGCCTGTTTTTTTTATCTCGTATTTGTTTGCACAAGACACACTTACGATAAGAGTGTATTTGTACAGTCGACCGTGGTGTCATAAGGAAGGCTCTAGCTCACGACGGTAGTCGATGTCGTCAAGGAATAAGCTGGATGCATTGAATGGCGGTAGCGCTACCTTTGTAGCACGATGGTGAGACTGTATAAAATATTTTTACGACACTTACGACAAGATGGTGTTATGCAGTCGACGGTTTGTTATAGAACCGTCTGTGATAATAACATATCAGAGATGTCTATGATAACACACATATTAGAGACGCGGGAGCGTCATGTCATATGGCGCCCTTGGCGCTCCGCCACCTCCTCCCCTCCTTCCTTCACCGGCACAGCCCCTCCTCGCGGGCCGTGCCGAACACCTTCATCTCCCGATTGCAATCTGCGTCTCAACTAGGGCAGCAACTAGACGACCGGGCGTTAGGTCATTGCGGACGGCCACTTGCGCTCACAACCAACAAGTCAAAAGCAACAAGGTAATTCAACTTTAGGGATGAAAACGAACAGATGGAGGCCAAATCACTTTCACTTTCACATAGTTTTCCCAAAAATGAAATCGCTACGATATTTCAAAAATGAATACGGTGTCGGTATTCCGGTAATTTCGAAAAGGACAGTAACCGATCCAAAAGTACATCGATAACAATCGAAATCATGGAGACAATATTTAAGAAACGATAAACACGTTAAACTGTAGAACACGACAAGAGTCATATAACTTGACCTATCGCACATGACACTTAAGAATCATTCACAATTATATAGTGGCATACTAGGGCATCGCCACCGTCGCCGTCGCCGTTATCATTTCCGTTTTTTCGGTTACCACTATGTTTTCTTTTAGGCTGAAAATCGAAAAATTCTCGAAAATGATTTCTAGAAATCGGAAATTACCATTTTTGTTTTCAAATAACCCTATTTATTTTTCTTCAATTCTACTAAATTCTTCGCGTTAACTAGTGCTCGAATAAATTTGCATTCCTTAATTTCAAATACATGTTCGAAGATCCAACGTTGTTATGCAGATTGGGTAAAATATATATCTTTTATCTCTATGACTTGTATATCTCTACTACTATATGAAGAAGGCAACTCATCTTCGCGCGCTCGCGATCCTCACGATCGTCCACACGCGCCTTTTTTTTCGTTGTGCTCGGCTCCGAGTCGATCCCTCTGTTTTCCCCCACGACTCCACGCCCACGTTCACCCAATAGTTTAGGCCTCACAACTGTCGATCTGACCTGCTCTCCCGTAGGCCGCCGTCGCCCTGAGTCACCCCCACCTGCTCTTCGCCAACACCCATCGCCTCTACTCCTCCTTCTCCGTCGCCACAGTTCCCAGAGAGCCAGCGTGTGTGGGGACTACCCGCAACACCCATACGAGGCCAGCTAGCCGCCGCCGTCGCCGTCTACCCGCCAACACCCATACGAGGCCAGTGTTGAATAACTCAGGCGTGTTCACAGGTTCTTTTCACTAGTGTTTCTGAGATTAGTTAGTCGTTTGCTATTCTTAGTCGTTTTCTGTTTCTCTGATCCCGAACAATCAGGTTTGGGAGTTAAGCTTTTTACCGAGTCTTGCACGATCTGGTAGCAGAACGTGGAACACAATAATCGGTCTGTTTGGTTTGTAAACTTTGCAATTTATATTCTTAATTGAGTCAAGGAAAAGTAGCGCTTGCTGCACAAAACATCTGGTGTCCAATTGCCTTTGTTTTTCCATCTCTCAGTTCAGAAACCATCCACCAGTTTCAGATCCTGCGCTAACTGAATTTGTTCAGTTAATGTAGCTAGTATTGACAATGAGACTCTCGCGCAGATCGCAGGTGTTTTGGCTGGTACCAACTGAAGCTTTGATTACTCTGACAGCCAGCTAGCCGCCGCCGTCGCCTTCGTCACTCAGGAGCCAGCGTGTGTGGGGACTTCCTCACCAACATTAAGCTAGGGCATGTCGTTCTAATGCAGGTGTGTGGGGACTTCCTACAAGTAATTCATTTCATTCGTCCTGTTGTGGTAGGTTTTTTCAATCTAATTTGCAACATTTGAACCCTAGTAATATTGTGGTTATTCTGCAGAGCAGTATTTTACAACCCATGATTTTTAGCGACCAACTGACCATAGAATGGTAGAAATCATATCTAGGAGCTTTGTGTTGAGAGCATAGAAATCCTACACTGTACTTGCATATCCCCAATTTCAGTGGTGATATTGCCAAAGAAGTCTGGATATTGGTCTGGAAAATGTGAAATAGAATATAATCTAGTTGTTTGCAGCTTTTGCTTACAAGTAGCAGGATTATCACACAGCTTGTTGCTGTTACCTTGTAATGGTCCAACAAACTATAACTTACTTTTTAAGACCAATCCATTGCCTGCTGAGAAGTGATTTAACTGTTACATTATTAAGTAATCTCAATCTATAAGTTGTACGCAGGAACATGAATATACTAATGGAGATCTTTATTCCAATACATTTGAGTGTGATTTTTGCCTTAGGTTTTGTCTTCTTGGGTGACTAATGAGTAATGACCACTTTTATCTTGATTTGACTAAAATGGTCGTGGATCACGATTGTCAAGTCATGTTTCTATGTCCAACATACCACCTAGTAATTCACATTTCACCAAAAATAACCATGAATAATTGGGTATTTCAAATATCACAGTTTATACTCCTTTAACAATTGTACAATTGTACAACAGAGCTATTCTGGAAATACTCTTTAGATTTGCCTCAACTTGCACCAAAATGGGAATAGATGTTATGGTGATGGCAAAACTGTACATTCTTACTAGTCATAATTATTTCCTAACCTATTTGTGTGTGATGTCTGTGGAGGGAATGGACGTTTCTTCCATGGTTAATATCTGGAACCGTGATAATAGAATTTGTCTGATGCAAATGTGGCAGTGGGAAACTGAAATCCAATGCACAGAATCACGAAATGGAATCCACACTCGATCAATGGAATAAGGCATCATAAATGTACTATCAAATTACCATATCTTTTCTTCTTTTTTCAAGAAAAGGAACAGTAAGGAATCAGCTAATTGAACTAGCAAAATATACAGTAGCTTACAAAATGAGAAAAGGAAAAAGATTAAAAAAACTATACAGAGCTTTTCAGGATACCAAACACAGGCAAAAATAAGAGCTAGTCCTGTAATCTAAGGGCTTTAAGACTGCCAACCTGGTGAACATCAGTGAACAAACAAACAGGGGACATCAATCAGTGAACAAACCAACTGGGAATCAGCTAGCCGCCAACACCCATACGACGCCAGCTAGCCGCCGCCGTCGCCTTCGTCACTCAGGAGCCAGCGTCCTCACCATAGAATTAGAACCCTCATCTAACAAAACCAGGTCACATTGAGAAATAGACCTTTTTCCTTTTTGGCTTTTTGTTACCAAGTGCTAATGCATGCATCAGAGTGTTAAGAGGGTTTGTTGTGTTGTTCCTGTGCTAAACATCTAGCATACATCCTTATGTCTGATTAAATTTGTTATCAAGTGTTAGTGCTCTTACTACCGGTTCGTTTTTACCTAGCATTTAATCGGCGTAGGCATGCAAAGTCACCTACAAGCGTAGAGAAGTGGGTACTGTTATGCATCGCTTACTACTATTTAGTATTGGTGCTGACTAATAATAAAGCCATAAAGATTGGGCCAGGCCATCTTAAGTGCTACGAGCATAAATTTTCTTGATACGCTTCTTTGGGGAAAATTGGTGTATACCATTACAAATATGTAATGCAACCACGACAGCTTCTTAGCTACATGGAATCGTTGGTTAGTTTGCAAAATGCCACCAAGACATGTTTACCATTGACTTGTTATTGAGGTCGCCACTTGGCTCTCTCTCGCCCCATCGCAATCCTTGAGCTACCTCCATCTCCCCAGGTGTGCATGACCAACCTCATTCCGCGCCAGGCACAAGTCCTAGTTGCATGTGGTGTATTAATTCATCTTGGGCCACCTAGTACATGCAGCAAGGCAGCAGCAGGTATGCGACCCTTATGTGAAGACATTTCTTGCAACAAGTTTGTGGCGATCTTCTTGGTCGAGAGCTTTAGATGTGTACCTGCTTATGGGGCTTTTAATTTACTTAAACTATCTCATGCATCAATTGGCCAAACAGAACACTTAGTGTAGAGCAAAACTGGTTTGATTGTCTTTGCACATGGCCCATTTCGACTTATGAAGCATCTAGCCTGGATTTGATTTGATTGATTATAGTTGATCTCTGTTTGGTGGAAGTTCGGATGCCGCAATAGGATGTCAAGACGCAGAGTTGTAATCAGTGACCATGGACAAGTGGCAATGATCGCCACAATGGGAGTAGAGGACTATTTAAAAGAATATAACCGGGGATATGTGATGCTATTTAACATTATAAAATTTTCTTAAGCTGGTAGTGGCATTATCACATGTTTGTAGTGGCATCTAGCGATGATTTTTTTTTGCAATGGCATTTTACAACTAGCACTTATTTGTTTGTTTTGCTATCAGTTGGTGACAAGATTAGCTGATGCAATTGGAACAGGCACAAGGGATCAAAGTTTTGATGCACTGGTAAGAATTTCATACAGTTTGTTATTTTTCATTTGTTGAATAAAATTGATGCGATTCCACTTCATGGTGGGTGATATTTGTCAAAAGGAATGTAAGTAGCTTCTCTGTACAAGGTGTAGAAACTAGAAAGTACACTGAAAGCTTATATAGGCCGCACTTACTCTTAGCAACATGTGCCGCTATCTTGATATATACAACAAATGCTTGTTGGTCGCTAAGTGATTATGTCAAATTAATGCAGGTTGGGTCCACAGTGCTACTCATGACTGCCAAATATCCAAATAAGGAAATTGTGGCATATGCAACTATTATTAGCACTAATCCAAAAGCAAATGTTGGTGGAGTTGAGACAGGAAAACAATTCTACAAAGTGCGTATCAATCATCCCGTTGAAAAAGATGAGCCATTAGTGAGGCCTATGCCTACCTACAACAACATTGGTGACGCCCATGCCAAAGGAGTACCAATTGCTTGGCCTTCGATATTTGTATGTTTGAACTAGCTTTCTAAACTTTACTTTACTGTGGTGTACATGGATAGAATAATACTTAATGTTATAACTTACTACCTATTTGCAGGTTCAAATGATCAATGGCTGAATTCCTATATATCGATGCGTACAAGAATGGATGAAGAAGTGATGGATTTTAAGAATATTAGATATTGCATTTTTGTTTCTAGTAGTATGGACTTGTACTCTTCACTACTATGTCTGTTTACTCTCTAGAGTCATATCATTGTGTACATATACTATCACTTCATCTGAGCAAGTACTATGTTTGAAACCGTTCTATTATCTGTGGATCTTTATATGATTATTGAAACTTATAGATTATGTGATTCTGCAATGTGTCATGTTTACTATGAAAAATCAATAATAACACTATATGCCACATACAAAGGTAAAATAAATATTTTTTTCCCAAATTTCAAAGTGTTACAATAGGTACAACATGTGTTACAAACCATATGTTCCTTTATTCCAAACTATATGCTCTACAAAAATGAGGAAGTGTACCTAGAGCTAAAAACAAGTGTTACAGTAGAGAATCACTGTAACACTAGACAAATGTTCCAGTATATAAGTAAATGTGTTACAGTTTAGTAACACTTTTTTGGATGTAAAAGAACATATATATGGTGTTCCAATAGACCAGTATATAGTAACACGGGCAATTGGAACACATAAAAAATGTGTTACGAGGAGAGCTAGTAACACTTTCTTTAACCTATAGTAACACATGTTGGTGTTGCTATATCCCTGTTGTGTAGTAGTGTGAAAATATCACAGACGGTTGCTAGTATAAACCGTCTATCATGATAGTTTAAGCACAGATAGTTCTGTATGAACCGTCTGTGATGTAACCATCCAGTATAGCCTCTTTTGTAGTAGTGTGGATTGCTTTTCATCCAGGGACTGGCGCGGTTGGCTAGTTGCACATATAGCTCATCTTGACTCATGGTGCGTGCATGCGTAACTTTGTAATGTGAAGGCTACCATCAGACAAACATGAAGCTATTATCACCAGTTAGCAAAAACATTCAATTTCTTTCCCAACTAGATATGGTCCATTACATGTGAAGTTATTGTCACTAGTTAGGCCTAAAGTTATCCCTCTTGTAATAGAAAGTTATGATCTATTACACGTGAAATTATCATCAGTTTATGAATTGATGATAACCAGAGCACAGGTGTAAAGTTACTACTGGTAACGAGTGAAGTTATTGCTGAATGCTTATAGTATACAGCCGGTGATAACTTTCCTCGCAACAGGTCGTCACTTGCCTCACAACAGGTAGTAACTTTTTGGTGCGCAGCTTGCGTGCATGCATGTAGTAGGAGAGAAGAGAATAAATGCACTTGACTTGTATTTTTTATCTTGTTTACAAGTTAAAAAAATACAACAAATCTTTCACCAAAAGTCCAATCCGTGATCTGTTTTCACCATTATTTTTGAAATTATGAGATTAACAAAACAAAATGCATGTTGAATATATTTTAATGCTGTAAAAATCATGTCATATAAAGTTATTATCATGTATGAGTAAAGTTATTATCGAATGCATGTAGAGTTACTGTCAGTTTCATAGTGTTACAAACGGACAGTAACTCTATATGCATTTGGCAATAACTTCACTCACACATGACAGTAACTTTCCCGTTTGAGTTATTTGCTCTCAATGCCCATAGTGTCGTCCACTACCCCTCCCCCTCGTCGAGCCATTTATGGCCAACGGCCAACTCCCCCATCTCCCGCCTATAAAAGGGATACCTGAGCCCCCAGTGCTCCTCACCACTTCCTCTTCATATCCCCTATCTTCCCAAGATCACCTCCACCTTCGCCGTGCGCTAACCTTCGACCATCTCTGTCGATAGCCTTCTTCATTGAGCTTCAAGCCACATCGACCCTCTCCTCGTGATCGCATTGTGCCACTAATGCTCTCGCCCAGTCTAATTAACTTCTCCTCCCCTATAGGTCAGCGGTGGCCTTCATCTTCCCCTGCTCTGTCATCCCTCTGCCCTAGCAATCGGCTGCACCTCGGCTTGATTCATTGCACCAGGAGCACTGCCTGGCCACCTTGACACTCCTTCGACCCTCGCCTGGCTTCTTCATCATCTCCACCATTCGGGTCTCTCACCGTCAGCCCACCCTGAGCCTCCTCCAGTCTCACTAAGTCTCTCGGTGAGCTCCCCTCCCTCTCTATTTGCTCTCACCATGTGGAATCGACACCTAGATCACCGTAGCTCCGCCGTGCTTGTCCCCTGATCCCACCGCCGCTGAGCTCATCATCGGTAGCTCTCTAGTGCTCCTCGGCCCAAGCCTTCTCGCCAAGAGATGTGTGTAAAGAATGTTAACCATTTTGGCCATCGGCAGCAACCGTCGCAACCCTCCTTGCCACTGGAGGGCTTCGCCACCACTCGGCCGAACGGGAGAACTGTACCCACGTGATTTCCTTAAGTGATGATTAATTAGCACTAATTCTATTAATTAGTATTTGTTAATCATTCATTTACATGTGACCCATTCCCCTTTAATCCCAGGGCTTTGTGTCACTGACAGTGGGCCTCTCCTATTTTTAAATTTCTTTTTAAATTTGTTTTAAAGGATTGGGTCACTCACATGTGGGCCCAAGCACTATTTGCATTGTATCGGCCCCACATGTTAATGTCTCTAGGCCGTTTCATTTAAAAAGAAAATAAAAAATTAATTTAACTGTGGGCCCCACATGCCATTCTATGAGAATTTCTAAATAATTTAATTCAAAAATTAATTTATGATTCATGGGACCCACCCGTCAAAGAGAATTCTCACCCTCTTTTATTTTTGTATTTTCTCGGAAAATAAACTTTGGAGGGCTCGTTCTCTCTCGTCATAGCTCCAATTTAATAAAATTTATTTATAAATTTTTCTAAAATCAAGATCTATCTATTGGTGCTACTTATTCGATTTGAAGTTTATTTGAATTTTATTTGGTATATATATACGGTAGTGCTATGTTGCGCATGCGCGTTCTGTGCGTGTGGTTTCGTGGCTCGGAAAGTTATTACCGGCTGTATACTGTGAACATTTGGCAGTATTTTCACTCGCTACCAATGGTAACTTCATTCAGAAATGACAGTAACTTTCTCGCATATTTTACAACTGTGTTCTAGTCTCTCAGAGCAAACATAGTTGTTTGTTTTAAAATTGTTTTAATAATATAATACATAGATTTTTTAGATCCATAGAAAGTTGTTATTTGTAGTAGTTAACAGGGAGACATATGGAGGTCCTCCAAGGTGCTAGCTAATACGATCATACATATTTTGTCTTGATTACAAACCAGTGCGCGCGCTCTCTCTCCCTAGGAAAAAAACTCAACAGGCTGAATGAAGATTACTGAGTTCTTGCTCGTAGGGGTGGGAAACGGTAACGGATAATCCGTTTTATCCGATGTTCGTATCTAAGAAAATACAAATGTGGTAAGAAAAATATGTATTCAAAAATATTTGTACTTGTATTCGAGAATATTTGTATCTGTATTTTAGAATATTCATATTCGAGACTATTCGATTCGTATTCGATCTGTTTCCTATGCGATTCGGACTTTTGTGATTCGAAATTTGAATTTGGGCGGTTTAAAACATTTATCCATTCTGGAAACTGGTGAAAAACCAGTAAAACCATTAAGAATTTGTTCTACCGAGATTTATTACAGAAGTTGTAGGAGGATATTCATATTTGACCGAATTAAGTACAAATTCGATTCGAATTCGTATCCGTTACGACATTTGATTCGTATTCGTATTCGAGAATATTCAAATTTGTATTCATATTCATTTTAAAAATATGAATTCGTATTTGAGACTATTCGACCATATTCATATTTTTTTAAAAAAAATCAACCCTATATCCGATTCACTATCCGTTGTGAACCGTCGGGTTCTGATGATGAAATCTACAAATCAAGACCCATATGGTATACATTTTAGCTTAGTAATGAAAGTACATGTTACTAATCAAAACAACAAGGACATGTCATCTCAACCGTACAAAAAACAATATATGTTTCTTCCACCCAAAAAAGAAAAAATGCTTCATCAAATAGTAGATGTAACTTACAATGCTCATTTGAGCTTGTAGCTTAAGTATTTAGCTTATAGTTTCTTAATTTCATCATTTTTGTATTTTTGGTTTTTTTTACTTTTTCTGTATTACTTTGCATTGTCAGGGATGAGAGAACATGTTTTTTCTATTTTAAATTTATGTAAATTTAATTACACCCGCACGGTCACCGTGTCATGGAAGCAAATCTGCACGGCCACCGTGTGGTGGTGGCCAGTTCTACATGGCCACCATGCGGTGGCCAATTAGCCGGTGTCAATAGCCATATTAATTCATAATTAGCAAGTTCATTTATGCTTACTGCTTGTAGCAATTTTTACATATAGCAAATGAGCTAAAAATTACGAAATTTTTTTTGTTAAGCCTCCTGACATAGCGTACTTGATTGTATAGTTTTTTATAATTTTATTCATTTTGAATTTTACTTGAACATTCATATAATTTAATAAATTTTTAGTAAAATTTGGAATGGATAAAATAATGAAAAAATACATAATCAAGTACGTTGTGTCAGGATGCTCCACAAACAATTTTGTAATTTTTTAAGTTCATTTGCTATATATAAAAGTTGCTACATGCTGTACACCTAACTGAATTCGCTAATCGTGAATTAACATGGCTAATTATCCTAGCTAATTGGTCACCGCATGGTGGATGTGCGGACTAGCCACCACCATGCAGTGGTCGTGCGGATTTGCCTCCACCGCACGACGGCCATGTGGTCGAGCACGTGTCGATTGGTAGGCGCTTCCGCACGGTGGCCATGCGGACTTTCTGCCAAATCTGTTATTCCTTCACAGCAGGTGCTACTTTTGTAATTACCACTCACAATATCACCAAACTGACTAAAAACTTTGCCAACCATCTACTTCTGAAAAGCTATCTAATCTTCTAATCATACTATACAGTAATGTTATAATATAACACAGTTCAAATAGACTGCATCAGGTCAAGTTTACAAAAGGGATCATTAGGCTAAATGAGTTTATTACATAAATGAGAAAGCGATAGTGGAAGCAAAAGGAGGAGTTCATCTTGCCATAGGCAAGTGGCGAAAGAAGGGTAATTCCCTCCTTAGCACTCTCGTAACCACCTTGAGCTGCCCGCTACAGGAATCCCAATTGGTGTCAGAAACTTCATTCAAACCCACGGCAGCTGGCCAGTGTGAGGCCACTTGCCCTTGGAGCCAGAAGCATGGTGTCGGCGGCCATGGCGAACATCACTGAAGGGAACTGATGAAATGTCAGGGACACTGGCTAAGAACATGAATGCTTGTGTCAAGGGGGCTTGGCCGAAGAATGATTGCCCAAAAGTTCAATCAAGGTTGTCGTCGGGCCCACTATCGTCATCGTTGGAGGGGAGGATTCAAACAAAGAGGATGAACAAGAGAGGAAGTTATCCACCCTCGTTAGATGGACAAGGATGGATTAAGCCAAACCATGGTGCTCTCGGAGGTAAGGGTCGAGATTGCTAAAGATGTGCTGCAGGTTTGGGTTTGAGTGAGAAACCGGGGGAGCGGGCTCTGCAATGATGACCTTGAGGACAGAGGGTATGGAGTTGGGGTCCTTTGTCCAAGCCTGGACAGAGAGAGTTGAAGCGAGAGGATCGGCCAACCCAGCCTACATTGCTGCACTGACCCGATCAACCCAGCAAGAAGAGAGGATAGCTTGCACAGACTCCTTGTTCTAGGTGTGAGCAAGGAGACCTTCGAACTCAAGCGAGACTCAGAAGAAGCAACGATGAAAATCCACTTGATCCTAGTGGTTCTATGGCCTGAACAGGAGTCTGCTATTGTTAATGACCAGGCTGTCCTCTGCTAGGGCTAGGTCCAGGGAGCTCCATGAACGGAATTAGAACAGTAGGGAGCCTTGGCAAAAACGACGAATAGAGAGATCATTAGACCCAAGATGAAAATGTCAGGCAACAACCTGACGAGCAGCTTTTGGCAAAATGGAAGCTGAAGAAGTTGGGCAAAAATCGATGAGCACCTGGCGAGCCGCTGCTCCTCTGTGGCCAGGGCCTCATTCCAAGGAATGTAGCAGGTAAGCCCCAAAGGTCTCTCCTTCGGAATCATGCTTAAAGAGGGAGGGGTGGGAGAGCATGGCGATAAAAGGATCACCAAGGCATTGAGCCCACAAGTAGGTGGCGGACGAGGATTGACCAGAGGTGCAGAAGTGGTGGGGAAGGAAACCCTGGGGAAGCTTCACTTGACGAGAGGGATCGTGGCCTCTTGCAATCCCTAGCAAGGTGGTTGAGCTCTTTGCAACGGAAGCACCACGATGCAAACGATAGGCGTAGTGACGATGGGTGGTCGACAGGCAGTTAAACACCTATCGTGAATAAACTAGGGAGGTCCACGATGTTCATGGCCGCACTGCAAAACACCGACGACCACGACGCTCACTCTTCTTAGGCAACAAGGCCATGCTAGCTACCAGCCATCCTCCAAGGGGTGGTGGTCGGCGTGTCGAACCTGAGGTGCTGGGGCGACCAGGCCTGGTCTCCAACTAGGTTGAGAGACCTACCAGCGAAGACGATTTGGCCCTACCTCATCGATGACATGCTTGCCAAAATCACCCGCGTGGAGTGTGGCTGGAGGGGAAGGTTGTCAAATGACCACAACAAAGGAGCATGGAACTAGTGAGAGCGGGGAACAAGATTCCGTCGAGGAAGCCAGGGAAGTATCCCACCAGTGTAGCTCCCTAGTAGTAGGGTGAGGGGAGATTTCGGCTGATCGGATGACAATCGAGTGTAGGGATGGCTTGTTGGGATAATGCATGGTGGTGGGAGAGGTGGGAGTGGTGGTGGTGGTGGCGGGGAAGCTACAAGGCACACCGGGTGGACGCCAGGACTGTAGTGGCCACCAGTGCACGGAGGTGAGCCTCTTTCTCAACAGTGGCCCTAAATTCCTAGACTAGACCCTAAACACTACATCATCTGGTACTACATCACTCCAATTTTTTGGTCCTATTTTTATTCAATAGTGATGATCTCATCGCAATGGGTACAACACATGCATGCTATGTAATAACTAATGAATCCTTCGTAAACTACTTAGACAACAACACTAAACTACTTCTTCAGTTCCCCTTGAAATATGCATCCCTAATTCCGTGCAGCTTGGCAGCCACCTCCTGCATGCTGGTGCGTTCACTCGGGGATGTCTTGGTACAACAAAGGCCAATGTTGAGCAGAGAAAGCAGGCAGTTTACACCTTTTTCCTTCATGGCCATTGGGGTTTCTTGGCAAAAGTCCAATTCTTGTCGCAGTTGGGGATCAACAATATGTAATATCTTGTCAGGAAAGTTCATCTCTGTGAACTTTGCAATGCTCAATCCATCCTTAAATATGTCATCTATTGGCCTCCTTCTGATGAATAATTCGAGGAGAACAACTCCAAAGCTATAAACATCTGAGGCAATTGAGACTTGGTAACCACCACCGTACTCTGTAGTAGACCCCATACAATAGTTAGTCACATGTTAGCACAATTATTGAAAATAATTAATTTTTTCTCAAGTTATATGGAGACATAAAACAATAAGAAATTAGACATTACCTGGGGCCACATATCCAATGGTTCCCTTTATTCCAAGTGAAGAAGTTGAGTTTGAGTCACCGAGAGATGATGTTGTGGAATCAACTTTGAACCTAGCAAGGCCAAAGTCTCCAACATGAGCTATCATATTTTCATCCAAAAGAATGTTGCTAGGCTTCATATCGCAGTGAACAATAGTTCCTTGGTTGTTATGGTGGAGGTACTCTAACGCATCTGCTACATCCACCACAATGCTTAACCTTTGAGCCAGTGTAATGTGGTTTGAACTTGAAGTGTTCTCACCATTTCGAGTTGAGTATAGTAACGCATGCAAGTCTCCTTGTGGCATAAACTCGTACACTAAGGCTTTGAAATCATTTCCCTTAGCATCAATACTTGAGCATGCAGTAAGGATAGGAACTAGATTACGATGACGCACATTTCTCAAAGCATTGCATTCTGCAATGAAGCTCTTTTGTGCTCCCCTTGTCTCCAAGCTAAAGACTTTGATAGCAACCACATTTCTACCTTTAAACAGTGCTCCTTGATATACAGAACTGTATCTTCCTCTGCTGATTAGATTGGATGTTGAGAATCCATCTGTTGCTTTGGCAAGATCGTTATAAGAAACTTTGGGAAATTTGTAATCAAATGAGGGCAAAGATATAGATTTTCTCGTCTGCTTTCCCCTCCAAAAAAACAAGATAGATATCACCATAGCAAGTGACACCATGCTGGTTAATGGGATCATTACTTTAAGTATAATAGATTTCTTGTGCTTAGTTGAATTCAAAGGCATGGCAGAACATGCAAGCAGGTGTAACTCCGGTGCTCCACCACAAAGCGCCTGATTTCCATCAATTTTTATGGCAGTTGCATTGTTGAATATTCCTTTTGTTGGGACCTCACCCTTAAGATGGTTGAATGACAAATCTAATCGCTCAAGAAGTTGTAATTGGCCAAGAAATGCTGGTATTGTCCCTGTTAAGTTATTGTGAGACAAGCTAAGCACTTTAAGGCTACGTATGTTGCCTAATGAAGTGGGGATGCTTCCATTGAAAGTATTCCAGTCCAACTCGATGTCTTCCATACTTTCACAATTACCCAAAGTGTTAGGAATATCTCCAGATAGCTTATTGGATGAAAGATGCAAATACATGAGTTGCTTTATGTTGCCTACTCCAATAGGAAGTTGTCCATCGAGGTTGTTGAACGACAAATCAATTTTCCATATTGTTGGAATTCTGAAGATCTCATTTGGTACCATACCATGAAGATTGTTATTTGAAATGTTCAATATTTCAAGCATTTGAAGGTTTCCAAAGCTTTGTGGTATGTTCCCAACAAGTTGGTTTGAATCTAGATAAAGTTCTGACAATTGAGATAAATTGGAAAGGGAGGATGGAATAAACCCTGTAAAGACGTTGTTATGTAAGGATAGTTCTTGCAATGTTTTGAGAGCTCCGAGCCATTTAGGTATCACACCTGTAAATTTATTGTCATCCAACCCTAAACTAATTAGGCTTGGAAGGTATGCTATGCCGGAAGGAAAGCCCCCTGATAATTGATTTCCTCCCAAATGTAGATATAGAAGCTGAGCGGAAAGGTTACTTAATGAGCTTGGTACCTGTCCTTCTAGATGATTCATCTCTATCGAGAAAAATTGTAACTTAGTACAGTTTGCTAAGCTATTCATAAACTCCCAGTCTTGCTTGTTACGTGCTTGGAGTTGATTCCATTCAAGATCCAAAATCTCAAGTTTGGTAAGTTTGCCGATGAAGCTAGGCACAACCCCGGTGAAATTATTTTTTGATATTTCGAGGATAAATAGCTTGGAAGTGTTTGTTAATGAACAGGGGATATGCCCATGAAAGAAGTTGGCAGCTAATCCGAACCGTTGGAGATTGGGTAGAGAGTTACCGACATTGGATGGTATTTCTCCACTTAAATGATTCCCACTAAGGTTAATACCAACAAGAGTAGAAATATTTAAGATGGCTTGTTGAAACCCACCTGTTAACATATTGCCACCTACATACAAGTGCTTTAGGGTGGGTAAGCTTGCAAACTCATTTGGGATGTTGCCTCGGAGGATATTAGTCACACAACTAAGCTTATTGAGTGTGGTGATATTGGCAAGAGAAGAAGGGATGGTTCCAGTAAGATTATTAAATGAAAGTTGCAGCAGTTGAAGGTCTGGAGGCAAGTCTGCAGGAATTTGCCCAGCTAGATTATTGTGACTCATCCATAGAATCTTGAGCTTTGAATAGTTTGCAAAAGCAGGTATAATTCCTTGTAGCGTGTTATTACTCAAGTCGAGGATTTGAAGGCGATGCAGGTGACCAAGGGAAGGTGGGATTTGTCCTGTGAATACATTTTCAGGCAAGGCTAGGTACTTCAGGAATGTTAGGTTCCCAAGTGAAGGAGAGATTTGCCCTACTAAACCTCGATTTGTAAGATTAAGAGACATGACACGAGGTGGATCCTTCAAGCTGCACGAGACACCATCCCATTTGCAAAAGTGATTGCTATTATTCCATGACATCAAAGCTTGTTGTGGATCGAGGCTGATTTCGTTCTTAAATTCAAGTAGTGCCAGCCTATCCGTCTCATTTGCATTAAAGGAGCTGCTGGCAACACGTGCACAACAAGCTATGAGCACAAAAAAAAATTGTCCAATTGCAGTAACCTTCATGGCTAGCCTAGCTACCTTGGTTGAATTTAGGCCTTCATTATATATGCATAGACAGAGAAACAAGGGAAACTTCAGGTAATACTGAATAAATGTTAGTTATTAAATTACATATATTCATTTTTGTTGGTATATATGTAAAGTACCTGAATGTTTTTTCTTCCCGCTACTTCGACTTTTCCTTTTCTCGAGGCTTGCTTCCTGTTCCTTCTTATGTGTTTCTTCCTACCTTCAAAAAACAAAGGTTTCATCAAACAGTACTAGACGTAACTTAGAACTAGTCTACTATGTACCTGCGTTATTTCTCTGGATCCTACGTACCTCTTGTATGAGAAAGAAAGCTCGGGTTTAATTTTCAACTCGGCAGCCACTTAGTTTTGTGTCACTAAAAACATGAGTTCTCTAGAATCGAATTCCTATGCAGACAACCTTCGTTCATTTATAGGCATGCCTGTTAACAATCTAGTAGACTAGCAGGGAGTCAAGCTGTCACTTTAACTTCAGTTCCCCTAGTGGCCCAAATTTCCGCCAAGGCAATGGAGAAAGCGACAGCATTGCCACTTTATCATTGACGATGAAAACCCCAGCTTATCATATTCAGATGATGGCAATGATCCTCTTCTTAAATAAGACTAGTTCTTTACAACGCAGCAGAGCAGCTATTAATTAAAGCGGGTGTCGATGTAGGGTGCTGATGCTCTCTGATCTTGAAGGGTAGTGTGTAATTTATGCCGCTACTCGATTTCTCCCTCATGTCGTAAAAAGAAAAAGAAAGCTCCTAAGTATCAGGCTCTCCCTTAGCTTCTTTTCTATTTATGAAGCGTATTTTGGTTAAGCAAGAGGATTAAGGAGAACATAAAACTAAGAGAATAGTAGTGGAAAATTATCATGATACATGGTGCTAATGCCTTGGGAATAAGAGAATAATTAGTGTTGGTGTCCCCTCATAAATTCGAAGAGCGAGTGGAGATAAATGAAAGCAGAAAAAAGAAAAGTCATTAAATTTGCATACACATCTTATATCTCAAAAAAAGATTTCAAAAACTATATTTCTCCTCCCCAGCCGATTTTTGTGACCGTCTATGCTCCTCATGTTAGAATACTCTGATGTAGAATTGAAGTGTAGACTTCGATTCTGTTTTGTAGAATTGAACGGGACTGGTGTGGACTTCAATTCTGTCCCGTTTTGTTTTGTCGAATTGAAGTGTACGAAGCTGGTGGGTTGTATCCTCTCTTTCGAGAAGATATTTTCTCCTGTAGAATATTCTGATGTAACCAGTCAAAAGTAGCTTCACTATAATCCAATCCCCGTAAGAGAAAGCCAACCATTTTGTCCGATTACACTTGCCGACTAAAACTTGGTCATTTCAGACCACACCTTAATTCTTGTAACACCCCGACCCTCCACAGGATCCAAGATGCTACCACTACACCCTTACCGATTCAAAATTATTGCTAATTCACTTTTAGCAACACCTCCTCTGTTTTTTTATCATTACCCACAGATTATCAAACCACAATTAACTGTAGGACAATTGCAAAGGCAATTAACTTCATATTTCACAACCCACAATCATCAACTTTAACAATACCAATCAACATCACAATTAGGGGAAACGCATACGCAATGCAAATCCCGAACTCATCCTACTGTGCAACAAAGTGTGTCAAATTTTATTATTAGGCCTAGATCAAATTTCTTTACCACGGACCTAATGTCCGCTCTGATACCAACTGTAACACCCCGGCCCTCCACAGGGCCTACCACACACCCTTACCAATTCCAAAAGTGTTACTAATTCAACTTTTAGCAGCACCTTCCCTGTTTCTGTTTATGTTATAACGTGTGAAGTATGAAGTTAGTTGTTTTTGTAATTATCCTACTGTTATTTGTGGTTTGCTTCCTGTGGGTAATGATATAAAAAGAACAGGGAATGTGCTGCTAAAAGTTGAATTAGCAACACTTTTGGAATTGCTAAGGGTGTGTGGTAGCATCTTGGGCCCTGTGGAGGGCCGGGGTGTTACAATTCTCATGCTAGAGCAAAACATTGTTCATTTATAAAAGGAACGGTTAAAACGAAGAGTGATATACTCTCTGCAATCATGAAATATCAAAGTTTTTTTAAAATTTATCAATCTATATCTATTTTTCAACACTTGATTGAAAACATGAAGGAGCGGAGTCCGCACCATGGCAATTGGCGCTTCAGACCACGGGGAGAGGAGCGGAGTCGGTAGTGGTTGCCTTGAAGGATGGCGTGTAGCTCACTAGTAAGTAAGATAGGGAGGGAGGGAGTATGGTGGGAAAGAAAAATGTGTAATTTTATTTAGTTATGGGTCTACTTTAGAGAGAATGAGGTGCTAAACACTGTAGGAGAAAAGCACAATTTTCATCTGTGTGATGTTGCGGTGATGTAGCAAATATAGCACTATCTATACTGTGGACGGCATTAGTAGTTTGTTCTAACAAAAATACGAAAAACTAATAATGTCCTAGAGTAAATACTATAAAATATGAATGTCTCGTAATATTATAATGTGGAAAAGACTCTTCATCCCTCCCAAGTCAATTTTTGCTAGATAGCCCAGAATAAACTATGAAAAATATGGCACAAGTGGCAAAAGAATTGAGTATATGTTGGTAAGTGGTGGAACATAAGTCCAAGCCCACCATACCATATGTACAAACCAAGTAAACACTAAAATTTAAGAAAAATAAATGTTATTGAACTATACATACCCTAATTAAAGATCGCGTAAACCCCAGCTCCAATTGCTCCGAGCTTTGGTCAGCAAGCGGTAGTGGCAAGGGGGACAAAGGAGAGGGTGTATCCATTGCATCTCGGCCTTCAGATACTTCCTTGCATCCCTACTCAAAACATGGTGCACATGATCATGAAAATATCTCCCAAAAAATTGGTTATACGTGTCATTACATAATCAAGGATATTGCCAAAAAAAATTCACTGAAATTGTAACTTACATTAGGAGAAACAAAAAAAGACAAAATTAAGTGAACGATAGCTCTATATTTATTTTTTATTTTCTGATTTACTTTTTAGAGGATTTTTTAATTTTTCAAGACTATTTGCACTGTATTGTAAGAAGGGATGCACGGGAGTACCCGATGGGTGGGATGTATGGTACTAGACAGATATGTCCTAATCCTGGAGGTGGATAGGCTAGAGCGCGGGGTAGTGCTGGTTTGGGCTATGAAAAAGCTCATGGCTCATGAGCTATTTAAGTTTGACTTGCTCTAAGTAAGATTCAAGCTTGGCTCAAGCTCCAAGCAAGCTGAGTTTGAGTTCGATCCTGAACTCGCGAGGATTTGAAGGCGATGCAGGTATAATTCCTTGTAGTGTGTTATTACTCAAGTCGAGGATTTGAAGGCGATGCAGGTGACCAAGGGAAGGTGGGATTTGTCCTGTGAATACATTTTCAGGCAAGGCTAGGTACTTCAGGAATGTTAGGTTCCCAAGTGAAGGAGAGATTTGCCCTACTAAACCTCGATTTGTAAGATTAAGAGACATGACTCGATGTGAATCCTTCAAGCTGCACGAAGCCATGAAGGATGGTGTGTCGAAGCCATGAAGGATGGTGTGTAGCTCGACGGTGGGTGACTGTTTTTTTTGAGCTGTAGTTTATGTTTTTAGGCTTATAGTTTATGAATTTTGGTCGGTATAATATGTATTACAATTAATTTTTAGATCTCATCTTTAAAAAAAATACAGTTTAACCGATGTACCCGTGCTTGCTCATGGCAAAATGAATATGGCCCACTAGTAAGTAAAATAGAGAGGGAGTACGGTGGAAAAGAAAATTGTGTTATTTTATTTAGTTATGAGTCCTACCTTAGAGAGAATGAGGTGTTAAACACTGTAGAAGAAAAGCAAAATTTTCACCTGTGTGATGTTGAGGTGACGTAGCAAATCTAGCACTGTCTATACTGTGGATGGCATTAGTAGTGTGTTCTAACAAAAATACAAAAAACTAATGTCCTAAAGTAAATACTACAAAATATGAATGTCACGTAATATTATAATGTGGAAAAGACTCTTCATCTCTCCCAAGTCAAGTTTTGCTAGATTAGCCAAGAGTAAACTATGAAAAATATGGCACAAGTGGCAGAAGAATTGAGTACATGTTGGTAAGTGGTGGAACATAAGTCCACGTCTACCATACGAACAAACCAAGCAAACACTAAAATTTAAGAAAAATAAATGTTATTGAACCATATATACCCTAATTAAAGGACACATTCAACCACTTTTTCTCCGTTAAAACAAAGGTAAAGAGCGGAAATACCGTAATAACTACACTTTAATTTTTTAATGGACTTATATTATATGACACATTTCTTAAGAGAATAGACTTATATTGCGGATGGAGGGAGTACATTTTTTTTCTGTCCAAAGATCGCGGAAACCCCAGCTCCAGCTGCTCCGAGCTTTGGTCAGCAAGCGGTAGTGGCAAAGGGGGACAAAGGAGAGGGTGTATCCATTGCATCTCGGCCTTCGGATACTCCCTTGCATCCCTACTCAAAACATGGTGCACATGATCATGAAAATATCCACAAAAAAAATGGTTATACGTGTAAATTCACTGAAATTGTAACTTACATCAGGAGAAACAAAAAAGACAAAATTAAGTGAATGATAGCTTTATATTTATTTTTTATTTTCTGATTTACTTTCCAGAGGATTTTTTTATTTTTCAAGACTATTTGCACTGCATTGCAAGAAGGGATGCACGGGAGTACCCCAAGGGTGGGATGTACGTTACTAGACAGATATGTCCTAACCCTGGAGGTGGATAGGCTAGAGTGCAGGGCTAGCGTTGGCTTGGGCTGTGAAAAAGTTCATGGCGAACGAGCTCAAGCTCGACTCGCTCTAAGTTCAATTCGAGTTTGACTTGAGCTTTAAACAAGTTTAGCTTAAGCTTGATCCTAAGCTCATGAGTTTCAATAAGACGAGCTCAAATAGCTCATGAGCTTCAACGAGCCCGCTTGTACCCCCTAAATCTTTCTCTTTCATATTTTTTCCTATTAAGATATATATTCTATTATGTTATGAGTTGTGGTAACTTTTCTATTCTTACTTGTTGAATATTGCTACATGTTAACTCTTACCGAGATTACTCAAGCTGAGTTCAAGCTTGAGTTTTTCTTATTGTTAAAAATTGGTGCATATTGAATTATTGACTATTATCGAGCTTACTTGAATCAAGTTTAAGCCTACTTGAGATTGGGTTGAGCTGAGGTCGAGCCCAAGTCTAGACTCAGACCCCATCTCAAGCTTGCTCAAGCTCGACTCGTTTACCGTCCTAGTGATGACAATAACGCGCATTGAGCTCTAGTTAGTGCATCATTGTTCCGATTTAGCACACGCTTTGCAGCAATGCAAGATCCTACGTCAGGCCTGTTCTTTTTGGCTGAAGCTTATGGCTGCGGCTTATGACTTTTGGGCTATTCGTACGAGAGATTACAGAGTAACAGAAACTCACGTGCAGTTTTTGCCGATATAAATGAAGTTAGTACAGTATGTACTACAATTAACTAGTAGACCCTATCTTGAAAAGATACTCCGTTTAAAAGCTAGTTACTGTAGAAAAGTCGAAAAGAACAAGGGCGCCATTAGGGCACGTTTGGTAGGGATCCACACTTTGCCACAGAAACTATAGCAAAGTATTGCGTGCCACATATTTTGTGGCAAACAAATCATTGGCTACAACTATGGCATGTTTTGGCATAGAAATAAGTGTATGACGAGGGGGTAAGGTGACTAAGAAAATATTGTACACCACAATTATGGCATCAAACCAAACATTTGCCTCATTTGGACAAACCTTCTTATGGTAAGTACGGCAATATTTGGCTCCCTGTAAGTGCGCTCAACTCACAACCAGAACCCCGAGTATTTTGTGCTGCAACTGGCAGCTTTTCTATTTTATGTTGCTCTTATTTATAGCAAATACTGAATACAGAAATGTGGCCATGATGGCCTCCTACAATCCAGGCATGAGCAACTAATTAACTCCACTACTCCTATCTTCTAGCAACTAACTCCACTATGCCTAACAGACTCTGCTAACTGGAACAAACAGCAAATAGCAACAAAAGCAACTAGTGAACACAGGGATTACTACTAACAAACTCCCCCTAATCTCTGTGTCCTGGTGATGATATCTGGACCATACCAATCCTTGTACGTAGCTCCTGGAACTTTACCCGCCCGAGTGCCTTTGTGAACATGTCAGCGAGTTGGTCCGCAGTGGAGCTGTAATCGGCACTGACACTCCCTTCATCCAAGTAGTTTCTAATAAAATGATAGCGTAGATCGATATGCTTACTGCGTTCATGGAAGACGGGGTTCTTTGCCAGTGCCAAGGCGGACTTACTGTCCACTCTTAGCTCGACCGCTTCTGGTTTCCTCCCGAGGAGTTCACCAAGTAGCCGAGCCATCCAAAGTGCCTGAGTTGCAGCGGTTGTGGCAGCGACATACTCTGCTTCGCGGGAAGACAATGCCACTACCCTTTGCTTGATCGACTGCCAGCTGACCAAGCAATTGCCGTAGAAGAACAACATGCCGCTTGTGCTCTTCCTGGTGTCGATGTCGCCGGCCAGATCGCTGTCGCAGTACCCGACCAGCCGTGCTGCTCCGGAATGCCGGCCATAGCGCAGGCCGTAATCCAGAGTACCGGCAATGTACCGGAGCACTCGCTTCACCGCCTGAAGGTGCTCCTCGGTTGGCCGCTCCATGAAGCGGCTGATGAACCCAGCCGCGAAAGACAAATCCGGCCGGGTGTGCACAAGGTAGCGGAGGCTGCCGACGACGCGCCGGTACTGAGTCGCGTCCACTTCCTCTGCCTTGCTTTCACGACTCAGTCTGAGCCGCTCCTCCATGGGCATCGCCACTGGGTTACATTCCGTCATGCCAGCGAGCTCGAGAATTCTTCTGGCGTAGTGTGCCTGACGCAGAGAAATACCGTCGCCATCTTGCCGGACCTCGATCCCCAGATAGAAGGACAGAAGACCGAGGTCGCTCATCTGAAACGTGGCCTTCATCTCGGTCTTGAACGCCTCCAGGGCCGCCGGCGACGATCCAGTAATGACCAGGTCATCTACATAGACCCCGACCAACAGGATCGACCCGCCGCGGCTGTGCCTGTACACCGCGTGCTCGTGACCACTCTGCTGAAAGCCGGCATCCTTCAGTGTTCAGTCCAGCTTGGCATTCCATGCTCTCGGCGCCTGGCGCAGGCCATACAAAGCTTTGCGCAGGCGCAGCACCTTCCCCTCCGCGCCATCGACGACGTAGCCGGGGGGCTGTCGGACGTAGACTTCCTCCTTCAGGTCCCCGTTGAGAAACGCGGACTTAACATCCATGTGATGAACGCGCCACCCCTCCTGAGCGGCGAGTGCCAGCAACAAGTGCACGGATTCCATGCGCGCTACTGGAGCGAAAACCTCATTGAAGTCAACTCCCGCCTGCTGTACGAATCCACGCGCAACGAGCCTCGCCTTGTGCTTGACCACTTCTCCAGCCTCGTTCTTCTTCAACTTGTAGACCCACTTGAGGCCGATGGGACGATGGCCGTGCGGGAGGTCGACGAGCTCCCACGTTCGGTTGTGGACAACAGAGTCGATCTCCTGCTGCATCGCCACCCTCCAGGCTTCGTCCCGCTGAGCCTCCTCGAATGAACACAACTCCCCCGTGCTCGTGAGATGCAGCTCTGCGTCGAGGTCGCGCCGTGCGAGCCCTGGAACGGGCTCACCATCCCACAACATATTGTCGTAGGTGCAGTAGCGAATCGGGGTGTCGCTGTGTTCCGCGTCGAGCCGGTCGTCGTCGTCGCTGAGTGGAGTGACAAACTCCAACGTCGGTGCAGACGTTGAAGCGCCATGCGCTGCCACCGGCGTCGCGGCTTGCGGAGTAGAAGTTGGTGCAGACATCGCACCGGCGTGCACTTCGGCTGGCGTCGCGCCTGGTGAAGCCATAGTCGAGACAGGGGACTCTGTGCCCGGAGTCGTGGACGGTGTAGCTGGTACTAGAGAGGGAACGGGAGGCAGTTCGAGTTGGATGTACTCGACGGTGAACTCACCCGGAGATTGCTCGACGTCGCCTTGTTCCCAGTCCCAGCCGCGGTTTTCATCGAACACGACGTCGCGGGAGGTGCGCACGCACTGAGCTACTGGGTCCAAAATACGATAGGCCTTGACGCCCTCTTCGTACCCGATGAAGACGCCGGGGCAGCTCCGATTGTCCAGCTTGTCGACGTTGTTGAGCTCCTTCGCGAACGCCCGACAGCCGAAGACGCGCAGATGGCTCACCGCCGGCTTTCCCCTGTGCCAGGCCTCGAATGGCGTCTTGCCATCTAGACTCTTGGTGGGCACACGGTTCAGAATGTAGACGGCGGTGAGGATGGCCTCCCCCAGAACACGGCGGGCACCCCTTGCTGCTTGAGGAGCGCGCGGCCGGTGCCTACCACCGTCTGGTTCCTCTGCTCCACTACCTCGTTCTGCTGGGGTGTGTACAGCGCGGAGAAGTGCCGCTCGACGCCCTCGGCCGCCCAGTGTGCGGCGAACTCAGCGGCGGTGAATTCTCCGCCGTTATCCGTGCGGAGCACCCACAGCTTCCTGCCGCAGTAGTTCTCCGCCGCCGCTTGAATCTTCTTCACGGCGTCGCCGGCTTTAGACTTCGCTCGGAGGAGGGCCACCCACATGAAACGTGTGGCATCATCCACGAGCAGCAGGAAATAGCGCCTCCCTCCTGGTGTGGCCGACGTGATTGGACCGCATAAATCGCCATGGACGAGCTCCAGCTTCTCCTGCGCGCGGTACTTCGCCTGCTGCGGGAACGGGCTCCGGCGATGCTTGGTGACGACGCACGTGTCACAGAGCTGCTCGACGTGAGGCAGCCCGCGAGCCATCTTCAGACGCCCCATCCTTGCCAGCGCGTCGAAATTGAGATGCCCAAGCCGTTCGTGCCAACGCCAGGCTCCGTCATCGTGACGGGCGACGAGGCAGACCGGCCGAGCCACCTTGAGACGCAAGACGTAGAGGCGATTTGGGCTCCGCTTGACTCGGGCGAGGAGGCGGCGCTGACGATCCCAGATCCGGAGCACGCCATCCTCGATCTCGACGCGCGAGCCGCTCTCATCAAGCTGGCCAACACTGATGATGGAGTTGCGGAGGCGCGGTATGTAGAACACCCCGCCCAACGCCTTGTGCTCCCCGTTCCTGCCGAAGAAGATGATGGTGCCAATGCCGCAGCTGTCGACGACGGAGCCGTCGCCGAATTTTACCGAGCCCACCACCGCGCTGTCGAGGTCGGAGAAGACGTCGCTGCGCCCGATCATATGGTTTGTTGCGCCCGTGTCGAGGTACCATCCCTCGATCTGCTCGCGGTCGTCGCTGCCGGTGCCGAGGAAGACCTGCGCTCAGGGCTCGTCGATGTGGAGGCGAGGGGGCACCGGATCAAGCGGTGCGGACTGAAATGGCGATGCAGGTTCGGCATTGACTTGCGCCATGAAAAGGGTGGGCTCGTGGTCGCCCTCCTCCTCCGCTTGGGCCATATGGACCCGCTCCTTCTTGGGCTGCCTACAGTCCCTGGCCCAGTGACCGGTCCGCCCACAGTTCCTGCACGCATCATCGCGCGGCGCATCGCCCTTCTTGCCGCCACCGTTACTGCGCTTTTGCGGGCGCCGCCGCCGCGTGCCGCTGGACGAGCCCTGCCCAGACCCGCTGCTGCGCTGCTTCATCTTCTTCATCCACTGCTCCTCAGTGAGATAGAGCTTGCCGTCAGCGCGCACGGGCGGTGGTTCTTCGTCCTCCGCCATGCGGTCCTCCGCCGCACGCAGCCGTCCACCGACGTCCTCCAACGTCAGCTTGGAGAGATCCGCCGTGATCTCAATCGCAATGGCTACCTGGGATAGCCGCTTGGGGACGACGCGGAGGAGTTTCTTGACGACCTTGCTCGGCTCAAGCGTCTCGCCCACCGTGCCCAGCGCGGCGGCGAGGTTGGAGATTCGGAGTGTGAAGTCGTCGACGGACTCGCCGTCCTTGAAGCGAATGGACTCGAACTCCCGGCGAAGACGCTGCGCCTTCGTCTGCCGCACGGATTCGCTGCCGATGCGCATGGATTTGACGGCTTCCCATGCCTCGGCGGCTATCTCCTTTACCGCCAACGATGCCACCATCTCCGGTGGCACGGCACTGGTGATTGCATCCAGCGCCATGCGGTCTTTTTGCAGCGTGATGCCTCCGGGTTCGATGGCGTCCCAGAGGTTCCTCGCCTGCATCTTGATCTTCATGACCAAAGCCCACTCGGTGTAGTTCGTCTTCGTGAGGAGCGGCCAGTTGGCCGACCCGCCGACCTCGCGGATGACATGCACGACTTCCTCCTTGCCGCTGCTACCGGAGCCACCATCGCCCTTTCCTTTGGGGAGCTTTCCGGGAGATCTAGGGGGGGTCATGTCACCGTCTTCTCCCATGAACGCGAAGTGGATTGCCGGGTCTCGATTCCAGCGGCGGTACCTTGCCGCGATCGACTTCAGGCTC
This sequence comes from Dendrocalamus sinicus, assembly GCA_036346575.1. Lineage (NCBI taxonomy): Eukaryota > Viridiplantae > Streptophyta > Magnoliopsida > Poales > Poaceae > Dendrocalamus > Dendrocalamus sinicus. The sequence continues at coordinate 363,961 of JAYEVI010000123.1, read as the reverse complement.
TCTCAACTTGCTCTGATACCAAATGTAAGTGCGCTCAACTCACAACCAGAACCCCGAGTATTTTGTGCTGCAACTGGCAGCTTTTCTATTTTATGTTGCTCTTATTTATAGCAAATACTGAATACAGAAATGTGGCCGTGATGGCCTCCTACAATCCAGGCATGAGCAACAAACTCCACTACTCCTATTGCCATTTGGAATGGCAACGGTAAGATATTTATGTAATTTTTTATCGAAGATATATTTATGTAATATCAATAAAAAATATATTATTCAAAAAATTTGTTGCAAGAGAACTTGGTTGCTTTCGCTACATGCTGTGTTTTGTTTACGTATGGAGTTTTAAGATTCTCAATTCGTGCTTTTGGTTTAGATCAATTTTATGACAACTTTAGAGGCATGCAAAATTAATTTTTGAGTTTAGTTACATAGGTGAAACTATGCTACAAGTTTGAAGCGCTGGTGTAATTTATTGTCATCTTTATTGAAAGAGGGAATTTTCTCCCATCTTGTGCTGCTTGTTTGTTTGGACGAGTCCGCGAGACCATCCAGTGGATCAGTGCGTCTTCTAAGACCTGACGGCACCAGTCAATTTTCGATGCCAGAGCGTGCACGACAATATAGAATTTTAAGCCACTGTTGACGAAGGTGATGGCGTGACACGGTGACAGCTCCTCTTTTACTAACGATTTTTTATCCAAGCTGCTTGTTTTAGTTTATCCCCGTCGAAAATACAGTATCATGCAGATAACTCCGGCCATGCGGCCACGGCAATGTCGGTCTAGGCGAAAAGGGTCACCACACACCACCATGTTAGTCCTCCGGTCGAATGGCCCAAACAAAACTGAAAGCTCTCAAGACATATATTGTGTTGTACAAGTTCTAACTATACTGAATATGAAACATCTTGTTGAGACCACAATTGGTGTAGGTCTCCAGTTCTACATAGTTGATCATACCGGCAGGATACTGCGGCCATTGAGACGGGGTCCCAATATTTGTTTTCAGGCTGACCAGCCGGAGCCTCCCCTGCCGGATGCGAAGATGGCATCAGTGCTCTTCTCTGGGACCTCCGTAGAAACAACTTGCTCTAAACCAAAAGCACGAATTGAGAATCTTAAAACTCCATACGTAAACAAAACACAGCATGTAGCGTAAGCAACCAAGTTCTCTTGCAACAAATTTTTTGAATAATATATTTTTTATTGATATTACATAAATATATCTTCGATAAAAAATTACATAAATATCTTACCGTCGCCATTCCAAATGGCAATAGAGGGTCTGTCACTATTTCAAAGGGCGACAGAAACTCAGTCATCAAACGAATGGACAATAAAGTTCATGGCTCATGAGCTCAAACTCGATTCATTCTAAGCTCAATTTGAGCTCGGCTTGAGCTGCAACTGAGTTGAGCTCGAACTTGATCCCAAGCTCACAAGTTTTAATAAGACAAGCTCACGAGCTTCAACGAGTCCACTTGTGACCCTAAATCTTCTCTTTCATATTTGTTCCTATTAAAAAATACATGCTATTATGTTGTAAGTTGTGATAATTTTTCTATTATTACTTGTTGAATATTGCTATATGTTAACTTTTACCGAGTTTACTCAAGCCGAGCTCAAGCTTGAGCTTGTCTTATTGTTAAAAATTGGTGCATATTGAATTATTGACTATTATTGAGTTTATTCAAGTCAAGCTTAAGTCTACTTGAGCTTGGGTTGAGCCGAGGTCAAGCCCAAGTTTAGGATCAGACCACATCTCAAGCTCACTCGAGTTCAACTCGTTTACCGTCCTAGCGATGGCAACAACACGCATTGAGCTCCGATCAGTGCATCGTCGTACCGATCTAGCACACGCTTTGCAACAATGCTTCGTACCGGTCTAGCACACGCTTTGCAGCAATGTGAGATCCTACGTCGTTAAGGCATGTTTGGTTGGGATCCACACTTTGCCACAAAAATTATGGCAAAGTATGGTATGCCATATATTTTGTGACAAACAAATCATTGGCTATAACTGTGGCAAGTTTTGGCAAGATATAAGTGGTACACCACAATTATGGCATCAAACCAAACATTTGCCTCATTTGGACAGAGCTCCTATGGTAAGTACGGCAATATTTGGCTCCCAACAAACACCCCCTTGGTCCATTGTTGGGGGCGAGATATGATGCCGCAGCAAAGGGTGGTCCAGTGGCGAATCTAGAATGAAAAGTGAGAGTGGGCTAAAAAATATGTATTCTTCTATCAGATCATAAGTTTTTCCTAGAATTGTTGGCTTTACACCTCGATTGACTAAACTAACTTGTAAGAAACATAGTTTTGTATTCTTGTGCAATCAAATTCATAGTTTCATACATGAATAAAAGCAAAGAAAAAAGAGAGATACAATGGAGGTACCTCGCTAATGGCAAGTGAATCCCTAAAATATGTAAATACGGTTCCGGTAGGTAACAATCTGTACATCAAAATTAAAAAAATTAGTGATACAATAGCAAATTGTATTTAATTACTTAAATGACCTTGAACATTATAACAGTATTACGCAAAGTACTAATTGACTGCTTGAGTTGTGTCCTTACAAATCACAATCACTGAATGTCTGAATCAGTTCGGGGCTTCGGGCGGTGACTCGGTGTCTCGGTGAGGCAGCTGCCGCCTGCCGGTTACTTCACTGTTTAACAGCAACTGAGCAAGTCACAACGCATTAACGCAAGGCAACCAGACAAGTGAGTAGTGACAACCAATGTTACTGTGTTACCACTTACCAGTCCGGCCGGCAGTTCAAGCCAAATAAGTAAATAACAGAGGGGCAGCAGCTGCAGATTCCCTATTTCCCTTCACAATCACACATTCACGCCTCCCGCCTCCTGCGGCCGCGCCGCGCCCGCCTCCCGCTTTACCGCCAGTCGAGACAGCTGACGGCGCGACCCCACCCCCGGCCCGGCTCTGCGCCTCCGCTGCGCCTGCTCAGGTCTGCCGCTGCGATCCCGCCTCAGCCCATCCCCGGTGTCTCTCCTCTGGATCCGGTGACCGGCGTCCCCGCCTTGGCTCCAGATCTAGATCTTGTCGGCACGCGGCACGGGTATTTGGGGAAACGGGAGCTCGAGAAGGGAATGTGGTCTTCCGGATTTGGGGAAATTTGGGGATTTTGGTCTTTTGGAGCAGGGCAGCATGTACTGGGCGGTGGGCCGTTGGGCCCGTGGGCGGTGGGCCTACATCTCTACTTCGGTGGTTCGGGCGTTCGGCCTTGTTTCTTCTCCTGGCTCCGTGCTTATGCTTAATTCAAATGAAATGTTTCCAATGAATGCTTCTTCGTCGCCGGTGACTGCCTGACTGGTCGCCGCAGGACTGCAGGAGGGGGGTGTTCGGCAACCAGTGGAGGGTAGGCTTTAGCCTGATGAAACCTACCCCATGGATTAGCCCCTAGAGTGGCCTCTCTCAGCTATACGGCCATCGTGGCCCGTTGGGAGCTGAAATAGTGCTTCTAGATCTGCACCGAGGCACGTTTTACCGCCCAATCTCCATAAGGTGTGCCGTTGAACGTACGCCACCACCACTCGCCAGGAGCCGAACTTTCGTCGCTGGTATCTCGGCGTTTTGTCGAATTATGCGTGCTTTATGCAATGTTTTACAGTATTCGAGATAACGTGTCACCAAATGAACTGAACCTACCTCGGTGGGAGGTGTGGATGTACACCCACCATCTAAGGCTAGGTTCGATACTGTTTATGGAAGTAAGTTTTTTGATTTATGCTATAGTAATTTTTTAAAAAACGGTGCACTTTTTTATGGCGAGGTCTAAAGATAAATTGTAGTAAACATTGTCCTGAATTCATCTGTCTAAGCCAAAATCGCACTCGAATGTCCCTCACTTCAAACTCTCCCTCGTAAATAGCCAGAATTTATAAGCTATAAGCCAACAAAAATACAAACCACAACTAAAAAACCCACCCTAAATTGGGTGTCTATATATTCTTAATTAAATCAATACCTAGTTCGTTCTAGATATCCTATATTTTTATAACATGTCACCTATCAATATCTTAGGGTTTTCTATAATTTGTGCCACATTACATGTGGTTTCTATAATTTACTCTTAAATCAACGGAGTTGACATCGCAGCAAGTGGAGGTTGACCAAATGACCACCCTGTGAGCAATTTCCATCTCGTGAAGGCAAAGATGGAACCTTCCAATTTTTGACCGTGCCTATCTGATGTTACATGCATGGATTCATGTTGGCCTTTCTTACGAGTTTTAGAGACCACGTACTCACTCCGTAAAAAAAATAAGTATAGTTCTAGAATACGAGCAGTCAAATAATTTTAACTTAGACCAATGATATCTTTATGAATATTTGGAACAGCCATATGAAACACCATATGGAAATGTTATAAATAGAATTGTCTCATAAAATACTATCATGATACTACAATTTTATGACAACTTTAGAGGCATGCAAAATTAATTTTTGAGTTTAGTTACATAGGTGAAACTATGCTACAAGTTTGAAGCGCTGGTGTAATTTATTGTCTTCTTTATTGAAAGAAGGAATTTTCTCCCATCTTGTGCTGCTTGTTTGTTTGGACGAGTCCGCGAGACCATCCAGTGAATCAGTAATTTATTGTCTTCTTTATTGAAAGAAGGAATTTTCGATGCCAGAGCTTGCACGACAATATAGAATTTTAAGCCACTGTTGACGATGGTGATGGCGTGACACGGTGACAGCTCCTTTTTTACTAACGATTTTTTAATCCAAGCTGCTTTTTTTAGTTTATCCCCGTCGGAAATACACTATTATGTAGATAGCTCCGTCCATGAGGCCATGTCAATGTCGGTCTTGGCGAAAAGGGTCACCACTCACCACAATGTTAGCCCTCAAGTCGAACGGCCCAAACAAAACTGAAAGCTCTCAAGATTATATTGTGTCATACAAGTTCTAACTATACCGAATATGAAACATCAGTCCTGTTCTTTTTCAGCTTTTGATTTCTGTTTTTAACTTTTCTACAGTAACTAGATTTTAAATGAATTGTCTTTTCAAGATAGGATCTACTAGTTAATTGTAGTACATACTATATCGACTTGGTAAAAACCGCACATGAGTTTCTGTTACTCTGTAATCTCTCGTACGAACGGCCTAAAAGCCACAAGACATAGCCAAAAGCTACAAACCTCAGCCAAAAAGAACAAACCCATCTTGTTGAGGCCACAATTGGTGCAGGTCTCCAGTTCTACATAGTTGATCATGCCAACAGGATACTGCGGCCAATGAGACGGGGTCCCAATTTTGATTTCAGGCTGACCGGAGCCTCCCCTGCCAGATGCGAAGATGGCATCAGTGCTCTTCTCGGGGACCTCCGTACAAACAACTTGATCTAAACCAAAAGCACGAATTGAGAATCTTAAAACTCCATACGTAAACAAAACACAGCATGTAGCCTAAGCAACCAAGTTCTCTTGCAACAATTTTTTTAAAATAATGTATTTTTTGTTGATATTACATAAATATATCTTCGTTAAAAAAATTACATAAATATCCTACAGTCGCGATTCCAAATGGCAATAGAGGGTCTGTCACTATTTCAAAGGGCGACAGAAACTCAGTCGTCAAACAAATGGATGACAAAGTGGCACGTCAGTGCCACGGCTTCTCCGCTATTTCAATTAACGACAGAGAGACCAATCGTCATTTGAAATGGCGACAGAAGCTATGCCTTTAAGGACCAGAAAACCAGCCAAAAGTCATTCTAATTAAAAAAAAAGAAAGAGGGGGAGGAGAGAAGAGAAGAGGAGAGGAGAGGAGAGGGGAAGAGGAGGAAAAGAGAGTGGGAGGAGTGGATTTCTGCAAGTGAGTTTTTTATAGGATCGTATGGTGCAATCAGGGGGTGAATGATTACTTTCGTTTCTTAAAATCTATACGTAGTCGATGAAGAATCTAAATGCTTGAATGAAAACTTGATGCTCAGTTTTGTTCGCAGTTGTACGCTTCCCCCAAACACCAATCACCAGAAATCACGAACCATATTGATTCAAGATGTTCTTTATTGCTGAAATTCTATGAATTTACAAGGTGCCCTCATAAGCACTCCTAAAAACCCTAGCACAAAAGGCTTCCTCAGAAACCGTCCACTAAAACCCTTAACTCTACCTGCTTTTATATGCTAAAGTCCCAAACCGTGTTTGACTCAAACACAAACACGAAATCATATTTCTTCCTCGAATCAAGGAACCAAAACCCACGACAGCACCAGATCGCTAAGTCCACGACTACTGATCTCCAACCATTCACTACACCATTGATCACCGAGTACCACACAGACTACCATCCACGAGTACCGAAGCACCAACCACAAATCTTCGACAACCGATCGCTGATCTCGATCACATAAATCACGACTATCAAGTATTGAATCCTTCTGAGTACTGAATCCTTTGAGTACTATTCACCGATCACCACAGCCAGTCCTACCGCTGGCCTAACATGAATACTTGAAGTACTCAAAGATAGCAAGAGTTATTTGTAGATTTAAGATGAGCAATTATGACAAACTCATTTCTACTTAAATCTTACAATAAAATATTTCTAGCCTTAACATTCACTTCTACATCAGTAGTGCTTTCAATGGTAACAACAGAAGGCACTTCATACGAATTTTTAACTTTTTGCCAAATAGCATTACCTTGCGCTTGTAGAAAGACCTCCATGCATGTTTTCCAGTAGAGTATTTTTTAAAAATTTTTCAAGACTATTTGCATTGTATTGTAAGAAGGGATGCACGAGAGTACCCGATGGGTGGGATGTATGGTACTAGACAGATATGTCCTAATCCTGGAGGTGGATAGGCTAGAGCGCGGGGTAGTGATGGTTTAGGCTGTGAAAAAGCTCATTGCTTGTGAGCTGTTTAAGTTTGATTTGCACTAAGCTTGATTTGAGCTTGGCTCAAGCTCCAAGCGAGCTGAGTTTGAGTTCGATCCTGAACTCGCGAGCTTCAATAGGACGAGCTCAAATAGCTCACGAACTTCAACGAACCTACTTGTACCCGTAAGCCTTTCTCTTTTATATTTGTTCCTATTAAGATATACATGCTATTATGTTATGAGTTATGATAATTTTTCTATTCTTATTTGTTGAATATTGTTGCATGTTAACTCGTACCGAGCTTACTCAAGCTGAACTCAAGCTTGAGTTTTTCTTATTGTTAAAAATTGCTGCATACTGAATTATTGACTATTACCGAGTTTACTCGAGTCAAGCTTGAGTCTACTTGAGCTTGGGCTGAGCCGAGATCGAGCCCAAGTTCAGACTTAACCCCATCTCAAGCTCGCTCGAGCTCGACTCGTTTACCGTCCTAGCGATGTCAACAACACGCATGAGCTCCGGTCAATGCATCGTCGTTCCAATCTAGCACACGCTTTGCAGCAATGCGAGATCCTACATCGTTGGGGCATGTTTTGTTGGGATCCACACTTTGCCACAAAAACTATGGCAAAGTATGTCATGCCACATATTTTGTGACAAACAAATCATTGGCTACAACTGTACCAAGTTTTGCGACAGAAATAAGTGTATGACAAGGGAGTCAAGTGACTAAGAAGTCTATTTTAAGGCGAGGTCTAAAGATAAATTATAGTAAACATTGTGCTAACTTCACCTGTCTAAGCCAAAATCGCACGCGAATGTCCCTCTCTCCATACTCTCCCTCGTAAACAACCAGAATTTATAAACTATAAGCCAAAAAATATAAACCACAACCTAAAAACCCACCCTAAATTGGGTGTCTATATATTCTTAATTAAATCAATACCTAGTTCGTTCTAGATATCCTATATTTTTATAACATGTCACCTATCAATATCTTAGGGTTTTCTATAATATAATTTGTGCCACAATACATGTGGTTTCTATAAGTTACTCTTAAATCAACGGAGCTGACATCGCAGCAAGTGGAGGTTGACCAAATGACCACCCTCTGAGCAATTTCCATCTCGTGCAAAGATAGAACCTTCCAATTTTTGACCGTGCCTATCTGATGTTACATGCATGGATTCATGTTGGCCTTTCTTACCAGTTTTAGAGACCACGTACTCACTCCGTAAAAAAAATAAGTGTAGTTCTAGAATACGAGCAGTCAAATAATTTTAACTTAGACCAATGATATCTTTATGAATATTTAGAACAGCCATATGAAACACCATATGGAAATGTTATAAATAGAATTGTCTCATAAAATACTATCATGATACTACAATTTTATGACAACTTTAGAGGCATGCAAAATTAATTTTTGAGTTTAGTTACATAGGTGAAACTATGCTACAAGTTTGAAGCGCTGGTGTAATTTATTGTCTTCTTTATTGAAAGAGGGAATTTTCTCCCATCTTGTGCTGCTTGTTTGTTTGGACGAGTCCGCGAGACCATCCAGTGGATCAGTGCGTCTTCTAAGACCTGACGGCACCAGTCAATTTTCGATGCCAGAGCTTGCACGACAATATAGAATTTTAAGCCACTGTTGACGAAGGTGATGGCGTGACACGGTGACTGCTCCTCTTTTACTAACGATTTTTTAATGCAAGCTTCCCCGTCGGAACTCCGACCATGCGGCCATGGCAATGTCGGTCCTGGCGAAAAGGGTCACCACTCACCACAATTAATGTTACACAAGTTCTAACTATACCGAATATGAAACATCTTGTTGAGGCCACAATAGGTGCAGGTCTCCAGTTCTACATAGTTGATCATACCGGCAGGATACTGCGGCGGTGCGGCCACTGAGACGGGATCCCAATAGTTGATTTCCGTGCTCTTCTCTGGGACCTCCGTACAAACTACTTGCTCTAGATCTGCACCGAGGCACATTTTACCGCTCGGCGTTTTGTCGAATTACGCGTGCTTTATGCAATGTTTTACAGTATCCGAGATAACGTACGTGTCACCTAATGAACTGGAGGTGTGGGTGTACACTCCCACCATCTAAGGCTGGGTTCGGTACTATTTGTGGAATTAGGCTTTTTTAACTTATGCTATAGTAATTTAAAAATACGTATTTTTTAAGACAGAGTCTAATAATAAATTATAGTATACGTTATGTTGACTTCATCTGTATAGACCAAAATCGCACGCGAGTGTCCCTATCTCCGTACTCTCCCTCGCAAACAGCCAGAATTTATAAGCTAAAAGCCAAAAAATATAAGCTACAGTAAAAATCCATCTTAAATTGGGTGTCTATATATTCTTTTAAATCAATACCTAGTTCGTTCTAGATATCCTATATTTTTATAACATGTCACCTATCAATATCTAGGGTTTTCTGTAATTTGAGACACAATACATGTGGTTTCTATAATTTACTCTTAAATCAACGAAGCTGACATCGCAGCAAGTGGAGGTTGATGACCAAATGACCACCCTCCGAGCAATTCCTATCTCGTGAAGGCAAAGATAGAAACCTTACAAATTTTGTCCGTGCCTATCTGATGTTACATGTTGATGTGTTCATGTTGGCCTTTCTTACGAGTTTTAGAGACCACTAAACTAGTACTCACTCCGTAAAAAATAAGTAGAGTTTTAGAATACGTGTAGTCAAATAATTTTAACTCACTACTAGAAAACGGATCATCCCTCACAGGCTTTAATTTTCCTGACAGGCCCGCATGGACAATATGGTGGTGCTAATTTTAAAACGTTAGGACAATATTTGGTCAAGCTGTCCTTAAATAATTTCTTTACTAGTTGCCTGTTTATTTGATGTAATGCTGTTTTTCAGTTTTACAGTGCCCACTGTCTTCAATGTACTACCTACCACCATTTTTGTTGTAATGTGAAATATCTTTGTGCATTTAAATCAGCATAGACATAATGATAATGCTATGGTGTACTTGATCTTCTTCATTCTGTTGACTTATGATTAGGTTCTAAGGAACAAGCCTGATTTTCATAAGAGGCCTTGGCCAAGCATCAGTCCAAGTGCAAAAGATTTTATTAAAAGGTCACTAGTGAAGAACCCAAGGGCAAGATTAACTGCTGCTCAAGCTCTCTGTAAGTTCCAAGATAGTGTCAGTAATTTAATAGTCATGATGCTCAGTTTTGCTATTTAACCTAAATGCACAGATCAATCTGCATGCTTCAGAAACAACTGTGAATATGAAAAGGCGGACTATTCTGCCTTGTATCATAAATTTTAGAGAATACATAGAGATTATATTCTAAAGTGTTTATGAAGCAGTTGCCTTAACTTAGCAGTCTCCATCAATTGTTATACAATAGCTTGGTGGTCATATCATCACTGCATTACTTTGGAATAGAAGATGGCGCATCGGTTGCCTATATCCATGTGGCTTCAAGAAGAATTTAAATGACATTTTAACTGTCATGTAGTGCTAGTTATACTATAGCTGAACAATGTCAATTGAAATGTGAACATTGGACTTGGAATGTCTGAATTATGTGTCTTCGACTGTTTAATGGGCTACACCAAGCAATGTAATACCTTGAAGATGTATCAATATTTTTGGGAGGATCAGTAATTGAAAACCCTAAACTATATATCTTGTGTAGCTCCAATTACTTTAGATTGAGTAATTAAGCTCATCACCTCGTGCATATATATGGGTCTTGGACATATGTATTTCTCTTCGACATGTTTTGCTTTATGAATAAGTTTAACACCTTCATAATGCAGACCTTGTTGAATAAAAACGTTTTCCGAAATTGTAATATGCTTTTAGAGAATGATATATAGCAAGCATTGGTTGCCCAGATTTTGAACCAGATTGTAATATCTTTAATACAATGTCTTAGAGGTGTGGAGAAGTCAAACTAGTTTAACAAAATCTTTCTACATTAGTTTTCTATTTGGCAATCTTTACGAAATCTATTTACGACATATGCAGGTGCTAATTTGTCTACTGGAGGAGGAAGAAGGTCCCCAACATCAAGTACTTGGTGCTATCACTCGAGGCATTGCATCAGCTGCACATCTTCATATTTGTACTTGGTTTGGTTCATGTTGTTTTCTGTGCTACAACAATATTACTTGGTGTAGCGAAGGTATATCTGTAAAGATAAATTTTTGCTACATATGACCGTGTTTGTGGATGATAAATTTCTGCTACATATGACCATGTTTGTGGATGATAAATTTCTGCTACATATTATATGTTTTTTTAATTATATGTTTCTTGATCGATGCAACGATGGTGTCGTGATTTAGATATCAATGCTTATCTCGTAAGTTGTTCGCTAATTCATTGTCAGTTGAACAAATCTGTTATAATTAGTATGTTAGTAGTTTCTGCCAATTTTGCTGACGGTTCAAACCGTCAGCCTATATTTTCTTCACGGTAACACAAACAGTCAATGAAATCAATTTTCCTGACGGTGATTGAATCGTCAGTAAAATGTATTTTCCTAACGGTTTTGGACCCTGAGAAAAAAGTCATTTTTCCTGTCGGTTAGTACCGTCAGTTTAATTTTTTCCCTGACGGTTTGGCCAAACCGTCAGGTTAAATTTCCCTGACGGGCCAAACCGTCAGGTTAAAGTTCCCTGACGGGCACCCGTCAGTCAAATTTAACTTTCCTTGCTAGCCAGCCCTGAGGGGTTTTGCCTGACGGGAACCCGTCAGGAAAATTAAACCTGATTCCTGACGGTTTTGAACCATGAGGGATGATCCGTTTCCTAGTAGTGACTTAGACCAATGATATCTTTATGAATATTTAGAACGGCCATATGAAAGACCATATAAAAATGTTATAAATTGAATTGTCTCAGAAAATACTGTCATGATACTACAATTGTATGACAACTTATGGAAATGAAGTCGGTACAGTATGTACTATAATTAACTAGTAGACCCTATTTTAAAAAGATACTCTGTTTAAAAGCTGTTACTGTAAAAAAGCCGAAAAACAGCTTTTAGAAGCCGAAAAAAACAGGGCCGTCGTTAGGGCACGTTTGGTAGGGATCCACACTTTGCCACAAAAACTATAGCAAAGTATTGCGTGCCACATATTTTGTGGCAAACAAATCATTGGCTACAACTATGGCATGTTTTGGCATAGAAATAAGTGTATGACGAGGGGGTCAGTGACTAAGAAAATATTGTACACCACAATTATGGCATCAAACCAAACATTTGCCTCATTTGGACAAACCTTCTTATGGTAAGTACGGCAATATTTGGCTCCCAACTAAAGATATGATGTCGCAGCAGTGGGTGGCCTCTCTCAACTATACCGCCATCGTGGCTCGTTGGGAGCTGAAATAGTGCTGCTAGATCTGCACCGAGGCACATTTTTACCGCCCAATATCCATAAGGTGTGCCGTTGAACGCCACCACCACTCGCGAGGAGTCGAACTTGCGTCGCTGGTAGCTCTGTGTTTTGTCGAATTACCCATAATTTATGCAATGATTTACAGTATCTGAGATAACGTGTCACCTAATAAACTGAACCTACCTCAGTGGGAGCTGTGGGTGTACACTCCCACCATCTAAGGCTGGGTTTGGTACTGTTTATATATGGAAATTAGTTTTTTTAGTTTATGCTATAGTAATTTTTTTTAAAACGGTGTGTTTTTTAAAACGGCGTCTCAAGATAAATTGTAGTAGACATTATATTGACTACATCTGTATAGACCAAAATCGCACGCGAGTATCCCTCTCTCCGTACTCTTCCTCATAAACAGCCAGAATTTATAAGCTATAAGCCAAAAAGCATAAGCCATAGCCTAAAAAACCTACTCTAAATTGGGTGTCTATGTATTCTTAATTAAATCAATACCTAGTTCGTTCTAGATATCCTATATTTTTATAACATGTCAACCTCAAGATTCTATCAGGACGCAACCTGATTGTTTTCCTTGTATTGGCTCGCTGTTGCTTGCTAAATTTCTTATTCCTAGATAGAAGCAATAGACAAAGAATGTGCATTTAATCAAGTAGAATAATTATGCAGGTAACAAGGAAATTACACAGCAATATACAACTAGTCAAATACAATCATTTTTTATCATAGCATTAGCAGCCTTTTAGAATAATACTACCGTGGTCATAACATTTTTCACCCGACTAGTTTCTGCCAAATTTGAGATTTGTGGACTGTGGCTTATATTATTTATATTTTGTTGTGGCTATACTCGTTGCTTGTAAAAGTAACTGCATATATTCGGCTGCTATATATCAGGTGAGAAACTCAAGAAATTGGAAGAGAAAAACGGAATCATCATTCGATTTATGATAGGACATAGGTAAGGTTGCTTGCACTATGCTTAATATTTCACAAGTTCAAGCAAAGATTTTGTACACAGATCTATAGGAAGCTTTCCATATTTATTGAAAAAGAAAACAAATCCATAAAGCCTAAATTTCTTGTTCTGTTGTGGTTCCCAGATATGCTTGTAGTTACTCATTTTACTCAAACTCCAAAATCCATATGTCAACCTTCTAATGGATTTCTATTGATAATAGTTTAAAATCCGGTAACTTTGGTAAAGAAGCAGAGCACTCACAACAATTGAAATTGCAGAAGGAATGCATCATAACGGGGATAATATGATTGATACAGGAAATATTGCATACAAGAGCCCGTACTGGGCAGTATTTCTTTGTTCTTTTTAGTTTTAGAAATTCTTGGCAGAGGGTGTTTAAAAAAGTGAACAACCTTTCTGAGCTTTCCATTATGCTTGTTCAAATAGAGAAGAATCTCAATTATGCAATTATTTACAAGCTTCTCAAATTGGTGTTAATTCTTCCTGAAGCAACTGCTAGTGTTGAGAGAGTATTTTTTCAATGAATTATGTGAAGAATAAGCTAAGAAATAGAATGGGGAAGCAATACTTGAATGATTGCTTAATTGCATTTCTTGAGCAAGATTTATTTATGCAAGTTAACGATGATGATATTATATCTCGCCTCCAAGGCATGAAGTATCATCGCATTAATTTTTTATTATTTTGTAATGTCTTTATATTATTTGAGTTGTTATCTCTTGTACAAACAATTGTACTTTAATTTTTGCTATTGTGGACCTTTATTTTTTCTATTGAACAATATTTTCGTAACTTTGAATACTCATCCTGAAATTTCTAGATCTGCCACTGCCACGCGCCTCCCCACTCGCTTACCTCCCGGCCCCACCCGTCAGCATCTCCCTCCTCCTCCTTCTTCCTCCCGATGCCGCTGCCATTGATTCCGTCGGACTTCCTCGCTTTCCTTTGTTTGCCACGCCATCGATGGAAACACTTTGCCCTTGCCTTCCTTTTCCTCTGCCTGTGAGCACCGGCTGACTCCTTTTCTTCCCAAGCCCTCCCTCTTTCCTTTCTCTCGCTCCTCGAATGTGCGCCACCATGATCTCCGGCAACAAATTTGTGCCCCGTGTCTCCTCTTTGCCCCTAGTTAAGCCCACTCAGGCACCCTTTGGCATCACACCACAACTCTCCACCCCATCTCTCTCTCTCTCCCATGAGCTCCACAACCTTACAACTAAGCTCTCTCACTCCCGAGCACCATCCTCCACTCCGGTGAGCAATTACCAGCAAACCAAGCTGTGCAAAACCACACCATCGTCACCTCTGGCTTCATTGTGCCCTTGCTGACCTCCCTGCCTCTCCACCATCAAGGAAGATCGCTAGAGCGCCATCTTCACCAGAGCCCAAACCCCGCCACCACCTCTCCCTTGCTGCAGGCCACCTCTGTGCTCCCTAGGTCCCTGTGTTGAGGTAAAACGAGTTCGTTGTGGCCTCCTATCCCTTTTCCACCCCCCTGGCATCCTCCGAAGTCTACCGTAGCGTTTGTGACCATAGCGTCTCATGCACCACTACGCCGGCAAGCCACATGGCAGCCACATGTACACCACATGGACATCCCGTGCTAAGTGAGCCACTCACGTGTAAAGCCCACTCAGACTATGCGCCTTGTCCACCGTGGACTAAGGCACTATTCCGTTGACCCGTGCCCACATGTCAGTGACTAAACCCCTTTTTTAGAAAAATAATTCAGCCAAAAATCCCAAAATAGTGTTTTCCTTCTCTTTTACATATTTAAATCTTCTGAGAGCCCATCCTAGCTCTGTTTAACTCTATTCTTTTTTTATAAATTCATCTAAAACCCTAATCTACCCATTTCTGCCCTCCTTTTGAATTTCTTTGAATTTTGTTTGTTTTGACTATTTTTGTGTGTAGACTACGACATTCTCGAAGAGTGTGACTTCATCAATGATTCTCGCCACTAATCTGTGGAGCAAGGCAAGTTACACCATTGATCATGCATATTGAACATAATATTTTAAATTATTTATATTCTTTTTAAAGTATTATGCATGCTTATTTTTATTCAAGTATAGTTTAAATTTTAGATACTTCCCAATTCCTTGTTTATGGCCAAAAAATAACATTGATCACACAATACCTAGTCAAATAGCTAAAACTCTAGTTATTATACTAGTATTGACTAGAAACTTTGTAGAAAAGCTTAGACATGCCTAGAAATGATCCTAAGTTGGGGTATATTTTCACATGAAATGTTGATTATTAAAATGTATCCTTGACATTGGAGTATCCAAGAGGTTTATGAAATATTTAGCAAAGTAAAATAAAATCTTGGTTTAGACTTAGGCAAATGGATAGGTGGTGGGTGCTTAGTGGCACAAGATGGATAGGTGGAAAGTCTATGTAAGTCAATTAAGAACTGGTCTATGAGCTACTGCTACAAAGCCACGCCATACTACCACAAGTTTGGTATGGAATATACATGGTTAGCTAATTTTCGGGTTCCGACTTTGGTTTCGCTATAGGTTGAATGTGGGTGTGGTGGGGTAGTGCAGTTCGTTCACTTATGTATGCCATGGTATGTTCTCACCCTAATTTATCTCAACATTGAGTGTTGTTAGTAGATACCTGGCAAATCTTGAAAAAGAGTATTGGAAAGCAGTTCAAAAAGAGTAATCATAGACGGTTCAAAACTATCATCACAGACGGTTTTTTGAACCGTCTGAATTTATGTGTTAGTGATAATCAGAGGTTATCACAGATGATGTGTGAGCCATCTATAATAAATACATCACAGACGGTTTATAACTAGAACCGTATGTGAAAGACACTATCACAGATGGTTCTAGCTACCAACCGTCTGTGATACTCACACATCACAGACAGTTCTAGCTACCAACCATCTGTGATGTGTGAGCATTACAGACGGTTCACACATTATAGACGGTTGGTAGCTGGAACCGTCTGTGATACTTTTCTATCACAGACGGTTTCTGTTTCAAGCCATCTGTGATAATTCTTCATAGATGGTTTATACCATAAAACTGTCTGTGATAGTTCATTCTATACCTAAATTTATTTTCTATTTTTTGGCTAGCCTCAGGAAATGTTAACTATATCATCTTAAAACAAGTAAATACAACAGCAAAGCAACACATTCTATTACCATTAAGATTAGAATCCACCATTACAATATCACAAGATATCGAGTAGGTTACCCATAGCACTGCATACACAAGATGACACTTACATTTTACAAAGATAAGCTTCACGGCTATAAATTCAGAAAAATACTTACACTACAAGAAACTTCAGGCTAATGCAAGTTAGACTTACACATCCTTTATTAAACTACAATCTAAAACAAGTGATGCGGGAAATTTTTTAAGTAGCAGAAACAAAAAGACAACGAATACCATTTTCAGCTTCTATGACAAAATCAACAACTTCTATGCCAGCGACTTAGAATAGTGCAGATTTGCCATTGCCTTCTTCCTTTCCATCTTGCATCAAGTGAAATTTCAGTCGCCCTTGTCGAACCCCTTCCATTCCTTGCTGTGCAGAAATGAGTTGGAGTAGTACTAGTGGTATTGGTTCTTTGAGTAGGGAGAGGGGGTTTATAAGGGGCAAGAAGTGGGGAGGAGAATGATGCTTGCCGTTCAATGCGGAGAGAATGGACAGGTGAGATTGAGATCCTAGGGGATATACCGTGGATCGGTGACATGGCAGGACATCACAGACAGTTCTAATTACAAACCATCTATGATAGAGACATCACAAATGGTTCATAACAAAAACTGTCTATGATAATAGTCGGTAATAATGGCGTTACAAAGACAATATATCGGTACAATATAAATATCTAGTCTCAAAAGACAAAATAGAAATATTTTATATGGCTTATATATGCTCATTTGAAAGGTTTTAACGAGATCTACAACTTTGCAGTTGAGGCAAAATCCAAATTCTAAAGGGCAGATCAAAAAATTTGGCAAAAACAGAAACTGAAAACTTAAAAAGCAAATTTGAGGCTAAAGATGGCCGATTTTGAGGGTCTTAGAGGGCAACTAGTGCAAATGAGTCATTTTGTTAATCAGGCTTGCTATTAGCTTTCCAACGAGTACAAGAACGTCGAAAACAAACACCGTATGCAAAAGTTATACCCGTTTTACTAAATGTGTCTCAAAACTGAATCTTACTCGGACTCAGGCGGGAGATTATGAAATTTTGGGAGATTACAAGGCGGAAAACATATCACAGACGATTTTTAATACAAACCATCTATGAAGTATCACAGACGGTTTAAAATAAAAAACCGTGTATGATGTCTACCATTATCATAGACGATTCTTAATAACTATCTGTAAAAATACCACAGACGGTTATTCATACAAACCGTCTGTGATACTTACAGTACAGACGGTTCCTAGGAACTGTCTATGATGTAAGCGTCCAGTTGAATCTCTTTTGTCGTGGTCCCACACTTTTGATGCTTGTTTACAATTTAGAAAGACTAGAGATCGACTCGTAGGTTATGTGGATTTTGATTTTGCTGAAGATTTAGATAAGAGAAGATCCCTTACTAGTTATTTGTTCACTGTGGAAGGATGTGTCGTTAGTTGGAAGACGAGTTTGCAAGCTACCGTTGGCTTGTCCACTACAAAAGCTGAGTATATGGCTATTTTGAAGACTTGCCAAGAAGTCATTTGGCTGAGAGGTTCATTTCCTGAGCTTTGTGGAAGTATGTCTTGCATTACAATATTTTGTGATAGTCAGAGTGCTATTTGCCTCACAGATGATCAAATGTTCTATGAGAAAATAAAGTACATTGATATCAGATATTACTACATTTAAGGTGTTATTGTTCAAGGTGATATTAAAGTCAACAAGTGAAGTACTCATGATAATTCAGTTGATATATTGACAAAGCTGGTTCTTGCTACTAAGTGTGAGCTTTGCTCAGACTTAGTATCACTCACTATTCATATAGACTTTCGGTGCATAACGTATTCATGTTGATTTAATTAGAGGAGTTTATTACGTTTTTCAGCTATTGAAGGGAATTTGGCTTACGGTGAAGATTGTTGAAGTCTGATCCGAATTCATTCCGTGTTCATGTCAGATACTGCATCGTCTCATACCAGACATAGCATGGTCAGTGCTAGGGTCAGGTGTGGGCTACACCAGACGTGGTGCCAACTTGCCACAATCGACTCTAATTCGATTTTCTTTTCCGCTGTGGACCCTTCACCTCGCCCCATTAATGTACGCCTATAGTCATATGTTTTAGATGGCCTGTTATCTCATGATTATATTTTCTTCTCATATAGTGAATTCCACTCTCGTTCATCCGTGGTTTTTTCCGTAAGGTTTTTTACGTAAACATTCGTGTCTCCTGTCTCTCTATTTTTACAACACTTGTAATGTGTTATTACAATGACAGAAGTAAATGGTTTGGAGGTGGTGCAGGTGACCAAGGGATATAGGGATATCTCCTGTGAACGAATTAGTGGGTACGAATAGAAACTTTAGAAATGTTCGATTTCCAAGCGAGTGAGAGATTTGCCCGACTAAACCTCGATGTGTAAGATTAAGACAAGTGACACTACGTGCGTCTCCAACCTGCACAAGACACCTTCCCAATGGCAGATGTGTGTGCTATCATTACAGAACAGCAAGGCTTGCTTCAAGTAGTGAGAACCGATCTGTCTGGTTTCCATATAACGAGCTTCAGATGACAACATGTGCACTGCAAGCCATGAGCAGGGTTTAATCTTTCGGGGGCATTTTTTTTTCGTCCACAGGCGAAACCAACGAAATAGCGAAATTTCGTTTATTTCGTCCAAATTTCGGACGAAAAAATTCAAATTTTTGACGAAATTTAACCAAAATTTGAATAAAATTTGACCAAATTTTAAATAGTACCAAATTCGGCCGAATTTTAACCGAATAGTAGGTATTTCGCTGGGGGACGAAAGGGGTGAAATTTCGTCCGAAATACGAAATTTCGGACGAAATTGAGAAGCCTGGCCATGAGCACACCAAAACAAACCGCACGATTGTAGTAAATTTCATGGTTGGCTAGCTATATGGCTTGAACTTAGATCATCATCATTACATGCATGCGTAGTTGAAAACAAGGAAAATTTTAGATAGTCATTAAATATTAGTAAATATATTCATTTGTGCCACGTGAATTGTGAAGTACCTGGGCGTTTTTTTCTTTCTACTTCATATTTTCCACTCCTTGATCGAACTTGGCTTCCGTTCTTTCGAAATGTTGAACAGACCGAAAATTTCCAATGCGGGATTACGATCGGTTGTAGTCTTGACTTTTCTCAGAATCACCATCGAAGAGTTGAGATTTTGCTTAAAAGCCTCAAGGATCACACAAATCAGAGAAAGGTGACAGTAGCAACTAATTTACTCGATCTAATCAATTCCAAGACACAAATAGTTTCTTGTCGGTTGTATGCAGTCCGTGAGCAAATGCTAGCATGAGATGCATGCTCACACTCCCAGCTCGACTTTTCGAGGGCACCAGCAAGAGGAGCACGGGAGATGGCCGCCGGGAGGAAATATAGGTCAGAACTATTGGTGTAGAGTGCGGAGTGTTGCTGCACCATTCCGTAATTTATAGACGCGCCATTACGCATCGCTTGCTCGACGCCACTTGCATCAGTGCTTGATCAGATTAAATCGTGCTAGCTAGCATTTTCTTCAGACACTTCTGGTCAGATTGCGACGACGGCTTCGAGGTGAGCGACCCCATTTCCATCGGTAAAAGCCGGAACCTGACACTACAAGAAATGTGTCATTTATTGACATTTTATTTTTGTCATAATATATGGAATTCATGTCACAATTCAAGATTTGTGACATTCGGTTGACGAAAATCCTAATGTCAAAAACACGCGTCACAAATTTATTATGTGACGTCTGTATAATTCATGTCACAAATCTATGACATTGGCTTTTAATGTCACAGAGGTTTATGACATTCATTTGTTGTCACAAAATCCTAGGCCTTGCCACGTGGGCAAATGCCATGTAAGATCAAAAACTAATGTGGCGCTGACATGGCAGAATATAAAAATGTCATAAAATACAATTCATCCCATACATTTTTTCAGCCCATACAGTTTTTCAGCACACACAATTCAGCCCATATAATTTCTTTCAGCCCATACAAAAATCAGATTCAAATCAACCAACAGCATATGGAAATATGATTGCATATCATAACCAGTCCACAAGTCTTAAATTAACTATCAAATATCATTACATCCATCACCCAATTCAGCACACATCTATACCAAGTCTCAAAGTCTCAAATTTCAGGTTGCTGTTGGAGCTTGCCAAATTCACCACACATAGCATCTACAACCTCAATCACAGATGACCATATCAAAAAAAAGCATCTACATCTCACTTCCTTGCTGCTTCAGCTTCCCTGTTTCTTCTTCATGCTTCACAAATTCAACAATAAGACACACAGAAACTACTAATACTGACATCTAACACATCACTGAACACAAGCACAACATCTAAAATTAAACTACTACCAACATGAACATTGGGCAAATCTGGAACCAATAAACAGGGCATCACAAATTCACTGATCACATACATCACAGAGACATCAACCAAATTCACAGTACCATATTATCATTCACAGTTCATGTAGTAATAGCAATCAAGTACACTAAACAAGAAAAATAAAGAAAAGAGGGAGGATCGGAGATGAACCTAAGAAGGAGAAGTAGCAGAGGAGGTGGTGATGTCGGTCGCCGCGCTCGGTGGAGAGGTTGCAGCGTAGACGGCGCCGTGGAGTAGCCGAAGTCGCCGGCGTTGAGGAAGATGTGGACGCCGTCGGTGTAGAGGCGGCGGGATCGTGCTGATGTCGGTGGAGACGCCGGCGGTGTAGAGATTGTAGAGGAGTTGGGGAAGACGTCGCAGAGGTGCCGCCGGCGGTGGAGATGAAGAGCCGAGAGGAGAAGTGGCGCTCGCCGGTGGAAGAGCAAAGGAGGGGTCGGTGCGGTGGTGGCGATGCGGCGCGCACGGGAAGAGGAGGCGCGGTGGAGTAGCAAAGGGGAGGAGAAGAATAGGTAACGGAGGAGAAGCAGTAGGGGGCTAAGGAAGAAGGACGGCGGCACACGGAGGAGGCACGGCTGCCGAGTAGAGGGAGGTGGCCGGATGTGGAGAAGAAAGGAGTAGAGGCATGGCGCGCTTGGATCTGGTGGAGGAGGAGAGGAGGACGCCGGCGTTGAGGTGCACGGTGGCACGATGGAGGAGCTGTGGTGGATCTTGGCGGCGCGGAAGGGGAAGTGGCGGAGAGGAGTGGTGCGGCGGAGAGGAGCGGTGGGGAAGATGGCCGTGTTTCGGTTGAGGGCGGCGGCGCACGGGAAGGTGCGGTGAATCGGGATGTGGTGGAGGTGTACCGATGGAGAAGGAGGAGGGAAGGAGAAGGTGCGGCGGCAGTGGTGAGATGGCGCAGAGGCGAAGGGGCTGCGGGGGCGCAGAGGAGGATGCGGAGGAGTAGGCGGTGGTGGATGGAGAAGTGGTGGCCGAATTTGGAGGAGAACGGGGGAAGAAGAAGAAGGCCAAGGGGTGCGGCGGCGGCCTAAGGGAGATGGGGGATTTTTGGCAACTTTGCCATTTAGTCCTAAAAAATTTAGGGTTTGCAACAAAGTCCTTCCCCAATTGATTTCTTCTGTCCTGGTCCTCTAGAAGTCCAATTTCTTCGCGGTTTGATCCCACACGTTCGTGACGACGCGTACAACTATACGGAGCAGCCCTAGAGTGCCAGATTTGTCGTTTTATGCGCCTATATCGTGTCGGCCTGCGAAAAAGTACAAAAAAATGTAAAATGGTCCATTTCGAGCAATTAAATATGGAAAACATGTAAATGATGATAAATGGTCCCAAAATGCGAAAAATGTGAGGGTACAATGATGGCAAAATATATGAAAAAATGACGCATGTCACACCCTTGTCCAAACAATACCTGTTGTAGTATATGTCTGGATAGAAATGATATTTTGGCTCCAAAATTTTTGGTGTGGCAGGGATACATCGCGCCACTGCGCCAGGCATCCAATCTTTGGCGCACACCCTGCTTATAATTTGTGACACACAACCTCTGTCATAGATTTATGACATTCATAAATTAGTCCTTATGACATAGCAAATATCGTCACTGGATGGAATTGGACTAGTTGTATGACATTTTTTGTGACATACAACTTTTTATTGTCACTAAGTCGAAATGCCTAAAACATAATGTCATAAACCGGATGATATAATGACATTATGACATGTTGTCATGCTAAATACGTCAAAAAATGACACATTTCTTGTAGTGTGACTGGTCGAGTCTCCGCCAAACCAATCCTCAGGATGTTCATCTACACGTAGTGGAGGACTCCACCGTCGCCATAGATTAGTCAAGGCAGGCAGCTTAATTCACTAGTGATAGTTTAATATATTTACATAAAGTTTGCTCACTACTACAGAAAGCCTCATAGTAGACGCCATCACGCACGGTTTTGTGAAACCGTCTCGATGAACACTATTACGACGCGGTTGTAATTAGGAGGCCGTCTGTGGTATTTGTGGCGGAAAATGGATTATCACAGCGATTATTACGAAGTATCACGCACGGTGCAGTATTAAAACCGCTCGTGATAATCCAGATTATCACGCACGGTTTTTAATATAAAACCGCTCGTGATAAGTTGTTATCACGACGGTTTTAATCAAAACCGTCAGGATAATCCTGACGGTTTTTAGTTAAAAACCGCTCGTGATAATGGCTAAGGCATTTATTGCGCCGCTCGCACCGCATCTCGTCTTCATTTCGATCCAGATCTATCCACCATTGCGCACTTTTTCACTCGGGAGGAAGCTAGGCGATTTCAGCCGATTAATTTGGTGGGAAGAGGCGAGATTGAGCTTTGAATATTCAGTATTTCCTGGTTGCTCTAGATATGGTTAGTATTGTAATTTATTTTTCTTTAATTGCATTACAATTTAGGTCTAAGTAATCCATTAGGGGTTATTGAAGATGGTTAATTTGCAAAATTGTTGGTTATATAATAGTCGTTGTGTTTGTAATATGAATTGAGCTAGCAAATTAAGTCTCAATATAATAAATGTGGCCCGTATATATGTAGTTATAATTAGTTAATCTAGATTTTAATACTAAGTTGTTATATATGTACGTAACGTAGGACCGAAGCTGGATGTATGCCGCAAGCCGTGTGAGTGAAGAGTACATTAATGGCGTTTCTGCTTTTATAAGAGCCGCCGAGGAGGATATGTTGAATAAGGGGGTGGAATATATGTGCTGTCCATGCACTGACTGCGAGAATTTGAAGTTGTTTAAGAACCGAGGGCAAATTATAGCGCACTTGATTCGGAGGGGTTTCAAAAAAGATTATACGTGTTGGACCAGTCATGGCGAAGTGAATGATCATATGCCGCCGGATGACATCGTCGGTGAAGTGAATGATATGCCCCCGGATGACATCGCCGGCGAAGTCAATGATATGCCCCCGGATGACATCGCCGGTGAAGTGAATGACATGCCGCCGGTTGATGTCGATTGTGGCTCGGATTCGGATAGGTTGCACGATGATAATCTGAATCAGATGCTTCGCGATGTAGAAGAGAACTATGATGAGAGAGAGTATATTAAATTCCGTGGCTTGATGGAGGACTCAGAGAAACCTTTGTACACGAGCTGCAAGTACACGAGGTTGTCGGCCGTGCTTGAACTGTTGAAATTGAAGGCAAGCAACGGTTGGTCCGACAAGAGTTTCACGGCGCTGCTAGGTCTTTTAGCGGACATGCTTCCGAGGGAAATGAGTTGCCTAAAACCACGTATAAAGCCAAGAAGGTTCTTTGTCCGTTGGGAATGGAAGTAGAAAGAATACATGCATGCCGAACGATCGTATCCTCTACCGTAAAGAGTATGCAAACATGCATGTATGTCCGTGTGCAACGCATCCCGATACAAACGTAACAATCAATCGATGATGGCGAGGAACAGAGGCGAAGAAAGGACCTCCTGCTAAGGTGGCATGGTATTTTCCTATAATTCCCGTTTGAAAAGGTTTTTGCAAATCCAAAGGAGGCAAATCGCTGCGTTGGCACTCGGAGGAGCGCAAGAAGGATGGAATGATAAGACACCTTGCTGATTCCGCGCAGGGAGAAACATCGATAGGAGTTTTGCAGAGTTCGGTGCAGAACCAAGGAATATAAGGTTTGGACCGAGTACGATGGAATGAATCCTTTCAGAGCATGAGCAAATGACACAAAGACATGGCCCGTGACTCTGCATCTATAACTTTCCTCCTTGGTTGTGTATGAAGCGAAAGTACATTTTGTCATCGATACTTATTCAAGGGCCAAAACAACTGGGAATGATATCGATGTGTTCCTAGCACCGTTGGTGGAAGATCTAAAAGTACTGTGGAACGAAGGGCAGTATGGGATGCATACAAACGAGAGAACTTCACTCTGCGCTCCTTATTGTTCTGCACCATAAATGATTATCCCGCCTCTGGTAACCTATCGTGCCATAGTACAAAAGGTGCCAAAGCTTGTACTCACTGTTAGATGGTACCGAGAGTGTGTGGCTAAGACACTCACGCAAACCGTCTACATGCGCCACCGCTGTTCCTTCGGAGGGCTCATCCATACCGCAAGATGAAGCAACAATTTGACAGAGAGAAGGAAGACGGTTCAGCTCCAAGGCATTTAAGGGGACACGAGGTTTATGATATGGTTAAGGATTTAGATGTTGTCCTCGGAAAGGGACGTAAATTGAGGGCTCATGAGAAGAACACCTGGAAGAAGAGATCAATATTTTGGGACTTACCTTATTGAGAGTACCTAGATGTTCTAAGATCGCATCGACGCCATGCACGTAGAAAAGAATGTGTGCGGCAACTGATTGGTCTCTTACGAACATCCGTGATAAAACAAAGGACGGCGTCAACGCACGGCTTGACTTGGCTGACATGGACATCAGGCCTGAGTTAGCACCGACACACACTGATAATGGACGAACGTACCTTCCCCCTGCGTGTTACACTCTGTCCAAGGCTGAGAAAACAGAATCGTGCGCTGCTTGCATGGTGTTAAAGTTCCGTCTGTTACTCCGGCAACGTGAAGAAACTTGTTTTGATGCAAGATTTGAAGTTAAATGGCATGAAGTCTCATGATTGTCATGTGCTGATGACACAGATGCTCCCTATTGCAATTAGAAATATTTTGCCGATCAAAGTCCGAGAGACAATCATGAGGCTATGTTATTTCTTTAACACAATTGCTCAGAAGGTCATCGATCCCGAAGGACTAGATGCTCTGCAGGACGAGGTGGTGATGACTCTATGTCACCTTGAAATGTATTTCCCTCCTTCGTTTTTTGATATCATGGTCCATCTCATTGTTCACGTTGTGTGGGAGATAAAAATGTGCGGGCCCGTATTCCTACGTAGCATGTACCCATTTGAGAGGTTCATGGGAATTCTCAAGTCCTACGTACGGAATCGTTCTCGGCCGGAGGGCAGATCGTCGAAGGTTATGCAAGCGAAGAGGTCATTGAGTTTTGTGTCGATTATATGGCTCGATTCAACCGATAGGTGTCCTCAATCTCGCCATGAGGGGAGGTGAAGGGTCTCGAACTATCGGAAGGAAAGCAATCACTCCGATATGGACACGTATACTCAAGCCCATTTCACGGTGTTGCAACACATGACCGAAGTGGCCCCTTATGTGGACCAGACAAGGATGTGCTTGGCAATGTAATCCGGAGCGGCGGATGTTTGGATCATGAGGCAACACAACCGTTGGTTCAACCAATGGTTGAAGGAGCAAATCGCTAGGAGCTCGCGAGTGAGACGCGACATGGTTGGCAAAAGGGCCGACATTTACAGTTGTGACATGGCAAGGATATGACATAAATGGGTACACATTCTATACGCTAGCTCGGGATGTCAAGAGCACTAACTGAGAACAGCGGTGTCCGCATAGATGCATTCAGTACCGATGGGTCGAGAAACTCGTACTATGGCTTCATAGAAGAGATTTGGGAGCTCGACTATGTGGTTTTCAAAATCCCCTTATTTCGCTGTCGTTGGGTGCATCTCCCACAGGTGAAGGTTGACAAGTACGGTGTCACGACCGTGGACCTCCAACGTGTCGGGTACAAAGACGAACCATTCGTACTCGCCAATCAAGTTTTTCAAGTTTTCTATGTAACCGACCCGGCAAATAAGAAACGCCATGTAGTTCTTCATGGAAAAAGGAGAATTGTTGGAGTGGAGAATGTAGTGGACGAGGAGGAATACAATCAATTTGACGAGTTACCTCCTTTTGGAAATGGCATAAAGGTCGACGATCAACAACGTGACAAAACTAGTTACGTACGCATTGATCATGATGAAGGGCTAATTTTTAAAGGAAATATGTGAAAATTTTGAGATGTATATGTGAAAATGTGTGATGTAGTCAATTTTTAGATGTATATGTGAAAATGTGTGATGTAGTCAATTTTGAGATTTATATGTGAAAATGTGTGATGTAGTCAATTTTCAGATGTGTATGTGAAAATGTGTGACAAAAATGAATGCAGATTGATAAAATGTGTAAATGAATGCAGCTGGTAGGTAGTTGATCATGAATGCAGATGGTTGGCTGTTGATCATGAATGACTACAGTTGTCTTATCACAGACGGTTCTAAACTTAGAACCGTCTGTGATATGAATATCACAGACGGTTCTAAGTTTAGAACCGTCTGTGATAAGCCTACTATCTCAGACGATTCTAAACGTAGAACCATCTGAGATAGTATGCTTATTACAGACGGTTCTAAGTTTAGAACCGTCTGTGATATTCATATCCCAGACGGTTCTAAGTTTAGAACCGTCTGTAATAATCCGCTATATATACCCGTGTCTAGGGTTTTCCGTGTATTATGCAGTTATTCTAATATCTAAATCCCGATCTGCCTCCCCCGAGCCCTCGCCGCCTCCTCGAGCCCTCCCGGCGCTCACTCGAGCCCGCTGCCGCCGCCTCCCGAGCCCGCTGCCGCCTCCTCCTCCTCCTCCGCTGCCGCCGGCCGCCTCCCGAGCCCGTCGCCGCCGCCGCCTCCCGAGCCCGGCCTCCTCCTCTGCGTCGCCGCCGCCTCCTCCTCCTCCTCCGCTGCGCCGCCGCCTCGAGCCCGTCCGCCGCCGCCGCCTCCCGAGCCCAGGGCCTCCTCCTCCTGCGCGCGCCGCCTCCTCCTCCTCCTCCGTCGTGCCGCCCTCCTCCTCCTCCTCCTCCGTCGTCGCCGCCTCCTCCTCCGTCACCAAAACCCTAAGGTCATCAAATCCCTCCCCGAGCTTCATGCTTACTGTTAGGGTTTAGGGTTGATGCTTGATACTTCATACTGTTTGTTAGGGTTGATGCTTGATACTTCATACTGATGCCTGTGGGATTTACAGTTGCTCGATGATGATAAATTCATATACTGAGATTGGTTCATTCGGTCTTTGAGCTCTAATAGCTGTTATATACAATCTTCCATATACTGAGATTGCCTGTGGGATTTACAGTTGCTCGATGATGATAAATTCATATACTGAGATTGGTTCATTCGGTCTTTGAGCTCTAATAGCTGTTATATACAATCTTCCATATACTGAGATTGCCTGTGGGATTTACAGTTATGGCATGTTATTAAATTGAGCTCTAATAGATTGGTTCATTCGGTCTTTGAGCTCTAATAGTCATTATCATTATATACAATCTTCCATATATTCCTGTCTGAATATATGCATGCTGAATATATCTTGATCTTGAGATTGTAGAGTTTGTATCTAGAGCTCAAAAGACTGAATTCATTATTTGGCATAACCAATCAAGGAAGAGTATATGATTTAGTAGCGGACGGCCAAGATTAATCTTGTGCAACCCTACAATTTGAGAGCACAATTCATGTTGAGACTGTTATTGATTCTATTATTTGGTTTATAGTATTAGCAACTAAAGTAGGTGCTAAGATAGGCACATCACCCTCTCTATGTCCATATCACCCCTCCCTTCTCCCCTCCCTCTACTCCTCTCTTCCAATTCAATATGATTACATTCTCATCTTATCTTAATAGACCAACAAAATGAGCAACATGTCACCCGCGCATTCTTCAAAGATCATCGCGGAGGCGCCCGCTCCAACATCAAGACGCCAAGGAAGAGGGATATCAAAGAAGCCTCGAGCCGACAGACCATCACAATGTAAACGCAGCTGGGTCCCTATCCTTCCTAAGCAAGCGGTAAACGCATTCGAACCATGGTCGGAATAGTTGCACGAGAACGAATTGAGATCACATACAATTCGTGGAAGAACCTGCCTGACACTCGGAAACGTGAGCTGTGGACCGAAATTTTGGCATCGTTCGAGTTCCTAGAAGAACACTTACACGCTGTGGAACGACAAACCTACCAAGCGACGTGCAAAGCATGGAAGAACTTCAAGAGCACGCTTGTCAAGAAATACGTGGAGACGGACGAAACGCCTTTGACTAAATACCCATTCCTGGAACCACAATGGGAAGAGTTCAAGGCGATGAAAACGACCGAAGAGTTCAAAACTACAAGTGTGGCGCACAAGGCCCTCCAGGCAAAAAACACGCACCCACACAGACTTGGCACAGCTGGGTATGCGGGTAAAATCCCGCAATGGAGGTTGGAGGACGAGCTGGCAGCTGCAGAGGACATCGCCCCGCCGTTTTCCAATATCCCGGATGACCGCGCTCGAAATTGGCTTAGAGCAAGGTCATCTACAATGACATCGGGGGAAGTCTCCTTTCGAAACCCTGCAGACCAGCAAGTGTCCCAGCGCCTGGTAAGATATCGATCGAACTACGTAGCTTGTAATTACTCCACAACTTCGCATTTAATTGAAATGACATGTCGTGCTCTTGCAGAAGAGCCGAGTTTTCAATCTACGGAGGGATCATTCCAGGGAACAAGGGAGAATGATATGCTCTCCGTGGCCCTGGGAAACAAGGAGCACCCGGGCCGTACGAGAGGCCTTGGGCTTTACGTTCCATGGAAACATGGTTTCCAAGATGACTCTGACATGTATCGGCGCAGGAAGAGA
Source organism: Dendrocalamus sinicus (assembly GCA_036346575.1). Taxonomy (NCBI): domain Eukaryota; kingdom Viridiplantae; phylum Streptophyta; class Magnoliopsida; order Poales; family Poaceae; genus Dendrocalamus; species Dendrocalamus sinicus. The sequence continues at coordinate 334,541 of JAYEVI010000123.1, read as the reverse complement.
AACAAAGGCGAGCGTGACGCACAGCTACGAGAAGAGATCAAGGCATCTCTTAAAGAGGAGCTACTGGGTTCGATGGCTGATATAATCAGAGATGAGGTGCGGAAACAGACAGAAAGTCAGCAGGCCGCCACCGCCGCTGCTGCGCTAGCTAGCCCGCACAACCGTCCGAGTAGCTGCGCGTCCAATCCGACGCAAATCCAGTCCAAATTTCCTGTGGATGACATCCAGGTAATAATTATTACCTCTCGAATGCTTGCTCCATTGGTAGGCCTATTCGAGTAGCTAATTTTGTATCGTTATGTAGGAGCCTACGAATTGCAAGCTCCAAGTGAGATATGGCTCCGTTCCCTTGTACGCTGCTTGGGGCCAGGCATATTCGTCTGGTATCGGGGCCATGGTGCACGGTCAAGCTTTAGCGCCAGGCTTCGCAAAAGTTAATGTGGATGGTGTGCATGTCAATTTTGAGGTGGTCCCGCTACCGAAGCCCCCCAACGACGAGATCATGACTCTAGGACAGGTCATCGGAACATTCATCCAGTGCCCCAAAAGCGACATCTCCCTGGAGTCTTCCTCACCGGTGGCAGGACCAGAGCAACATGCACTGGTTCCATCTCCATTACAACACCAGTCGGTTCCACCACCGGATACTGCACCGGTGCTATCTCCACTGGTCATACTCTCGCCAGAGCAACTTGCACTGGTGCCATCTCCATTACAAGACCAGTCGGTTCCACCACCGGATCTGCACGGGTGCTATCTCCACGGGTCCTATTCTTGCCGTGAGCAACTTGCACCGCTGCTGCCGATCGCCGTTAAGTCGGCCTATAGCCGGCAAAGAAGGGCAAAGCAAAGAAGACCAATGATGATATTTCGTACCTACCTTTGGCCCGCAAATTCGTGCTTGGTCACCGTTGCTCGAGGAAAATACCTTGAAAAGCTACCATATAGTTGCACGCAATTGCACATGTGGTATATGCAGCGATCCAATAAGCTAGAGGAGAACGGACTTCAAGTATCACCACAAATTCACCAAGAAGATTTACACCACGTTTTCAAGAGTGTATGTTTGTGGTCGCCTTTGAGGATTTATTCGATCTGCTCACGTTCAACGCTCTTGACGCCTCAATCCTTCGATCTTTGGGCGCACGTAAGTGTGTACAATCACGCTCCGTTAATGTCATACCGATAAATGCCATATCTAATTTTTTGCTTTCGTGTGTATATATATAGACACATGCTGATTAAAGCTAGATCATCCAACTTATCGCTTGGTTTCTTGGACCCACAAATTGGTCGCCAAGCAAACCATCGACGAATACACCCCTCGTCGAGAGTACATTGCAGCAGGATCTGCTGGTTGCGCCAAGAAGGATTATGTACTTATGCCCTTCCTTCAAAACTTTCATTGATTTTAGTAGTAATTGTACCAAAATGGAACAAGGTATTTTACCTTGATTCCTAAGTAAGAATAAAATGGACTTCACAGCTTCTCACCAAGTAATCGATAGGTAAGCACATATTCCCATACATATCTACATTGTACTTTCTTTCCTTCCGAATGATTAAGGTTAACTTTTTCGAATTACGTAGGGCGTTTGCCACCTACATTGAAAAGGGAGGTGACTCGAAGCGCGGGGCCAAAGGCTTGCTGACACATGTTCGAGATTTTAAGGTATTCGCTATTTCACATTAATTAATTCTATGCAACAGTTGGTACTAATGCCTCTTGAACTAACACATTCCATTTTTTGCAGTGTCACCAGCAGGAGCCGGGCAACACATGTGGATACTATGTTTGCCAACATATGGAACTACTCCTCGATTCCTCGAGGCTCACCAATCGCAAGGTTTGTCACTCTTCTCATAATTACTTCATACTTAACACGTTACATATATACGCACATTGATATTCCTATCGACAGGCTGCGTGTCGGGACCCGGAGCAGCAACTCCAGAACCCTCTGTGTTAATCGCACTATCCCAGGAAAAGCTAGTGCACACAGTATCACAAAGACAATTATCATGCGTAATGACAAACTTTATTTAGCTAATATGAGCCTGATGGCCAAAGTTTACAATAATAGCAAAAGAAGACAATGGAAGAAAAACAATGTAGCAGCCCATCCAAATTTCCCACAAGGCGAATGATCAGAAGACGTGGCCTAGTCGCAATCCTCACTGAAGTCGTCGAAGGCTTGCTCGGAAAAGAGTTAGATATAGCAACATGAGTACAAAAAGTACTCCACAAGTCACCCGGGAAAATGCAACATAATGATAAAGGCTTCAACGGAAGGTTTATAGGGTTAGTTTGCATAAAACAACATTTAAGAAATATAATAATAGATTGAAATTGCTGAATTTAATACAGTAGATAAAACAATACTTGTAGTAGAAAGTAATACCGTTAGTGTCGGCTCCACCAAACACCAACCTATCCACGGGCATCCCACCCGACCATCTTTTCAAAAGCTCACGTATGGATTCCATCCATCCACACGCTTTCACTGCACAACTCTGATGAATTCCATCCATTCACCAGATTTCCATCTCTCACGGATTCCATCCATCCGCAAGGTTTTCGAAAACGTTTTGAAAAACAAAGTCTAATCCATGAAAACTTTACTCGACTTTGCCCATGACCGTGGGCACGGCTATCCAGATAGGTTATACACTCTGCAGAGGTTGTGCAGCTTTACCCACAAGACACGATCATCCCGTTTTACCACTAGATTACACACTTCCTTAGGTGTGCGGTTAGGAGTCGTGACAAGGCCTTTACAATGATCCGTTGTCAACAAAATCACGCCGCCACTAAGGTTTCACCACAACATGAATCCACATGTTGGAGCCCCTCTTGTGCCGTGTGAGACTTCTCACGGCCACGCCGCTCCACATTCAGCCTATAGCGAGATCATGTTGGAACTTCACAAATTAGTTGGCCAGGTCTGTCCCATACCAGACTTGTGGTAGTACGATAGGGCTTTGCAACAGTAGCTCACAGACCGGTCCTTAATTGACTTAGGCTCAACCACAAACCCCCGTGCACGACAATCAACCACTGCGGCTCCAACCAACAGGGCATGCCTGCACCCACCACTCTAACCAATTGCCTAAGTCTAAACCAGTTTTATATTTGTTTTCAAAATAATTCATAACACTCCTTGACTCACCAAAGTCAAGAGTACATATCATTTTATGTAAAAAGGGTCATCATTTTATGTGAAAAGGTATCCCAAAGCAAAATTATATGACTATGCAGGGCTAAGCGTTTGAATAAACTCTCTAGCCAACACTAATGTATTAACTAGAGTTTGATTCTAGGGTGACAAGGTATAAGGGATTCAATAACAATGGAGGAATTAACAAGTAGGCAATAACTAGATTTAAAACTGAATTGAAATACGCTGAATAAAAATATGCATGCAATATAATTTAAATCAACATAATTTTATTTTGAAAACTGGGATCAACATGATCAAGGAGGGTGACTTGCCTTGCTCGAAGACCTGGTGCGATTCGTCGGCGTCGAACTCTCCGGAATAGTCGTAGTATACACGCGAAGAACCAAACAAAATAAACTCAAATAAAATCCAAATAAAATCCGAAAATTATAAAATATATACTGGGAGATAGATATAATGATCTTAGATGAATTTAGGAGAAAGAATCAACGGATTCGGAGTTTGTATGAGGGAGAACGAATATCTGGAGGTTTTGGACATCACATGAAATGATAACGACATCTGAGAATTACTTTTTGAACAGTATGGTGTCGGCAGGCTGCGAGGTGGCTAGCAAATGGGGAAAATGGAATCCTGGCGATGAGATGAAGGTGGTGACATGGATACGGCGACGAGGAACGGAGACGATACCATCGACGTTTGAACGGCGACGGTTGAGAGAAAGGAAAAACTTAATATCTTAGTGCTCGGTGAAGCGAATCTAAAACCATTTGGAAGGTAGCTAAATGGGATGGTTTGGCACGTTATGACGTGAACGGATTGGGAAAAACACCAACGGATAGATGGGGACACGAGATGTCATTGGCGGCCATGGCAAGGTGTCGGAGGCGAAAATTTGTGGAGGCTTTTTGGGGAAAAGGAAGGAAGCATGGCGTAAAACATGCCGAGGTAAGTCTACGAAAAATTACGGCATGGGCTAAGGCTTACCGGATGCGATTTAATCGACGCTCGAGTCAAACGGCCATTTTCGCGGAAAGCTCAATTCCTGACAATTGGCTCCACGAAAAATTAAACAAAATGGTAGAAAAATTCCTTAGAGACTAGGACACAATATGACGTGAACAAAAATTAAAGCGCTCACCGAAAAAGTGGGTACGCGCGAAGGTACAGTTTTAGTTTCTGGGCCTGACAAGGTTGACGAGGACTCGGGGGATCTTTAGGTGATGGCGATGGAAGCACGATGTAGAACGCGTCGAGGCAAACTCAACGGTGCAAACGGCTCAGCCAAAGGACATCGGATGGTGGCGGAACACGGTGGAGAAGACATTTTGCGACCGTCGGGTTGACATCGACGTTCCGGGCAAACGGAGAGGAGTTAGCATGTAAGACTTGCGGCGAAACGAAGAGTAGAGCGTGGGGAACGTGATGCTCACCTTGGTTTTGGTCGGGCATGCACGGACGGCCGGTGGCGACGCGAGGAACGACGACGCGCTATGGCCCACGGTGGCGATGGTGCTCCGGCGAAGTTCCGGCGAAGGCGAGGTGAGCACCGCGTAGAACGCGACGAGGCGAATCCGGGGATGTGCTCAAAAGTGGCGGGGCTCCACCGGACGAGGCGCAAAAGGCCGAAGAACGGCGCTTGAACAACGAAACAAGAACTCCGATTGCGGCCAATAGAGAGGGAGTGGGGACTTGAGATTTTCGGGGTTGAGTGAGGATGAGGAGAGGCTCACGGAGCTCCCTTTTATAGGGGTTGAGGAGGCCCGAGGAGGGAGATCAAGCATCCATGTCTTTGAATGACATGGGTTAAATCCCGCGAAACGGCTCATGAATGAGGAGAAAACGGCTGGGAATGGAGGAGTCATGAAGAGAGCAAGTGAATGCACTTGATTGCACGAAAAATCGTTGAGAAAATCTTGTGGATTAAGGAGCTCCAAGGTTCGGCCATGGCGGCGCTCGCACGGGACACAGACGAACGGTTGCAATGGAGAATGGAGAAGAAAGCAGGAGAGAGAAAATGGAAAGAGGAAAAAAAATCCGAAAATAAAATAAATTCGGAAAATTCAGGAAAAATTCCACAAATAACCTTGGAAAACGAAAATATCAAATAAAATAATTTCGGATTTAATTGAGGTATATTTTAACCATTTAAACATTTTTACTTTCTAAGCTTTAATTTAATCCAACAAATTCAAAAACTCCAAAAAATCAAGCAACCAAAGAACACTTGATTTTATTTTAAATTAAAATAACTTTTAAATTTTTTTTTACTAAACATTTTGAAATAAACAAATGGTCATTAATCGCTGCGCCCATCCCACAATCGCATTGAAACAGCCTGTTCTTGGAGGGATTCGAGGAGAGTTGGCGTACTTTTTGCTGACTCAAGTCATAACGCCAGGAGGACGGTTCCACTCAGCACCATGATTTCTTATTGATCTTATCACTAAGTGCAAATGCAGTGCACATCTTTTGTAAATGAGATGTGTTAATGGACATTTCATTTCAATTCAATTAATCGATTTGCGAAATGGATGCATGCTTTATGTTTGTGAAATGAAGTGCGATGTCAATGGGATGTTTTATGTCTGTGAAATGTATCCGAAAGGAAATGAGATGTGTGAATTGTATGTTTTTTGTCTGTGATTATCTGCTTGTTTCGAGGGCATGGCTAGCATTTCCGAGGCTAGCTATAAACGTAAATAGATTCTCACTGGGGTGGAGGAGTATCACAAACGGTTTTATTAAAACCGTCGGATTATGCGATATCACAGCCGGTTTTTAATAAAAAACCGGCTGTGATATCGCACAATCACAGACGGTTCGAAAACCGTCTGCGATAACTTGGATTATCACTGACCCATAATTCCAGACGGTTCAGAAAACCGTCTGTGATGACGTTTCTGAACCGTCTGTAATGTGGATTTCTGTAGTAGTGGCTTGGTGCTCAAAGGCCAACTGATGTGAGATTGTTTAATTTATTGGCGTGAATGCGTGAGCCGCGGCCGAGAGCGCTGTTGGTTTCGGCATTTTTTTCCCGTGGAACGTGGACGTGGCTACGACGGCCCAACGCTTTTCCCCTGTTTAGTCTCATGGTGTCTAGCAACTTGGAACGTTTTTCTTTCAGTTCTACCTACAGATCTGTACATACTCGCGTGTGTAGTTTCAGGCAGGCAGTCTCACTGTGTCAGTTCTACTTCTACACTGTGCACCACTGCACTGTTATCCACACCGCAGAGCCTCAGTGTAATATGTTGCCTCGTTGGTTTCTTTCAGATCTACCTACAGAGTACATGCTCGGTCCTTCACGGTAGGCCCACGCGTCCAACATAAGAAACGGCACGCCACGATAGTCTCTCTCATGCCGCGTTGATGGATTTCCTTCTCTATCTCCCTCCCTGTCCTGGCCATGTGGCAGCATGCTATTCACGCTGCCTCAGACCAGAACTTGGGGGCGATCAACATGGCTGAAAAGCCCGTGGCTTATGACTGAAAACATCAGAATGGGCTGAAAAAAGCACTCAGAATGATGTGAGGCTTATTTCGCATAATTAAATTTAAAAAAATTTAAAAATAAAAAAAAATTGTTAGCCCATTACATATAATACAAACAAATACGGGAAAAAAAGAACCGGCAAAAAAGCTCAACAAAAAGCCAAAAGTTCAGAAAAAGACGAAACTTATGAATAGTGAAAAATAAGCCGTGCCGTAAGCCTAAGCCACGTTGATCACGCCCCTTGTGCTGCATGTTTTGCATGGGATCCACAAAAAACAGGACAAATTGTACGGGGTAAATTAAAAGAAAACAGGAAAGCCATTTTCGCGTAGACGGGCACCTATGTCTCTTCAGGCCGGCCCGGCCGGCGCAAGACCATGCGTACGGGGTAAGTAGAAAGATAACTCAATGTAAACAGCTCAATGCCAATGCATCGTACGGGGTAAGTAGAAAGATAACTCAATGTAAACAGGACATGCCCCCCACTTCTGGGACTCGTACACTGTTACAATTTATTTCGAAAGAATAGTGATTACACAGTAACAGGAAAGACACACGTGATTTGTGACAAAATGACAAGTCTGAAGTGACTTATTTAGACAATACTCTAGCTTCTCAAGTAATTAACTGAATATAGGATCGTTAATGATAATCAAAGAAGATAAATAATTATAATTTGCAGCAAACTTTGTTTCTAAAATATACTGTCTTCTAATTTTTCAACTTGCAAATACAGAAAAAAAACAAGAGCAAAAAAACAGCAGAAATAAAAATTCACCGAGAAAAACCGACTAATCCCTACGTCCGGCCGAGCGCTGTTGGTTTCGGCATTTTTCCCGTGGGCAAAAACTGAGAGAGCTGAGCTGGGCTGGTCTGCTGGAACGCTTTTCTTTCAGTTCTACCTACAGAGTACATACTCGCGTGTGTAGTTTCAGAGTACATACTCGCGTGTCTAAAATATACTTTCTTCTGATTTTTCAACTTGCAAATACAGAAAAAAAACGAGAACAAAAAAACAGCAGAAATAAAAATTCACCGAGAAAAACCGACTAATCCCTACGCCCGGCCGAGCTACCTCCAATGGCATATGCATGCAACAACAGCTATTTCTCTTAATCACGTCGGTCTGGCCGCAATGCCTAACTAGTTTCTCCAGTGGAAACCGACTGCCACCCCTAAGCTAAACTCTCGGTTCACTTCTGGCCAGCACACCGAATCACCTCCCATCTAATCACACATTCAAAGCTCTCATCCCGGCCAGAGCTCACGCAAAACGTATCCAACCGCAGCACCAACTGACCGAATAAACAAAAACCAATTAGCCTCTCACGGTCTCACCTGACGCCTCTCACAAGCCGCAATTTCTGATTCTCCAAAAGGATGTCTCGGCCCCAAAGCTCACGCCATGCATGCAGCCCCTCTTTTTCTTTTGTTCAACCCGATACAATGTCTTCCAACAGGGCCTTTTTTTTATCTCATCAAGCCTTTCGGCCCATTACTTATCAAGGGATCCGAAATCCTTCGTAATACGGGTTTTTCACTTTCATCATATATCGTAGCCTTCGAACCGCACCTCCATAGCTCTAACATGCATCATCTATTCTTGATTTCCATACGCTCCAACTCAAACACGACTATCTTCTCTAACATCCTCGATCCTCTGGACCATAACTTCGCACTAAGCCATCTTCCAGTCCTCACCATAGACCACGATCGCCTTCAAGTTATCCTGCATATGCAAAGACCAAACCAACATTTTTTCCAGCACAAGTTCTTCCCAACTTGACCGATATTAGTCCACGCATGCCACACGCCTCAAATAACATCAATAAATAATATTGTCAATTATTTATCATCATAAATATTCTAAACCTAGCCACATGGTCTAACACTGAACTGCTTATTCAATCTCCTCTCGGATATGCGTCCCTGATTTCATGCAGCTTTGCAGCCACCTCCTGCATGCTCACGCATTCACTTGGGAATGGCTTGGCACAACGAAGTCCAATGACTAGCACAGAAAGCAAACAATGTACACCTTTTTTTCTTCACAGCCACTGGAGTTTATTGGCAAAGCTTAGCAGTTGGGATCAGCAATATCTGCAATATCTTGTCAGGGAAGTTGATCGCTGTGAACTTTGCAATGTTCAATCCGTCCTTAAACATGTCATCTGTTGGCCTCCTTCGATTGAATATTTAAAGGAGAACAACTAGCTGTAAACATCTGAGGCAGTTGAGACTTGGTTACCACCAAGCGCACTCTATAGTTGAAACTGTACAAGAATAGTTTAGTCACGTGTTAGCACAACTATTGAAAACAAAAAATTTGTTCTCAAGTATTGAAAACAAGAAATATGTTCTCAAGTTATATGGAGACATAGAACAATATTAAAAATGGATCATAAGGACAAAAACCTCTAAAGGTAGGGCCTAAGGCTCCATCTTGCAAGTGTTTTTTTTTTTGGCTTTTGGCCTCTCCAGAAGTCAAAAACTCAAACATCTAAATGAGCTGCTTCTTGAAGTAGATTCTCTAAACGATTTTCTGAGCTCAAAACTGTGTGCACAACTGTAGAAGTCACTACACATAGAAGCCACCGCCTAACTGTATCTTTTAGTAGGGAGGGGCGGGCGCAGCGGCTAGGACATGGGGCAGCGGTGCAGAGCTTGGATCAGGCTGTGGCAGTGTGCGGATGGGGGAGGCGCACAACCAGCACAATGGCACGCAGCTCGGAGGCGGTGGACGGTGTAGCGCATGGGAGCAGCTGGGGCGAGCTCATGGGCAAGGGAATGGATAAGTATGAGATGCCTCCCCTGCTCATCCCTATGTGGGGTTGGCGTGGGCCAAGCTGGCTCAAGCTTGAGCCTACTTAGCCACCCCTCTTCTTTTTTTTTCTTCCTGATATTACATACAGTTAATTATTGTAACATATTATAGTTGTTATATAACTATATTACCTTTCAAAATATAGTTGTATCTTTTACACAGTTGTAATAGCTGTAATATCAATACATAATTAATTTACACCGTTATAATCTAACCTGACCAAAATAAGTAGTTCATATTTTCTCTTTTTCTATATATTAACAAGAGAATTTCTTATTTATATATCAATATGTACCATTATAATCTAGCCTCACCGAAATAATTAGTCTAGATCTTTATCTTCTTCTTTTTTGCTTCAGATTAGCGTGGGAATTTCTAGGATTTTTTTCTAATTTAAGAATTATATTGTGGGATTTTCTATATCTCTATAGTGAGAGAGGTAACTTAAATATCAACGATTGTGTGTAGATATATAGATGGAATCGATCATATGCAATCCTTTGCGCCATCCATTATAACAGCTGGTAACTTCGATTCACATCATGGACTCGTGAGCATTACGGCCAGCTGCTCGATGAGCTCGTCCTTGCACCAACATGCATAAGTTCATTTTGCAGTTATGTAAGTGCAGTGTTTTTCGTTTCTTGCATGGTGCAGGAAAAGTCCAATCTTCAGAACGGGAAGTAGATAGTCGGGGGTCTTGATGGACACTGGAGTTCCTCGAAGAAAAATCCAACTCTGTTGCAGTTGGGAATCAACGACCTGACATGTTCAGGCTGTGTTTGAACATATTAACCGCCTGTTGCCAATCTATAAACGCTCAACGGGTTCTTTGTTTTTATCATCTGTACAACTAACAATCCCCTATCAATAGTTTTAGATTTTAGCTATAAAATCATAATAGAAGGTCATGATACAACAAAATGAATGCAACTTATTTTGAAGCCAACTTGAACGCAACATAACAAGGACCATACAACATACTGATGTCTTTGCAGAACCATTTGTCACGCTAACCTTAATAGCTAGAAACCGTACATTTCTTTTACTAGTACACTAGTTATGGTCACTTGCACTTATTTATTCAAAAGAACAATGATCCCACTTAAACAGGAAAGACAAACACGTGCTTTGTGATAAAATTACAAGTCTGCTATAAATTATTCCGACAATACTAAAACTACTGAAGTCGCAGAACTACTTCTTCAGTTCCTCTGAGATATGCATTCCTGATTCTACGGATAATTTGTATCCATTTCCCACCCCTACTTGTATGCGTATGAGCAGATGCGTGAGGAAGTTGAGAACCTCAAGTATGCAATGAAAGGGAGATGAGTGAATGCTAGACCTAGGCGGAGTTGAACACAGACTGAGCATAGTATCCATGTCTTTGAGGTCGATGGGAAGCCACATCCAGAGATTGCAGAGATATATGAAGAACTGATTCGTTTGGTGTTTCAAATCAGAAAGGCAGGATATGTGCCATACACCAGCTGCATAGTCCAGAGGAAGAGAAGGAGATAGGGGCTGATTCATCCAGATGCAAGTCAAGCGCCCATCAGGGTGACGAAGAACACCATGATGTAGAGTCCTAAAATCCTGGTTTTTGGTCTGCACAGATCAAGAACACAAGACGTGCAGGACCAATGTTAGACCCAGATTTAGCTAATCCAGAATTCTCTGTGAATACCACTGTACTATTATCTGGATTAGTAGATAGTGCTTACAGATATATCACTGAATTATTTCATACAGGACGTAAACCGTACCATACAACAAGATTACATCATCAGAGTTCAAATAGACTGCATTGGGTCAAGTTTACAATAGAGCTGGCTAGGCCAAATGATACAGTACATAAAATGCGGAAGCGTAGTAGAAGCAAAAGGGAAACACACATCTCGCCATAGGCAAGCGACTGAAGAAGGTTTATGTATGACCGATATTAACTAGAGACTTACATAATATTGGTGTACGCGAACACTGTTACAAATGTGGGCAATATTTTAATTCCAAGTTTTATTAGGAGACAAAAATAATAAACTAATGATGCAAAACTCACAACTAACAGCAAGCTACTCATCATACTTCAGAACATACACAAGAAAAACAAGACAGTAACAAAGTCGAACGTGCGCATGAACGACTTACTTGTTAGCCTGATGAAGAACAGGAAGCCGTGCAGGCTTGACGCAGTGCAGAATGCAGATGACGCAGTGCAGTGAGCGGTCGCGCAGATGTGCTGCCCAGAAACCTTATTGCCGCCCCGTGCAGGTACTCTCTGCGGCAACGGTTCGGAGATAGCCACTCTCCCTCCTTCCAGGTGCACGCCGGGAAGAAAGGTCGACGAGGTTCAGAAAGCAAGCACAACAGCACAACAGAGCAGAAAGTAGAGGAAGAATGGAGGTGCAAAATTTCTCTTTTTCCTGGACGTCTCTAGGCCCTTTTAAGGGCGCTGCAGTTACTACTCACTAGTAACTGCTGCGTTTTAAACAGAATTATGCACTGGTAACTGCCTCATCAAATCACAAATTAAGCAGTGTAAATTCACTTGTAACTGCCCCATTCAAATGTTTAATCTCATTCAAACAGAGAGAGAGGTGCAGAGTTTAGCAAAATAAAGATAGACTTGGTCTGCCAAGTGGCGCGCCACGTCACGGCACGGTCGCGCGTCGCAAGTCACAAGTCACGCGATTTTCACACGAAAATACGCGAATACGCGCGCGCGTGCGTACGTGTGTGTGTGACTAGACAGAACCATCCTAATACCATCTCTTTCCATATTCAAGGAGTGGTGAGGACTCCACCTTATAAATCGGTCTTCCTCACCCTGCCTTAGCAATATGGTACTAAACCATGCATGCTTTGGAATTAAGGAAATAGACCATAATTAAATGGGCCAATTTCTAACAATCCCCCACCAATTCCAAAGCAAGAAGTAAACATATGACAAAGATATTGTGCTGAAGTACCATTAATATACCAGTCTTTTAGTGTAAGTCCCGTACGGGTTGAACTTGCACATAAAATGACAAGATTCATCTTCTCGCAGCTTGTTATGTTTCACACATTTTCTTGGACATGTGAATCAAAAAGATCATCACAGGGCCTTTACAATGCATCCCCCAGTGTAAGTTACACCCGCTACGGTTTCACCTAAGGGTGATTGTGTCCACTACACTCAGACCCCCTCCTACGCCATACAACGGCTTACACCAGTGACACAACACATGTCCACGATGGCTCAAAACCAGCGGCATGACTCGTGGGTTATTCCAATGGTGCAACCCACATTGGTGGATACAAATTATTTAGCTAAGTCATACCCATTATAGACTTGTGGTTGTACTGTTTTATATTGGGAGGTCATCACATGATAAGTCCTTAAAATTATTCGGGTGGTACATAACACATACTACCATTTCTCGTGTTACATCCATACCAACCATCATACCATCCGCCCAGATATGTTAAAAGCAAGTTTACCGTAATTTGAGAGAGATATAACTAAGTTATCTAAAATACACCAATCATTTCCCTTCAATGACTGTCCAAAATAGGTTTTATGATTAAAAGATGATGATAGGACAATTTAATACCCTAATACTTTAGCAAGACTAGCATGATGCTTAAGTGCAACTATATCTAGTAAAGTTACTATGAATTATCTAGGGTGACAAAGATTAGGTGATTCAAGTATCAAGGATGGTGTAATAAAATTCTAATGTCAAATAAGCATGTATCTACCCTAGGCTTAACATGCATTTGCATAACAAATAATAGCATGCAATTTGATAATTTAAATAAACATAATTTGCATAAAATATAGGTTAAATTTGATCAAAGTATTAACTCACCTAGATCACAGATGGGATTGTCTTGGAACTATTGAGTTTACTCGAACTGGGACTCTTACGCGTCCTCGTACTCTACTCAAATGATCGCATAGAAAAATGTGCACACAAGAGATCGAAACAAATAAATACAAATAAAAAATTCAAATGAACTCCAAACTAAACAAAACCACTACCAATATATAGATCTTGAATTTAGGAAAAAAAATAGGAATAAGTTTCATTAAATTTAGAGCTAAAATAAGTGAGAACGGGTCATTTGAAGTTTAAAACAAAAATTAATTTAAGAAAAAGAAAGAGGAGAGATGTTACTCTTACTGACACGACGAGCCCACAGATTTTATTCAAAATTTCTAATTAATTTTCTACTAAAAATCTTTATCGAGGCTGATAGTTGGGTCCCACATGATTTTCATTTAAAGTTAAATTAACTTGTTAATGAAAAAGGGTCTAGAGACTTACAGGTAGGACCAGAGAAAATTTAATTTCTATTGGAATTAAAATTCTAAAGAAAAAGGATCTAGAGGCTGATATGTGGGATCGGTACTATGCACACAATGTAGAGGGCCCACACATCAGTGGCTCAAATACTTAAATCAATTTCTAAAAGGTTTTAAACAATGGTGGGGTCCATTGGTCAGAGAATCATGACTTTAAGTCATAACCGGGCCCACCATCTAGTGACTGGTTAAGCTGGGTTAATGAAAGTCATTAGAGCTAATCAAATTTTTAGCTAATCTAACATGCCCTACAGTGCATCTTCTTCCTCTTGACTGTGGTGCAGTTCATCATCAGTGATGAGGACCTCGGTGGCCTGAGGCATGACCAAAAATGGAACCATTGCCTCGGCCCACACCTCTAGGTGAGGTATTGTGTCCCAAGTCGAAGGCTGGGGCGACCGGTGGCGAACTCATGTGGTGGGGGGATAGGGAGCATGGCACAGTGGCACTACAAGGTGTTAGATTCCAATACAAACCAAGGAAGCATCTACAAGTGGAGATGGGCTCAGCGAAAGTGAAGGCGAAGCTCGGGGATGAGATAGATGGCCTGGCAATGATGACCTAGTTAGCGGCGAGGGGAGCAATGTGGAGGGCTTGCCGGATGGGATGAAGGAGCTTGGTGGTAGTTGGGGTTGCTTCAATGCCTTTGGGCGAAGCTCCCAACACAAGGAATCGATGGATTGTGTGGCAAGTTGTCAGAGTCACTCCAGGCGACGAAATGGCTAGAGAGGAGGGAGAAGGTGGCTTGAAAGGTTCTCCAGTCGATTGAAGGCAAAGGGATGTGTTTGGTGGTGCAAGGAGCAGGATGCGACGCTTTATAGAGGTGGAGAGAGCTCGATGATCATTGGTGCCAGGATGACCTGTGGTAGCCGTTGTAGCAAATTAATGGGGAACTAGGGCAAGCATGCAAGGGAGTGCGTAGAGCATTCTCGAGTGGGTACTAGGCACACGAAGCAAGACGTTTCAATGAGGGAGCCCATGGGCATGACGGACGGCTCGGCTTCACACAACAGAGTGGCGTAGTGGGGAAAGCGGAAAGGTCAATTGGGCGTTCGGGCGCAAAGGAGGTGACGCTGCAGCAAGGAGGGGCATTACAGGCATGGCGCAGTGCCGAGAATCCCAAAATGGGTAGGGTGCTAGAGTGGTGCAGTGTCGAGCGAAGGCCGAGGTGGCGCGGATGTTGGGCGTAAGCAGTGCGACATGAACACATGCGATACGCGGTCGGGGCACCTCTAGGGTGGCGCGGGCCGCCACTACATGTTCCAAGCCAGGCCAAAGAAAGAGAAAGGTAGAGAGGGGCTAGGCCAAGCCCAAGGTAATTTGGGAGTTTGAAATTTTCTTTGAATTTTGAATTTCAGCTAAAATTTGCTTAAACAATTTGAATTCAATTTCAATTTAAATTTTTTCTAAACACAAAGTATAGTTGTCCAAAATGGGATGTTACAACCAAAAACCCGATTCACTCATTCCCATGCAATAGAGTTAAGTTTTTGGGAAGCGCTTTGTGTGACTGCTCACTGCTTCCTGTCTTCGTTGTTCATGGGTCTTCCTCGTCTCCATTTCCTGACTATTGCAACCTTCGTCGAAGCGCTTTGCTGTAAGGAAAACTATGCATCATTCTACATATGGTTCATTCCCTTACTTTGTTCGTCACTACTCCATGGTAGAGCACATACATGAGATAGGTATACGTAATGTTGTGATTATGCCTAGTGTATATTTTGTGCACATCTTCATCACTGATATGTGGATTGAATTAGCCACTAAAGTGCATAATTATCTAACAAGATGTGCCAGTCATGGTGACAACCGGGTTACGTGGCAGACAAGATGGCAAACACGCTCTCAAAAACCAATCATAAAACCAGGGGCCTGTTTGGCAATGGCTACGGCTTATGGCTTTTGGCTGAAATTTTTGAATTTTGTCTATTTACGGTACAGATTACAGAGATAGATACTCACTTGTGATTTTGGATGTTATAGATGTTGGGCTTTTAACGTGTACATCGTTTAACTTGTAGACCCCGTCTTGAGAAAATATTTCGTTTGAAAGTTAGGTACTGTAGCAAAAGCCAAAAGCCACCAGCTTCGGAGGAAAAGAACAGGCTAGTCCATGCAAGTAAACGAGACGCTGCTAGTTTAAAAAGAGTGATTATTCTTACACTACTACAAAAAGGATTATTACAGATGGTTCAGAACTGTCATCACAGATGGTTTTCTAAACCGTCTGAATTTATGGGTCAGTGATAATCAAAGGTTGTCACAGATGATTTGTGAGCCACCTGTGATAAATACAACATAAACAATTTGTAATTAGAACCATCTGTAAAGAAAACTATCACAGACGGTTCTAACTACCAACCGTCTGTGATGAGCGAGTATCATAGATAGTTAGTATATAGAACCGTCTATGATACTACTCAATCACAAACAGTTGGTAGATAGAACTGTCTGTGATATGTGAATATCACAGATGGTTCTTGGTTAGAGCCGTCTGTAATAGTCCTTCATAGACAGTTTATACCACAAACCCGTCTATGATAGTTCATTCTATACCTAAATTTTTTTCTATTTTTTAGCTAGCTTGTTAGCTATGCCATTTGAAAACAAGCAAATATAGCAGCAAACACAACAGTACATTCCATTTCCATTAAGATTAGAATCCACCATTACATCATATCAAGATAACGAACAGGTTACCCATCTAACATAGTAAGAACATGATAAGATGCATCTCCTAATCCTATGAACCCAACTCTTAAACATGGTAAGAACATAGAAGAAGCAGGGATCCTAGCAGACAGTAGAAGCTGGATGCAGCGCGCAACGCCTAGGCCCTCTCGCCCCTAATGTAGCGTGTGAGCTGGATGTCCTTGACGCCTACCATCAAGGAAGAGAGGGGAGGGGATCGGATGGCGGCCGGATAACACCGGCAATGAAGGAGAGGCGGCGGTAGCATCTCCTTTGTGTTACGACGGTGACACTGCACAAGACACTTTGACGACATTTACGACAAGAGTGTCTTGTGTAGTGAACCGTGGTGTCACACCAGAGGCACTAGCTCACGGTGGTAGTCGGCATCATGGAGGGAAGGATGAAGGAATAAGTTAGGAGTGGATGAACTACGAGCAGCGCCGGTGGAACTCAAGCGTGCCTACCAGTGGAAAGGGAGAGGGGAGTAATAAGGGTGAGAGATGCAAGGAACCGGTGATTGCCGTTCGATGCAGAGAGAATGGACGAGTGAGATCGAAATCCTAGGGGATATGCCACGGATAAGTGATGTGTCATTATCACATACGGTTTGTTATACAAACTATCTGTGATAATGCCATATCAGAGATGGTTTGTTATACGAACTGTCTATGATAACACTTAAATATGCACGCCCTACTCCCGCCTGTTAATATTTTGATGCAAGCAACCCTTAAACTTCCACACCATTCTAGCTTTATATGCAGCGTGGTGTACAATTCCTTGATACCACAAACTCAATCTCTTCTAAATTGTCCTCTCCCTCATCTTCTTCACTAGATTTCTCAATAATGGCATCTAATATTCTTTTGATCTCCTTCCTCTCATCTATCCATCAAGAATTGTTCGGCCACAACCTTACACAGGTGCCCAACAACTTACATCTGCAGTATCTCCTCCGCTCACGCCCTACTCTCCTTCCTCAACTTGCTTCCATCCATCAGTTGGATCTCATCATCCGTCATCGATGGAAGTGTCTCGTTGCCACTCAGGAAAGGGAAACCGCCCTTAGCCTCGTTCTTCTCTTCAATGTACATAAAGCAGTAGAAGCTCTTGTGGCAATGGAGAGACACATGAATAACTTTGCTGATCAAGCAGAAGCGGCCGATTCTGAGGAAGCCTATCATGGCATCCTCTTTGAGATTATGAACCATGCTAATGATTTGCCCAGGCTAGAGGAGGAGGTGGAGAGGGCAAGGACAATCTTCACGGCATTCGAGAATGCAGTGCTGATCCTCCAACTCTGAAAGTAGAAGAGGAAACATATGAAGCCCAGAAGACCACGATATGGGAATCTCTTTTTTGGGGACTTTTGTAATAAATTTAACTTGAATTTGTCTTTTGTAAAAGTGACTAGTCACACTCTTATATGTTCCAACTCAGTAACTTCTGTAGTTCATATGACAAAGGATAAAATACAGACAGTTGTAAATAAAAACCGTCCGTGATATTTTCATAGACGGATCTAACTAAAAGCCATATGTGATAATGGACAAAACACAGACAGTTATAAATAAAAACTGTCTGTGATATTTCATAGACAGTTCTAATTAAAAATCATCTATGATAATGGGAGATATCACAGATGGATTTTAAACCTAACTGTCTATGATAGTTTCAGAGATGGTTTTCACTATGAATTGTCTGTGATAATTAAAGCACAGATGGTTCTACATGAACCGTCTGTGATGAAGCATCCAGTATAGTTTATTTTGTAGTAGTGTTATATTATATTTTAGAATGTTCTACTTTTAAGCTAAGCTTTGATGTTATCATATACAAATTTCTCTTTTTAGCGTTGTCAAAATAGTTCTTTCTACCAATTTTAAGAACCATATTTTATTAATGGACTTGCTCCTTCATGCTTCAAAAAACATAAAAAGCACTTCATCTACTAAAGTTTCACAATAATGCAGAAAAGTTCTACATGATTTTAAGCCCATCATAATTCATGGGCCTTATTATACACCTAATATTTTGTACATAATGTTGGAAAGTTTCATCAACATAACAACAACTCCCCCTCCCCTATGCACACAAGCACATTAGCAAATTGGCCTAGAAGTTTATTGATACATGTACATAATTGTCTTAAGTTGTGGCAAAGATCCCATAATTATGCATCTCCTAAAATAGGACTACATATCGGGCTCTGATACTACTTATTGGACCAATGCCGATAATCAAGGGGTGAATTCTTTCCCCAAGTAATCAAAATCTTTACTCAAATAACTATGAGAGTCATCAAGCTCAGATTACATCTCCTACATATGTGGGACCAAAAGATGCAACACCCTGTAGTGCTGCCAAAGGGAGGCCAGCACAACTGCTCCCAACCAGTACTACCACAAAGGGTGGCTGGTACTACTGCACCCAAGTTTCTAGACACAAACCCTTCAGGACAAAAAACCCAAATTTATGAAACTTGGTCAAACTTTGTCCAAATACTAGCAAAATTGATATGGGCCTTTGTAAGGATGTTAGGAACTAAATCAAATCAAGAAACACAAGGTTGTCTTATTCTAGGTCACAAGAACACACCAGACTCTAAAACTCAAATTACTTCTTGCTCAATCTCCCTCTTTTTGATAATTGATGGTAACACAAAAATTTGATTGCTACTAATCATCAAAACCCACTATTAACACACAATGGAGGGTCTAGATTCTTCAACTATCAATGTATCACAATGCTTTTTTTTGTTGTGAACTAGACAACTGAGGTTAGTTTTTTTTTGTTATGAACTAGACAACTGAGGTTAGTTTCAAAAATCCAAAATGAAGCTACGATAACTCTCTCCAATGTGCTCTATAGGTTGGACCCATATGAATTTGTACCTTCACGACGCTACTGTATATCTATTTGAAGTTGTTATTCATGGTAAGTAACATCTCTCCTAGGTAGACACCGCATAGTGTAGCATTGGCGCGCCGCGCATAGTGTTTTGAAGAGGAGAGAGATCAGACATCCGTCCACATGTAGTGTTTCATGACGCTACTGTAGATCTATTTTGAAGCCAATTTGAACAACAAACCAAGGACACAAGATGTAAGATATGAATGTAGCACAACATCTTGCATATTTGCATCAAGGATAAATTATGTCTTATGGTTAGTCTTATAGAGCCATTTGTCACGCAGTTAAAATGAGAAACACTACATCATCTGGTACTACATCACTCCAAATCATGGTCATTTTTTCTAAACTCAACCATTGTATTTATTCAACGGAGTGGTAATCTCATCGCAACAACAGAAACGACACATGCATGCTATGTGATAACGGATGAATCTTCCGTAAACTATTTAGACAACAACATCGAATAGATTCTTCAGTTCCCCTGGAAATATGCATTCCTAATTGCGTGAAGCTTTGCAGCCACTTCCTGCATGTTGATGCGTTCACTCGGGGACGTCTTGGTACAACAAAGTCCAACGTTGAACATAGAATGCAAGCAGTGTACACCTTTTTCCTTCATGGCCGTTGGGGTTTCTTGGCAAAAGTCCAACTCTTGTCGCAGCTGGGGATCAACAATATGCAATATCTTGTCAGGAAAGTTCACCTCTGCGAACTTTACAATGCTCAATCCGTCCTTAAATATGTCATCTGTTGGCCTCCTTCTGATGAATATTTCGAGGAGAACAACTCCAAAGCTATAAACATCTGAGGCAATTGAGACTTGGTTACTACCAGTGTACTCTGTAGTAGACCCCGTACAAGAAACGTTAGTCACATGTTAGCACAATGATTGAAAATAAGTAATTTGTGTTCAAGTTATATGGAGACATAGAACAACAAGAAATTAGACATTACCTGGGGCCACATATCCAATGGTTCCCTTTATTGCAAGTGAAGAAGTTGAGTTTGAGTCATCGAGAGATAATGTTGTGGAATCAACTTTGAACCTAGCAAGGCCAAAGTCTCCAACATGAGCTGTCATATTGTCATCCAAAAGAATGTTGCTAGGCTTTAGATCGCAATGAACAATAGTTCCTTGGTTGTTATGGTGGAGGTACTCCAATGCATCTGCTACATCCACCACGATGCTTAACCTTTGAGCCAGTGTAATGTGGTTTGAAGTTGAAGTGTTATCATCATCTCGACTTGAGTATAGTAACGTATGCAAGTCCCCTCGTGGCATGAACTCGTACACTAAGGCTTTGAAATCATTTCCCTTAATATCAATACTTGAGCATGCAGTAAGTATAGGAACTAGATTACGATGACGCACATTTCTCAAAGCATTGCATTCTGCAATGAAGCTCTTTTGTGCTCCCCTTGTCTCCAAGCTAAAGACTTTTATGGCAACCACAATTCCGTCTTGCAACAGCTCCCCTTTGTACACAGAACTGTATCTTCCTCTGCCAATTAAATTGGATATGGAGAACCCATTAGTCGCTCTGCTAATATTGTTGTAAGAAACTTTAGGAAATTTTCTACCAAAAGAAGGTAGAGATATAGATTTTCTCTTTTGTTTTTTCCTCCAGAATAGCAAGACTGATATGACCATAGCAAGTGACACCATGCTGTTAAATCCGATCACTACTTTGAGTACTATGGATCGCGTGTGCGTAGTTGAACTTGGAGGTGTAACAGGGCAGGCCGGTAGGTGTAGCATTGCTGCCCCACCACAAAGCCCCTTATTTCCATTAATCCATATAGCAGTTGTGTTCTTGAAGATGCCTTTTTCTGGGACTTCACCCTCAAGATGGTTGAATGACAAATCTAGTTGTTCAAGATATTGCAGACTACCAATAGACTTTGGTATGGATCCTGATAAGTGGTTGTGAGACATATTGAGTACTTCCAAGCTTCTTATGTTGCCTAATGACGCTGGAATGCTTCCAGTAAGAAAATTCTGATCCAACTCAATGTCTTGCATACTATCACAGTTACCCAGTGTGTCAGGAATAGCACTGGATAGGTTATTTGATGAAAGCAGCAGCTGCAGTAATTGTTTGGCATTGCCTATTTCAATAGGAATTGGTCCATCTAGGCTATTGAAAGATAGGTCAATTACTATCATTGTAGGAATGTTGAAGATCTCCTTTGGTACGCTACCATGAAGATTGTTATTGGAAATTTTCAATTTCTCAAGGACTTTAAGGCTTCCTAAACTTGGGGGTATATGCCCATAGAACTGGTTAGAGCTCAGATAGAGCCGTCCCAGTTGAGATAAATTAGAGAGGGTGGATGGAATATACCCCGTAAAGATGTTGTTCCATAAGTTTATTAATTGTAAATCTCCTAGAGTTCCTAGCCATTCTGGAACCACACCTGTAAACTGATTTTGATCCAATCCTAAACCAGTCAAGCTGCGAAGGTTTGCTATACCGGCAGGAAAATCCCCTGATAGTCTATTGCGGCCAAGGTATAACATTTGAAGCTTCACAGAAAGGTTGGCAAATGAATTTGGTATCTGTCCTTCTAGGTTATTCCCATCTAGCGCCAATATTCGTAGCTCACTACAATTGCTTAGGCTATTCATGAACTCCCAGTCTTGCTTGTCACGTGCTTGTAGTTGATTGGATTCAAGATTCAACCACGAGAGTTCCTTAAGTTTGCCAATAGAACTAGGCACCACACCAGTGAAATTATTTGTTGGCATGTCGACCAAGAATAGCTTAGAAGCATTTACCAATGAATTTGGGATATGCCCGCCAAAGAGGTTGTTACCTAAACCAAATATTTGTAGATTCGGTAATGAACTACCAAGATTGGATGGCAACTCTCCATTAAGATAATTGAAGGCAAGATGTAGTATAACAAGAGAAGACAAATTAAGGATGGTTGGTTGAAACCTTCCTGTTAGCTTATTTTCAGCAGCGTACAAGACTTGCAGCATGGGCGATTTTCCAATTTCACTCGGGATTTCTCCATTGATATGATTAAACATGATACCAAGTCGAGTCAATGTCGTAATGTTAAAAAGAGAGGCGGGAATGGTTCCGGTGATATTATTATATGAAATATGCAAGTCATGAAGGCGAGGAGGCAAATTGGCATGTGTAGGTATTAGTCCCACTAGGTGATTGGCCTGCAGCCGTACCATCTTGAGACTAGAACAATTTGCAAAGTCAGGTATCTCTCCTTGGAGTGTGTTATTAGTCAAGTAGAGATATTGGAGATGATGCAAGTGACCAAGGGATGGAGGGATTTGTCCAGTGAATGAATTGTTTGGTAGGAATAGAAATTTTAGGAATGTTAGGTTTCCAAGTGAAGGAGAGATGCGCCCCACTAAGCCTCGACCATCGAGGTCGAGGAAGTGACACGACGTGGGTTCTTCAACCTACACGAGACACCTCCCCAATTACGAAGTGAGTGCTCTCATTCCAGACATCAAGGCTTGTGTGGATCATGACTTATTACACCCTTGAATTCAAGCAGTGATAAATGATCTGTCTCATTTCCATTAAAGGAGCAGATGACAACATGTGCACTGCAAGCCATGAGCACCAAGAGAAACTGTCCGACTGCAATAACCTTCATGGCTAGGGATATACAAGGGACAAAAGTTAGATAGTCAACAAGTGTAAGCAGGGATGCAATGTTGGTGAGTGAAGTACCTGAAGGATTTTCCCTCGTACTCTTAGGAGTCAGCACTTGCTTTCTATTCCATCAGCAAGATTCAACACAAGTGAAAAATTCGGCCACTGCATGTTGAATATACTGTAGTCTTGACTAATCTAATTGCCATTCAGATATGTGAATTTTCTTCAGAATCCTGCAATTATTTGAGAGTTAATCAGTTATGCTATCTTATGCTGCTGACTATGCATGAATTTGCCTTCTCAAACTACTGACCAAAACTTGGATTGTGATCTTCTTCCTTCTACTCTCTCCCTCTTCTTGTATATATCTTTTTTCTTTTTTCTTATAATATATTTTCTCCCAGTTTTCTGGTTCCTCACTTGTGCATGGAGTTTCTTTTCCGAAAAAAAACTGAACCAGATGTTACAAAACAACTAGTGTATGTGCTACGCTTGTTGAACTCTGAAAGTTGTGTATATATTTCCAACTTATTTTACATCTTGTGTTACAAAGACGTAAACTTTTCTAGCAATAATCGACTGTTATTTATAACTTACTTTTTTAGTAAACAAGCACCATGACATATGGACGTCCTCAAGACACTAGCTAATACACATACAATTGTATTCTTGACTGATTAGAAACCAATGCTTTCTCTCTCGAAAAAAAGTTAAACACTCTAGACAACCAATGCTTTATTTACAACTTACTTTTTTAGTTAACAGTCTTGTATCTATCCTCAATTGGTATTTGCATTGAGTAACAAGCACCATGACATCTAGACGTCCTCAAGACGTAGCTAATACACATACAATTGTATTCCTGATTAGAAACCAATGCTTTCTCTCTCAAAAAAAAGTTAAAACACTCTAGAATCTAGATTTGCACTATTTACAAACTCAAAGATAAGCAAGACATTTGTGCACCTTAAGTTCTTATGATCACCACCATTCGACATTTGGGGATCAAAACAGCAAACAATGTGTTTCTTCTACCCAAAAAAGAATATATATATATATATATATATATATTCATCAAATAGTAGATGTAACTTACAATGCCTTTATATTGTTAAGAAACCTGGGCTTGGGCCGGCAGCCCAAGGCCCATGGTGGGCACCTCATTGTAGTCTATAAATAGAGAGTCATACCTCCTCATTATGTACACATGAATGAAAAGCAATAAAGCAAGACCAGGAGTTCTCTCTATCTCTCTCTGTGTGTTCATTCTATTATTCTGTGATTCTGTGATTGATTTGTTCTTGTTCTAAACAGAGGAATCGCTCGGACTGGTCGCCAGCGACGGTTCCTCAACACGTTACCAGCACGACTTCGCTCTGGTGAACGGGGTAATCATCGAAGCACAGATTGAATTTTCTAGATCGCTTTTGAATCTGTATTTTCTTTTCGTGTTCTAGAGTGAATCTCTACGGTGCAAATCCGCCCCAATCTACCGCGAGCAGACTTGAAGTCGCCGGCACAATGCCGATCGGTAGATTGTGAAACAGGGTAGATGTTGATTGCACTGTAGATTAGAACGATGCAAATCCGCCCCAAATCTACCGTGAGCAGATCTGAAATCGTCAGCACAATGTCTATCGGTAGATCATGAAAAGGGGTAGATGATGATTGCATCGTAGATTGGAATCGAAGAATATGTGCATTGATTTGTTTCTGGTTACTGCATGAAAGATAAGCAAGACATTTGTGCACCTTAAGTTCTTGTGCGCCATTATCTCACCATCATTTGACATTTGGGTAAACCGTTAGGGTCATCAAAACAGCAAGAACATGTCATCTTAACTGTACAGAAAACAATATGTTTCTTCTACCCCAAAAAAAGAAAAAAAATATATGCTTCATGAAATAGTAGATGTAACTTACAATGCCTTTGTACCACTTCTATGAGAGAGGCTACGTACTTCTTCTACTCAACTGCTACTTCAATTTCAGTTTTGTATTCTTAAAAAATATCAGTTTTGTAAACTATTTTCTTCTCCAGTTGAACTCCTATACATAGAACCAGTCAAAGACGGCTTCCATAGTGACCCAGTTTCTACAAGAAAATGGAGAAAGTGACAGCCTTCTTACATCGTCATTGAAGATGAAAACGCCAGCCAAGAGATGACTTGACTAGCCTAATTTCCACAAGCCATCCAAACAAAAGGATGGCATGATGCTCTCCGAGACAACATGATAGATCTAGATAGACGCAGCTCCGTGAACCTCCTATTTGTTAGCGTTTTTGAACAGATAGACATCCTCCGAAATAGGCTGCAGCTGTCAGTTACCCCTACAAGGCTTTGGAGGGCGCTCGGTCAGCGCACTGGGACAGGTGGTGCTCGATGTAGCCTTTGGACAAGGCGAGCAGAGTAGGATGGAGATTATTAACTTTGACGTTATGCATCTCCAATATCTGTAAAATGTTAATTATCTTGGAAAGGGCCACCCTCAACACTTTTGGCGTAGTCCCGCATCATAATTACCCATGTATGAAGCTCCCGAGTCTTAGAGGGATCATTATAGTGGTCGGCAATCAGAACCTTGCTAGGCAAGTCGAGGTGAGCATGCAGAGCCCCCATCAGAAAGTGCGCACCGTAGGCGAAGGTCCTACCCCTCCCTCAGCAATACCCTCTCCCTCTGTCCCAAGGTGGACACTGAAATCAAGCAGTGGCCGTAGAATCTGTAAGAACGTAGACGTTTTCGTGTGATCACCCGTTGATATCACCAGAGTGAAATGCTCCACCATCGCTTCACTAGGGTGAAAAGCTATCTAATCTTCTACTCGACTGCTACTTCAATCACAGTTTTGTATGCTTAAAAAATCAGTTTTGTAGAGTTAAAACTATTTTCTTCTTCAGTCGAACTATACATAGAACCAGTCAAAGACGGCTTCCGTAGTGACCCAACTTCTACAAAGAAAATGGAGAAAGCGACAACCTTCTCACATCATCATTGAAGATGAAAATGCCAGCCACGAGTTGACTTGACTGGCCTAATTTCCACAAGTCATCCTAACAAAAGGACGGCATGATGCTCTCCGAAACAACACGATAGATATAGACAAGGCGCAAGCTTGACTCTCATGCACGTACCAAGGTAGCAATGAAATCAAGTAGTCGCCGCAAAATTTGTGGCACTACAGTTTTTTCCCCTGAATCCACACATGGATTCACACACGTCACCAATGCTAATACGAGAAATCGAATTCGCATTAGAATTCGTAGTTCTAGTAGAAAACAAACTAGACTATTGACTATCACCCAATTTGGTGAGCATGATCATTAGAGCAATAGGTGACAATTTCCTTCTTGACTTGAAATCTGTGGGGTCCTCCTGACCTTGCGGTCCTTACGCTGAACCCTTCTTGACTTGAAATCTGAGCAGTGCATCGAGACCGAAGTGGCAGGTGAGGTTGAAGGACGATGCAGGTTTAGGGTTTTGTTGTGATAAATTATTATTATTTTAGGGATGTGAAAATTTAGATTTTATAAATTTGTAAGTTTAGAGTTTTGTCATGAAAAACCGTTGCTATTTTAGAGGTGTAAAATTTGAATTTTACAAATTTACAATTTCTTTGAAATTCTTGCAGATCTAGCAGTCTGGCTAGAGAAGGAGGTCAGACCGGTCACCACCGGATAGACATATCGAATAAAAGTAAATTCTCTATTGACGATCTCCCGGTTCAGTCAATCGTCACATTGCTTCTATTGGAGGTGGAGTCCATAGCAATGTAGGTCACTGTGCCTATCATTGACGCTATTTATGCACGATTAATTCTTGCCAATTTGTTTGATGATTCGTCATCTTCTACGGGCGGAGTTGTAGGTTTTGAATACAAATTGGGTTACTCTTGATTGAGGAGGCTTTAAAGAACATAAATAATGTCGGTTGTGGGAACAACTGAATTTGATGTTTCAATTAACATTTAGATATGTTACAATTTGGGTCGCTTGCGCAACCGTTCTGAGGTTTTAGCAACATTGATTTTTAGGAATTTGATAACACTCTGATGGCAGCAAGCGTAATACTCTCTGAAGTTTTGTTGTTTGAAAGAGATGTTTTTTCTCTAAGTTCAGCTCTAAATGAAGGGTTTATGTGTAAGGAGTTTGTTTTTCCATAAATACTATAATATTTGTTCAGTTGTCATAGATCGATATGAAAAGTCTACTGCAGTTTTATACTCTATTAATGGAACAAGAGTTCTTTTATTCAAACAATTTTACGGGAGTAGTTTCAACTATATCATGGAATTTAATTACAGTTGAAGTCGGTAGTTTGACGTATGTGATGGCTACACATACAAATTGTTCTTCTGATGGGTGTTTTTGTCGAGTTTTTTGTTTCAGATGGAGAATGTCAAGATTCCATGATATGAATTCTTCACCATCTATCTACACACTACATGTGATGTTTTGGCCTATACCGTTCAATGACTAAGCATTTGTTTCAGGAGGTTAATTGCACAGACTCAAGACTTTTGCTAGAGTTATGAATTGTTGAAGACCTATATTTGTTCGTCTACTTTGTTGATACCTGTGTGTGTGGATCTGCTGATGGTTTGCTCAATTTTGCTTTGCGGGAAACATTTAGACAAGATTGTTCTAGCACAGCCGTCGCAGATCGATCGACCAGCACAGCCTCACGCACCTTTCGTTAGGCGTTCCAGTTAATCAGTCACCGTTTGCGAGTTGACTCGATGTCGTCGTCACTTGCCAACTGATCAGTAGTGGGTACTCAATTTTTAATTCCTAGGCATTTCAGTTAATCAGTCGATCACTGGACGTCAAAGTAAGGCACTCCTTGGCCGGACGTCAAAGTAAGACACTCCTTGGCTAATCGATGCTGCTCTGGGTCTCTTTGGCTCTACTCTAACGCGATTCTATTTCTAACTTCTGGATTTTACCTTTTTAGTTTTCTCTTATTTCTTTATATTATTTGTGATGATATAACTTTCTAATTTTAATTACGCTAAAAAAGTTAACAATAGCTACAGTACATTTTTAGCCACTAAAATAAAAAACCAAAAATATAAACTTATAAATCTAAATAAACACTATATTTATAGGTCTGCCTAGCTTGTCGCCATCAACCAGTCAAATCAAGGCAGCTTTAATAAAATCTCATGTAGTACTTAGCTTATACAGGTATACATACAATACCTGACAGAGGATAATATATACTACAATCCAGCGATAACGTTGTGGCAAAATGCAAAAAAACGTTTAGGCAGACGAAAGTGGGTAAACATTCAAAATACAAACTATACGTGCATAAATTTGAACAACATCTAATCGCATATATTCTTTGGAATTGGACAGGTTTAATAAAAAGCTTCCTCATCCTTCAATTATTAGATTCTAGCAGTGTGGCTCACTATTTACACGACTAAATTTATTTCAAAGTTTTTAGTATTAAATAAATAACTTAAATGCTTCAGAATATATTTACTTATCTTATCAGCTATTAGATTTCTAAGATATCACAAGCATCGAAAATGACAATAAAGCTTGAAGAAAAATATAACTTGAGGAACATAATTGAAGTATAAGTTTTGATAGAAGAAAATCATCGAGCAGAATAAGCTATTGGGCTTCTTAGAAACATAATCACTCTCCATCATACATGGATCATATAGCTGCATACTCCTATTCTTCCTCTATTAGTTACTCTTTTTTAAAAATATATATATGCACATGTATCTCTATTTAATCTTAAGCAATACATTGATTATATGATAGCAAATTATCTTATTAGTTTACATAGTATTAGACTACCTTGCTCACGTACACACCAATGCACAATGGGTGACCTACCTTGAACTTATCTTCCTTCACATGTCTGCTACCCCATCAAACCATATGTCAATTATCTCTTCTCACCGCCACATCTTTTCTGCTTCAATGTCTAACAATAAGCCCAAATTTTAATGATCCCTCTCAGCTACTGGCCCTTCCAAATTTTAATCATGTAGCTCTTTGCTCCTATGCTTTTATATGTCTATGCTTCTATTTGTATAGACGCCTACGCTTCTATTTGTACAAATGCATAATGTTATGCGTTCTTGATATCCTCTTCTCCCGTGTCGGTCACTCCTCTTTTTTGAAGTTGGCTAACTCAATATTGTGGCTTCCTCACTAACCGCGGTGATCCCCAATATTCACTGATGTTGGCATATTTGCTTTAGTCGTTATTTAACGATATAGAGAATATTCTTACTATTACCGGTGCTATCATGCCCCTCACTAGCGATGGCACGCTTCTTGTTACCCAATGACCCTGTATCGTCTATAGCTCATTTTCAATGCAAGGCTTCATCTCCTCTCTGCCAGGATTTCCCAATTATCGAGCTTCTTTGGCCACTGACTTCTTCGACAACACCGATGCTCACCACTGTCGTCATGGTCCTTTACTCGTTTTAATGTTGACCTTTCTTTTCAATGGCTTTGGCAAACAGCATGACATTGTCCTCGCCAAATAGCTAAGATGAGCGGCACGACATTATCCTTATCTCTACCATCGCTATCTCGGCTCTTTGCTTTCCCATGGATCGATGTCCATTGCAATTGCACTCTTTCATAGTGTACTCTAACATCATTCGTGTTATCCTTGTTATAATTTTATTTTTATTTAAAATTTTAGTTATTTTTTATTAGAGTTTGAATGCAGATCAAATCACTAATTTTATTTAATTTATTCCGAATTTTAATTATTTAGGGATTTTACTTTAAAATTCATATGGAAAATCAAATTGCAAATTTTCTTTTTTATTATTCTGAATTGTTTTCTTGGAACTCATCTACAAATCTAATAACTAGTTTTTCTTAAATTTTATTCTAAATTATAGCTATTTAGGGATTTTACTTTGGAATTGATATCAAAATCAAATTGTTCATTTGTTTTATTTTTTATTTCAAAATTCAGTTATTTTAGTTCGATTATAGCAAAGGAGAGATTTGCTCGATTAATCCTCGATGCGTAAGATTAAGAGAAGTGACACGACGTGGGTTCTTCAACCTGCACAAGACACCTTCCCAATGGCAGAAGTGTGTGCTATCATTCCAGGACAGCAAGGCTTTTTGCAGATCAAGAATGATTGCCTTCTTGAATTCAAGTAGTGAGAACCGATATGTCTCGTTTCCATAAAACAAGCTTCAGATGACGACATGTGCACTGCAAGCCATGAGCACCAAACACAAACTGCACGATTGTAGTAACTTTCATGTTTAGCTCAGGGTTTTAGTTACTGGTTTTTTTTACCGGCGGTCACCGATACACCTGATTCTAGAGTATTAGTTACTGGTTTTAATTTTTTTTTACCGACGGTTTTAGTAAATTTCAGGGGACGTCGTCCGAAAATTTCAAATCAAAATTTGAATTTCAAAAATAAATTGGCTGAATATCGGTGAAATTTGGCTGAAATCGGTTGACAATATCAGACAAATATTGGCCAAAATAAATAACATCAGAAAAGCATGCATGCAAATTCAAAATAAATCTGAAGCATGTATGCAATTTCGGAAGCATGAAAGCATGAGGTTGCTAACTCAGAGTAACTCTTGAGTGCTACTACTCCAGCATTGAAATCGTCAGGACAAGCATCAACTCAGAATTAGCAGCACACTCTGAGTGCTACTACTCCAACATTGAAATCATCAGGACAAGCATCAACTCAGAATTAGCAGCACATATTTGCTACTTGGCCCTAGCATATTCATATATAGAGAAAAAAGTTTGCTTGTTCATGTATTGAAATCGTCAGGACAAGAATCAACTTAGAATTAACAACACATACTTGCTACTTTGTTGGATAATCTAGCTCGGTTCAGGTTTATGGTTTTGTACAAAAACTTTATGTTTTGATTAGCTATCTGTTTTCCTTGGGTGGAGCTTTTGGAATCGAATTGGAGCTTAGTCCTTGTTCTTTTCCTAGATTCTTGTCATTCATCCTGGTTGGACTGAACCTTGTTGCTTTTATTTCTTTTCTTTTGGATGTAAGAGGTTGAGCCTAATGGCTTTAGATCGTGTCTGACTCTCAGCTGTGTATCATCTTCGGATGGTAGAGGCTGGAACTTAGTTCCATTATCTAAAAAATCTGTTTTCCGGTTTGAAGAGACCAGAGTGTTTTCTTTTTCAGTTTCTGAATAATACACAGCGCGTGCAGAGTCTAGAATTGTCTCGGACTCGGTTTTTAACCCGTTTTGTAATCATACTTGTTCCTATATTTAAGAGCAATAGAATCATGAGAAAAGCTGCGATTCAGGCAGCACAAAAATCTCCCTGAAGTTCATTGAGTTTTATTGCATGCGTGTGCTAAGTTTTCATCATTGCCGGCAAGGGAAGTCGGAGGTGAAAATGACATTTGGTATCAGAGCCGGATCGGCCCCGGGAGTGCGATCAAGCGATCGTGTAAGCCTACATGCCGCGTCATCGATCGGCTTCGCCGCCACGGTAGTCTCATGGGGTGACGACGCCGCCATCGGGGAGTGGTGGAAGCGGTAGAATGGAGCGCGGTCTGGTGATCCATCAGGTCACCAAGGAGGTCAGCAGCAGCGGAGCGTTCCCGACGCTCATGAAGACCAATTACTTCGACTGGGCCGCGCTCATGCGCGTGATGCTGCAGGCGTGCGGTCCGTGGAACGCGGTGAGCGTCGGCACCACTGACTACGTTGAGGATCATATGGCACTGGAAGTCATCACCAAGGCAGTCCCGGCGGAGATGATGGGAACCATCGCCAGCAAGGCGACTGCCAAGATCACGTGGGATGCGATCAGCACCATGCATGTTGGCGTGGAGCGCGTACGCAAGGCGAAAGCTAACACACTCCGGTGCGAATTTGACGGGCTCAAGTTCTGCGACGGTGAGACGGTGGATGAGTTCGGTGTCCGAATCAACAGGATCGCGCATCATCTTGCGGTCCTCAATGACGGCTACACGGAGGAAGAGATCGTCCGCAAGTTCCTTGAGGCACTCCCGCCAAGATATGCACAGATCGCCATGGCGATCAAGACCCTCCTTGACCTAAGCAAGATCTCCATCGAGGATCTCATCGGCCGGCTCAAGTCTATGGAGGAGCGACATGATCTTGGCGGTGGCTCCATCGCAAAATTGAACCTCACCGAGGACGAGCTGGTCGCGCGCGTGGCGGCGAAGATGCAGCTCTCCGGCGAGGGGCCTTCAAGATAGCCCAAGGGGTCGTCGTCGAACCAGAGAAGAGGACGTGGCACGGGGCATGGCAAGGAATGTGGCTCGCGTGGTGGTTCCAGGCCACCCAAAGCTTCAGGCAGCGGTGGCAATGGCGCTAATACGATCGGAATAGATCAGTGCAGGTATTGTGGTAAAACTGGGCACTGGGCTCGTGAATGTCGAAAGAAGAAACGGGACAAGGCGGCCCACACGGTCCAAGCTGAGGAGGCAACAAAGCCCACGTTATTGGTAGCGACGGCGATAATCAACGCAACTGTTTCCAGTCCACCTCCTCCACTTGGCATGCTCCGCCTTTCCCCTCTCTTCACTCCCCTTCTGCGTCTGCACCGTTGGCGGAATCCTCCTTGATCCACCTCGAGGAAGAAGAGCTAGGCGGGAAGGGCGTCGGTGACTGCACCCGGTGGATTCTCAACACCGATTCCCCACTTGCGTCTGCATCACCAGCTGACTCTTCCTTGATCCACTTTGAGGAAGAAAAGCTGTTTGTCCAGCTCAGCGGGAAGGGCGTCGGCAACTGCACCTGGTGGATTCTCGACACCGATGCGACGAATCATATGACGGGGGTGAAATCCACCTTCGTCGAGCTTGACACAGGGATCCACGGTACTGTCCGATTCGGGGACGACTCCGTCGTTGGCATCGAAGGGCGTGGCATGGTGCTCCTCAACTGCAAGAATGGGAAGCACCAAAAGCTCGGCGGCGTCTATCACATCCCCAAGCTGACGGTGAACATAGTCAGCCTCGGCCAACTGGATGAAGACGTTTCAAGATTCCGATTGAGGATGGGGTCCTCAGGATCTGGGACCAACGGCGGCGGCTGATGGTGAAGGTGCAGCGCTCGCCAAGCTGGCTCTACGTTCTCGACCTTGACATCGGCAAGTCGGTGTGCCTCACCGCGCGGAGCAGCGAAGCGCCCTAGCGATGGCATGCCTGATATGGCCACCTCGGCTTTCAGGGGCTCAAGCAGCTCGCGCAGGGGCAGCTGGTGCGCGGGCTCCCGCAGATCGACCAGGTCTGCGAGAGCTGTCTTGCCGGCAAGCAAAGGAGGCACCTGTTCCCGGCGGCAAGCGTGTATCGAGCCAAGAACCTGCTGGAGTTTGTTCACGCCGACCTATGCGGGCCCATCACCCCGAAGACGCCCGACGGCAAATAGCTCTTCCTTCTCGTCGTCGATGACAAGAGCAGGTTCATGTGGATCGTGCTACTGGGGTCAAAAGATGAGGCCGCGGCGGTGATAATTCATCTTCAAGCTCGAGTGGAGGCA
The DNA here is from genome assembly GCA_036346575.1 of Dendrocalamus sinicus. Taxonomy (NCBI): domain Eukaryota; kingdom Viridiplantae; phylum Streptophyta; class Magnoliopsida; order Poales; family Poaceae; genus Dendrocalamus; species Dendrocalamus sinicus. Next base: position 300,932 of record JAYEVI010000123.1, on the reverse strand, counting down.
GAAGGAGGAAGGGAGCTGGGCACGCTCCGCATAGATCGCAGTGGCGATTTAACGGTGCGGACGTTCGATGATTACTGCACCGAGCAGGGCATCCAGTGCCATCTCACTGCGCCGTATACTCCGCAGCAGAACGGCGTGGTGGGGCGGCGCAACCAGACCGTGCTGGGCATGGCGCGAAGCATGCTCAAGGCAATGCGCATGCCCGGCTAGTTTTGGGGAGGCAGTCACGACAACCGTTTTCATCCTGAACCGCACGCCGACGAGATGCATCGAGGGGATGACACCATTCGAAGCATGGTACAGTCACAAGCCATCCGTGCACTTCATTCGCACATTCGGCTGCATCGCGCATGTGAAGAACTTTGGCAGCCAAAGCTCGAGGATCGCAGTACACCGACGGTGTTCATCAGGTACGAGCTGAGCTCCAAGGCATACAGGTTCTACAATCCGAAAACCGAACCTGTGGTCATATCGCGCGATGTGGTGTTTGATGAAGCAAGAGCCTGGGACTAGAGCAAGCACGATAAAGGCTCAGGCGCGGCGGACTCGGAACCGTTTCACGTTGACCAAATGACAATGACGATCCGCCATGAAACAGGAATGCAAGATGCAGCGCACGAAGTCATGCCGGAGGGCGAGACATTGACAGCACACACGGCGCCCGGTGCAGTGACGCCCACGGGTGGGTCTAAGCCCCGCATGCCAAGGTCAGCCCAAACTCCTACGGAGTAGATGGAGTTCGTCTCACTGCCAAGCGGGGAGCTGGATCTGGACGGCGACCAGGATGACGACGTCCCGCTCTGTTTTAGGACACTGCAGAACATCCTCGTCCCGGCGGCGACACCAGGATCGAGGTCGAGGTGAAGCAGAGCCAGGATGCCGTCACGCTGTGCCAGGCGGCGTACGCACGCAAGCTGCATGAAAAAGCACAGCTTGAAGGCTGCAACGCGTGCCAGACGCCCATGGAGGTGCGTCTAAAGCTGTCCAAGAACAGTGCCACGCCGGAGGTGGACTCAACGATGTATTGCAACTTGGTAGGACGCTTGAGGTACCTGGTGCATACATGGCTCGACATCGCTTTTGCCGTGGGCTACATGAGCAGATTCATGGAGAAGCCCCAGCAGGAGCACCTCGTCGTCGTCAAGCATTTGCTCTGGTACATCTCCAGCACGATCGACTAGGCATCATCTACTCCAAGCGCTCGAACGGTGACATTCACCTGACGGGCTACAGTGACAGTGACTTGGGGGAAGATGTGGATGACAGGAAGAGCACCACTGGGATCATCTTCTTCCTCAGTGAAATGCCAATTTCTTGGGAATCCCAGAAGCAAAAGGTGGTAGCGCTCTTCTCTTGCGAAGCGGAATACATCGCGGGCGCGGCGGCAGCATGCCAAGCGGTGTGGCTCTTGCGGCTGCTAGGCGACGTGATCGGCACCAAGCTCCAGTCGCCACAATTGAAGATGGATAACATGTTCGCAATCGCCTTAAGCAAGAATCATGTCCTTCATGATAGAAGTAAGCATATCGATACTAAATTTCACTTCATCCGTGAGTGTCTGGATAGCGGGAGGATATGCTTGGATTTCACGAGCTCTCAGGAATAGCTCACTGACATTCTGACTAAGTCACTTGGACGCACCAAGTTCTATGAATTGCACGAGAAGATTGGCATCGTCAAGGTCAAGTGAACCGAGCAAGAATTAGGGGGAGATTGTTGGATAATCTAGCTTGGTTCAGGTTTCTGGTTTTGTACAAAAACTTTTTGTTTTGATTAGCTGTCTGTTTTCCGGTTTGAAGAGTCCAGAGTGTTTTCTTTTTCGGTTTCTGAATAGTACACAGCGCGTGCAGAGTCCAGAATTGTCTCGGACTCGGTTTTTAATCCGTTTTGTGATCATACTTGTTCCTATATTTAAGAGCAATAGAATCATGAGAAAAGCTGCGATTCAGACAACACCAAAAATCTCTCTGAAGTTCATTGAGTTTTATTGCGTGTGTGTGCTAAGTTTTCATCATTGCCGGCAAGGGAAGTCGGAGGTGAAAACGACATACTTTGCCAGCTTGTTCATGCATTGATTCAATAGTAAAGAGAAAAAAAACATAGCCCAAGCTAAGTGAGCAAACACACGAAGTGCGTCCAATGATCTGAGAAAAACATCACTTGAAACTAAAATTGGAGCATCAAACACATTGAAAACACACAACAAAAAGAACAATCAGTTTTTTTCCTCAGACCTCACTCATGAAGCTAATGTGTCATCCCCCAAGAAGCGGCTGCATCGCATCAGGAAGCTACCATAGGGCCGCCTCACCCTTCGTAGTCCTCTTCCCCCACCGCTTTTTAGCACGCTCTATGCGCTAGCCTCTTTCCCCACCACGGGTATCGGGAGACGATTTTCTACGGCTGTGACCTAGGGGAAAAGAACAGAAGGCCAAATGGGCCATTTGGTCCGGGTTTAATTTCAAAATGGGCCGAAATAATTTGGCCGGTATCAGGGATTTTTTTACCGACCGGTATGGGCCAAAAATTGGCAGTTTTCGGTTTTACCGGTGACCCTGGTAAAATTTTGAACCAGATCTGAAAATTTTGTTTTGCTTGAATTTTATCAAATTTAGAAGAAATTTTTGCCAAAATTTGTTTCAGAATTTTCGGCCAATATTTTCAACCTATTTTCGATCGAAAATTGGTCATTTTCTATTCAAATTTTTATTTTAAAATTTCAGCCAAAATCTTTTGAAATTTTCTGATTTTTGGTCTTACCGGCCCTTTACAATCGGTTTTTAAAACCCTGGCCGGTATGTAATTTTCGGTGAATTCCGACCGATAGTTTGAACCCTGGGTTGGCTAGCTGTATTGCTTGAACTTAGATCATCATCATTACATGCATGCGTAATTGAAAACAAGGAAAATTTTAGATAGTCATTAAATATTAGTAAATATATTCATTTGTGCTATGTGAATTGTGAAGTACCTGGGCATTTTTTTCTTTCTACTTCATATTTTCCACTCCTTGGTCAGAACTTGGCTTCCTTTCTTTCAGAAATGTTGAACAGGACCGAAAATTTCCAATGCAGGATTACGATCAGTTGTAGTCTTGACTTGTTACTGTAACCGCCACTGGAAGAGTTGAGATTTTGCTTCAGAAAAGCCTCAAAGATCACACAAATCAGAGAAAGGTGACAGGTAGCAGCTAATTTACCTGATCTAATCAATTCCAGCACACAAATAGTTTCTTGTCAGTTGTATGCAGTCGGTGAGCAAATGTTAGCATGAGATGCATGCTCACACTCCCAGCTCGACTTCTCGAGGGCACCAGCAAGAGGAGCACGGGAGATGGCCGCCGGGAGGAAATATAGGTACGTGCAGAGACCAGTCAGAACTATTGGTGTAGAGTGCGGAGTGTTGCTGCACCATTCCGTAATTTATAGACGCGCCATTATGCATCGCTTGCTCGACGCCACTTGCTTCAGTGCTTGGTCAGATTAAATCGTGCTAGCTAGCATTTTCTTCAGACACTTCTGGTCAGATTGCGACGGCGTCGAGGTGAGCGACCCCATTTCCATCGGTAAAAGCCGGAACCTGACTGGTCGAGTCTCCGCCCAAACCAATCCTCAGGATGTTCATCTATACGTAGTGGAGGACTCCACCGTCGCCATAGATTAGTCATGGCAGGCAGCTTAATTCACTAGTGATAGTTTAATATATTTACGTAAAGTTTGCTTGGTGCTCAAAGGCCAACTGATGTGATATTGTTTAATTTATTGGCGTGAATGCGTGAGCCGCGGCCGAGCGCGCTGTTGGTTTCGGCATTTTTCCCGTGGGCAAAAACTGAGAGAGCTGAGCTGGGCTGGTCTGGTCTGTTGGAACGCTTCTCTCTCAGTTCTACCTACAGAGTACATACTCGCGTGTGTAGTTTCAGAGTACATACTCGCGTGTCTAAAATATACTTTCTTCTAATTTTTCAATTTGCAAATACAGAAAAAAAACAAGAGCAAAAAAACAGCAGAAATAAAAATTCACCGAGGAAAACCGACTAATCCCTACGTCCGGCCGAGCTACCTCCAATGGCATATGCATGCAACAACAGCTATTTCTCTTAATCACGTCGGTCTGGCCGCAATGCCTAATTAGTTTCTCCAGTGGAAACCGACTGCCACCCCTAAGCTAAACTCTCGGTTCACTTCTGGCCAGCACACCTAATCACCTCCCACCTAATCACACATTCAAAGCTCTCATCCCGGCCAGAGCTCACGCAAAAAGTATCCAACCGCAGCACCAACTGACCGAATAAACAAAAACCAATTAGCCTCTCATGGTCTCACCTGACGCCTCTCACAAGCCGCAATTTCTGATTCTCCAAAAGGATGTCTCGGCCCCAAAGCTCACGCTACCTCTTTTTTTCTTTTGTTCAACCCGATACAATGTCTTCCAAAAGGTCCTTTCTTTTTATCTCATCCAAGCTTTTAGCCCATTACTTATCAAGGGATTCGAAACCCTTCGCAATACGAGTTTTTCATTTTCATCACATATCGTAGCCTTCGAACCGCACCTCCATAGCTCTAACATGCATCATATATTCTTCATTTCCATACGCTCCAACTTGAACACGACTATCTTCTCTAACATCCTTGATCCTCTGGACTATAACTTCGCACCAAGCCATCTCCCGGTCCTCACCGTAGACCACGATCGTCTTCGAGTTACTCTGCATATGCAAAGATCAAACTAACATTTTTTCCAGCACAAGTTCTTCTCAACTTGACCGGTATTAGTCCACATGTGACACCCCGGCCCATGTTGGCCCATGTGTGTGTTCACATGAATTTCTGGGTTAGTCCCGCCTTGCTAGTTTACCTTGAGAAGCACTTACATATAAGCCTAGGAGTTCCAATGGTAGCACCCCCGGTTAACCGTTTTGCGCGAAGCGAGGACGAAAGTGCGAGCGGGTTGCTACGTGTGCGTGGCCTATCCAGAATGTGGTTAGGTCTGAGCCGGTTTGGACCCTAGTGTGCATGCCACACGCCTCAAATAACATCAATAAACAATATTGCCAATTATTTATCATCTTAAATATTTTAAACCTAGCCACATGATCTAACACTGAACTGCTTATTCAATCTCCTCTCAGATATGCATCCCTGATTTCATGCAGCTTTGTAGCCACCTCCTGCATGCTCACACGTACGTTTGCTTGGGAATGGCTTGGTACTACGAAGTCCAATGTCTAGCACAAAAAGCAAACAATATACACCTTTTTTTCTTCACAGCCACTGGAGTTTCTTGGCAAAGCTTAGCAGTTGGGATTAGCAATCTACAATATCTTGTCAGGGAAGTTGATCGCTGTGAACTTTGCAATGCTCAATCCATCTTTAAACATGTCATCTGTTGGCCTCCTTCAATTGAATATTTAAAGGAGAACAACCAGCTATAAACATCTGATGCGGTTGAGACTTGGTTACCACCAAGCGCACTTTATAGTCGAAACTATACAAGAATAGTTTAGTCACGTGTCAGCACAACTATTGAAAACAAGAAATTTGTTCTCAAGTTATATGGAGACATAGAACAGTAATAAAAATGGATCACAAGGACAAAAACCTCTAAAGGTAGGGCCTAAGGCCCCATCTCGCAAGTGTTCTTTTTGGCTTTTAGCCTCTTCAAAAGTCAAAAACTCAAACATCAAAATGGGTGGCCTCTTGAAGTAGATTCTCTAAACGGTTTTCTGAGCCCAAAACCATGTGCACCGAACCAAATGTATCAGCACCTCTGCCGACCGTTGCTATGTCGAAAAGCACATACAAAAACCATCAACACAAAAAATCAGAGCCTATATAATTTTTTCCTTGGACGTCAACACTTAAAACAAGCAGTAGATGACTCAAAAAATGATAAAAGCAGGAGTGAGCATTCTACTAGAAAAGTTTACGAATCTTAAAGTAAAATATTTAACATTAGATGACGGTAAATATGCACCAACCTATAAAAAAATTAAATTGAAGATTAGTTATTGATATAAAAAATATCATATCTACCCAATATTTGATAAAAGTACACATTGCAAAAGCAGAATTGATCAATTTCATCTTAGAAATGGGCTCTATTGCGCAGCTTTCAGGCTGCCCAACAAAAATATAGTTAGACCAACAATATAAAATTAAGTCATTTTAGGTAGAAAGAAACTCTGAATCCAGCACCTAGTGACATGGTTTGAAAGATTGTGAACTGCAATCAACACCCTAGGATTAACTTACAATCTCCACACCTGCTAAATTACAACTATCTATAACTCTTTAGTCAATTGAAAAAAGGGTAAAATCACAATCAACCAACCAAACATGTCAAAGAACAAAGGTATTATGTTTCTTCTTAGTAAGAATGAAATGATGTTTTTATTTTATTTTATTTATAAAAAGAATGAAATGATGTAGCTAAAGTTCTCGACCACCTGTGCACCTCTAGCACTGCCATCCACACTGCAAAGCCTCAAAGAGTAATATGTTGCCTTGTTGGCTCCAGTGTGGATGGGCGCATAACAATCGCAAGCTCACAATATAACTACTACCCACAGGGTAGGCCATCCAATCCATGCATGACTGGTGATCTTGTTCTATACAATAATAATATCACAATCCTTGCCATTTGCTCACAAATCACTATTACTATAAGATATATGCTCTATACAATGCTTTCTAAACTCTACAAAAGGAATGGATCTCAAGGAAAATAATTCATGAAAAATCATACAAGTACTAACATTGACTGTGATCAGAGCTTACAAAAAAGGTGGTGCACTTGTTTGATTGCTAACGCTCTGAAGGCTCATCGAGTCAAAATATCATGTCAAACCACACAAAGAAAGCAAAAGAAAAAAGATCTTTGGACATATCAAAAACATAATTGCTTTATTGTGAGTAAATTGTTTTCAAACTTTAACATCTTATATGGAAACATTGTTTCAACAATGAAGCATGTGTGCATTGTTATGATTAAATAGTGTGATCTTAACACAGTAGCTCACCACAAACTCAGAAGTCCATCCTACTAAACAAGGCAAGAAGCAGGTGCACAATTGAGCAATAGCTATGGATTGTGAAAAATCAAAGGAGATATGTTGGTAAATGATAGAGTAGTACGATGCAACAACTATGACATCAAGTAACAACCAAAATGTTAGCTAAGTTGGGAAAAAAGCTCTATTCGTAAGACTTTGTCTATGACCTCCAAGTTAATTTGCCATGCAAGCAAACTAAAAGAAAAAAATAACATTAAGTAAAAGCGATATCAGAAAGTGGCCACCCTTTCTTAATTCCATTTTATCTACTCACTCAGAATGGTGGCGGTCGAACAGAAGAGCAGGAGGGAGATGGTCACGTAGTTGGAGGAGATACTTGCAGAGGACGGGAGGCATGTGGTGTATAGTAAGTGAGTGAGGTTGAACGAGGCAGAGGAGCCACGTGGAGGAGGGGCGGTGGCTAGATGGGGACGGGGCAACAGAGCCATGCGGAGGAGGCTGCATAAGGGCAATACAGTTTGATAGGCGTGAGGGGAATTGGGAGAGAGATGGGAAGGTGGGGGATTTGACATTTGAAATAAATCGATGTCGAATGCGACTGGTGCCACTTATGTGCATGAGGGGCAATACGGGCCCACCATTGGCTTTAAAAAGTACTTTTCTGTAGGAGAACAGATCATTATCTACTCGTATTTTTAAGTAATAGTGATAGGTGCTCGGAAGCATGCCCTCTGAACAATTGGAAAATCTAACGTGCATGCCTCATTGCCTTGTCCGTTCCATCGAGTCATGTGCGAGCGGCCGCGCGAGATGGATTGCTTTTCGTTTGGGAGCGGGGCGGTTGGCTTGTTGCACATATACCTCGTCCTTGCAGCAACAGGCATAAGTTCATACGCAGCTTGGAACACAAACATTGCATGACATGTGGGACCGTTGTAAAGAAGGCATACAACATTGGCACACGATGTGGGTTATCCTTCTGTGCTCGGGCCTTGGCATTGTGTGCTGCCACTGGGCCGCCCACCCACCTGCCTGCTCCATCCTCTCTGCTCTCTACCTGCATTTTCTTTTTTTTCTAAACTAGTGCTCTCTGCCAGCACGATGGCACGCAGCTCGGAGGGGCCAAGACTTTATCCATTGGATCTCGAACTACGTGCAATATTTCTGTGCAAGACTTCATACTTGATGTGAATTAAAAAGGGCAGCAGAGAGGAATCAAAGCACTCTAATTTTTGTGATAATAATCACATCAGATTGACATTCGGTTCTCACGCAGCTCGGAGGGGCGTGGCTTCGCGGCTGGGGCGAGCTCATGGGCAAGGGAATGGATAAGTATGAGCTGCCTCCCCTGCTCATCCCTATGTGGGGTTGGCGTGGGCCGAGCTGGCTCAAGCTTGAGCCTACCCAGCCACCCCTCTTCTTTTTTCTTCTTCCTGGTATTACACACAGCTAGTTATTGTAATGTATTATAGTTGTTATATGACTCTATTGCCTTTCAAAATATAGTTGTATCTTTTATACAGTTGTAATAGCTGTAATATCAATACATGATTAATTTGCACCGTTATAATCTAACCTGACCAAAATAAGTAGTTCATATCTTCTCTTTTTCTATATATTAACGAGAGAATTTCTTATTTATATATCAATCTGTACTATTATAATCTAGCCTCACCGAAATAAATAGTCTAGATCTTTCTCTCTTTTTTTTTTGCTCCAGATTAGCGTGGGAATTTCTAGGATTTTTTTCTAATTTAAGAATTATATTGTGGGATTTTCTATATCTCTAAAGTGAAGGTGGTAGCTTGAATATCACTAATTATTTGTAGATATATAGATGTAACCGATCATATGCAATCCTTTGCGTCATCCATTATAACAATGGTAACTTCGATTCACATCATGGACTCGTGAGCATTACGCCACCGCTCGATGAGTTCGTCCTTGCACCAACATGCATAAGTTCATTTTGCGCTTGTAAGTGCTGTGTTTTTCGCTCCTTGCGTGGTGCAGTGAAAAGTCCAATCTTCGAACGGGAATTAGATAGTCGGGGTCTTGATGGACACCGAGTTCCTCAAGAAAATCCAACTCATGCGCTTGGGGATCAACGACCACTACTACGTAAAATTGTATTACGATGATTCAAAACGTCATCATAGACGGTTTTCAACCGTCTCAATTTATGGGTCGATAATAATAGAAGATTATCACAGATTTATTTGTAGTAAAACCGTCATGATAGCTGATAATCACGACGGTTTACTTACAAACCGCTCGTGATTATCACCTATCATGCATTTTTTTACTTACAAACCGTCTGTGATATTCTTTTCTGCCCCTAAATCTATTTCAGTTTATTGGTTAGCCTCAGGAAATGCTAGCCATGCCCTATAAAACAAGCAGATCAACATGTACATTTATACACATACAATTCACATCTCAATTCATTTCACAAACATAAAACATCCAATTCACATCTCAATTCATTTCACAAACATAAAACATCCAATTCACATCGCACTTCATTTCACAAACATAAAACATCCATTTCGCAAATCAATTAATTGAAATGAAATGAAATATCCATTAACAAATATACAATTACAAAAGATGTACGTTGCATTTGCACTTAGATGGTAACATTGCATTTTTTATTGTTCTATCACTCCGGAATCGAGGTCTCGCGAAAGGAATAGATACATAATCAACGAACTTTGTTAGGCTGCACAAGCAATACTTGGATGGCAATCCGTCCAAGTATTGCTTGTGCAACCTGATAAAGTTCGTTGATTATGCACTGTTCCTTTCGCGAGACCTCGATTCCAGAGTGATAAGAGCAATAAAAAATCATTCTGCGCAATGGAACTCTCCTTCTGAGTTTATGGCTCCAGCCACCAAAAAGTACGCCAACTCTCGTCGAATTCGTGAAAGGTCGGGCTGTTTCAATGCAGTTGTCGGGATGGACGCAGCCTGTTGATAGGAATATCAATGTGCATATATATAACGTGATAAGTATGAAGTAATTATGGGAAGATTGACAAACCTTGGAATTGGTGATCCTCGAGGAATTGAGGAGTAGTTCCATATGGTGGCAAACGTAGAATCCATATGTGTTGCTCGACAGCTGCTGGTGGCATTGCAAAAAATGGAATGTGTTAATTCAAGAGGCATTACTACCAACTGTTGCATAGGATTAATTAATGTGTAATAGCGAATACCTTAGAATCTCGCATGCGTGAACAATATCCAGAGTTATTCACATCAGGTGTGTGTCTTATGATTAAGTTTAATTGTAATTAATCCTTAGTGAGTGTACGGTTAGAATTCGAGGTCGAATTCTATTTAAGGGGGGTAGAATGTAATATCCCGGGAGAGATTTGTCAAATAATAGATTAATCAGGGAAAAGGGGGAAAAATTGGAAAAGGATTTAATAGTGATTTTAGGGGGGGAATTCTGCAAAACAGAGGCAACCTGGGCTTGGGCCAAGGCCCAGAGGTGGCCGCCAAGGGAAAGGGGGAGGCGCCCACCCCAAACCCTAGCCGCCTCTCCCAACCGCCCCTTCCACCCCTAGAGCCGCACCTCCCTCTTCCTCCTTGCACCTCCTTTGGCCAGCAGTGTCACCTTCACCTCCATGGACGCCCCCTGCGATTGGTGAAGGAATCCCGGTTGTTGCGGATCGAGGGGAGGAGAGCGATCGTTCGCTGGGAAGTGTTTTGGATCCGGAAGGTGGAGGATAGGACGGGAAAAGGAAGGGAGGCAGAGATCGTGTGGAGTTCTCTGTGTTCTTCAGCGATTCGTTAAGAGTAATTACTCCTAATTCTCCCCGCTAGCTGCATATTTAATTGTTTAGCATTGTCGGTTTTCGGTTCTGCTCAGGACAGTCTCTGTTAGACGGTCTTTTTGACATAGATCCGTGGGGATTCAGCTTTGGAGTTCTCCTAGATAGTTGTAGAGGACGTAATTATCTTTCAATGAAGTGCTATAATGAGTCATTCGAACCTTTGTAGCAAAAGTTATGATTTTTCTAGTAGGACTGCCCTGCAGATCGGGGGAATTCCTGTCAGGTTTCGGTAGATTGGTTGGGGTGATTATAAAATGGAGAAATTAAAGGATGTTCATATTATGAAAGTTTCAGATAATTTCCTTAGCTTTCTAAAAAGGTCAAGAAATCCTGATTCCGACTCTCGGGGTGAAAGTTATGGCAATTTTAGTGCGCTGTCCAGAGGACCCGATAGGAATCTGCTGTTTCTAGAAAACTGGATGGTGCGGGTAGAAGATGGCCGAATCAGGGAGACTTACCAACTAGGTTTAGTTAGATAATTTAATTATCTCTCCAGGAAGTCTGAGAAAGCCCTATTCAGACTTCTGTACCAATAGATACAAATTTTTGAAGTTGACTGTCTGTAGAGGGGGACAGGATGGCTGAAAGGATTTGGGGTTTTGAGTCAAGCTAATCATGTTGGGTTAGTTTGGGGGTGTTTTTGTTTAATATAAAGACTCGCTACTGTTGTTTAGCAATCATTATAATTATTGTTCAGGAGGAGGACGGATCCCAGGGGCTGCACCTTCTGCTCATCCCCCGTTTTCTCGTGGTTAAGGCAAGTATAATGATGGGTTAAACTTTATAGTGTGGATTGTTGATGATTGTTGGTTTGTAGATGTTTGATCTATTTTATGAGTATATGTGATCTTGATTATGTTAATAATATGTTGATATTGTTTATGGTCGATTGCAATTGAAGTGTTCAGGAGAATTTCCGATGCATAGTTGTTGTGAATGCAAGTTTTATTTGTTGAGACATTCACGTTTGTGCATCATGCTGATTTATTGAAGTCTTGGTCACGAGATGACCAAGCGCCGAGGTCCCCGTCATGTTGACGACATGACGGGCTAAAGGTCCCCATACTTGCGGAGTATGGGCACTGGTCCCCGTACCACCGGTACAGCATGGGTGTGCATGGACGGATGCACACCCGCATTACCGGTAAAATGCGAAAGAGAAGAGATAAAGAGATTTTTGATCATATTGCATAGCATGGTTTATTTATATGATTGATGGATGAACTTGAGAAATGATGTTCACTTTTATTCTTGTTGCCACTATTTATATTTGCTGAGTCGTTGGACTCACTATTGTTGTTGTTGTTGTTGTGGTTGCTGTTTGTTTTAGGTACCTACATGGGATCGGCATGCATGGGGATAAAGAAGGATTAGTTTTGTTGCACTTGCACGATCTATTCACCTTGGAAGAAAGAAAGAACATTAAACATTATTTGCTGAATGACTTAAGTGGTAGTTGACTAAAGATCGTCATGTTTAAGATGTAATAAAGGATTAGAACTCTTTTACGCTGCTTCTGTTCTTTATTTAAGCTTTGTGGTTATGAGTGCGATGGTAAACATAATCCAGTTTGTTTAGAATTGATTATATTGCTTATTGTTATTCACATCATTTGATCATGATTGTTGGAACCTCTGATTTAGACAATAAACAAAGGGGGTTCTGCCGAATTTTTTTTGTAAGATGAATGTTAGTTTTCATTGCTATGTTATTAGTTTGGTAGCATTCCAGGTCATTGATTGGCTGGGGTGTTACATTATGGTAGTCGACTGTAAAGGTAGCACCGGTGCAAGTTGCTTTGGCGAGAGTACCACCCGTGGAGATAGCACCGGTGCAGGTAGCGGTGATGGAGATAAGTCTTGTGGAGATGGCACCAGTGCATGTAGCTCCGGTTCGCACTGCCCTTGTGGTCCTCCCACCGGTGAAGAAGCCTCCAGGGAGATGTCGCTTTTGGGCCACTGGATGAATGTTCCAATGGCCTGCCCTAGAGTCATGATCTCGTCATTGGGGGGCTTCGGTAGCGGGACGACCTCAAAATTGACATGCACACCATCCACATTAACTTTTGCGAAGCCTGGTGCTAAAGCTTGACGGTGCACCATGGCCTCGATACCAAATGGATATGCCTGGCCCCAAGTAGCGTACAAGGGAACGGAGGCATATCTCACTTGGAGCCTGCACTTCGTAGGCTCATACATAATGATACAAAATTAGCTACTCCAATAAGTCTATCAATGGAGCAAGCATTTGAGAGATAATAATTATTACCAGGATGTCGTCCACAGGAAATCTGGCCTCGCTTTCCGTCGGATTGGACGCGCAACTATTCGGACGGTTGTGCGGGCTAGCTAGCACAGGAGTGGCGGCGGCGGCCTGCTGATTTTCTATATATCTCCGCACCTCATCTCTGACATAATCAGCCAACTCCTCTCTAAGAGATGCCTTGATCTCTTCTCGTAGCCGTGCCTCATGCTCGGCTTTGGTTCTCTTCCTACGCTGATACATTTCGGAGTCATCTTGGAAACCATGTTTCCAAGGAACGTAAAGTCCAAGGCCTCTCGTACGACCCGGGTGCTCCTTGTTTTCCAAGGCCGCGGAGAGTATATCTTTCTCCCTTGTTTCCTGGAATGATCCCTGCGAAGATTCAACACTCAGCGCTTCCTGCAAAGAGCACGACATGTCATTTCACTTCGTACGAAGTTGTGGAGTAATTACAAGCTACGTAGTTCGATCAATATCTTATCAGGCGCTGGGACACTTGCTGATCTGTAGGGTTGCAAAAGGAGACGTCTCCCGATATCGTTGTAGATGACCTTGCTCTAATCCAATTTCGAGCGCGGTCATTTGGGATATTGGCAAATGGCGGGGCGGTCCTCCATTGCGGGATTTTACCCGCATACCCAGTTGTGCCAAATCTGTGAGGGTGTGTGTTTTTTGCCTGGAGGGCCTTGTGCGCCACACTTGTACTTTTGAACTCTTCGGTCATCTTCATCACCTTGAACGCTTCCCATTGTGGTTCTAGGAATGGGTATTTATGAAAGGGCATTTTGTCCTTCTCCACGAAGTCCTTGACAAGCGTGCTCTTGAAGTTCTTCCATGCTTTGCACGCCGCTAGCAAGGCTTGTCATTGCACGCGTCTTGCTGTTCTTCTGGGATCTCGAACGATGCCAAAATTTCTGTCAGTAGCTCATGTTTCCGAGTCCCAGGCACGCTCTTCCACGAATTGAATGTGATCTCAATTCGTTCTTATGCAACTATTCTGATCATTCTTCGAAATGCGCATACTGCTTTGGGAGGAAGGAGAGGGACCCCAGATCCATCGACCTCTGTGATGGTAAATCGGCCCTCAGGCTTCTTCAATAGCCCTCTTCCTTGGCATTTTGATTTTGGAGCGGACGCCTCCGGCGATGATGTTGAAGAATGCGCGGATGACATGTTGGCCTTCTCATATATGAAAATTAAGCACAATGTAGCATATATGTAAATAGTGCGGTATAAGCACATACTTAAATTTAATTCCAATATATGTATACAGAGAGAGAGAGAGAGAGAGCTATTTGATGACACCCATCGTGTATATTCTCAGTTGCAAAGAATGAGCAGTAGCAACTTAGCATACCAGAACTATAATAGGAATAGGAAACAAATAAAGAGAGAGCATGTAGTATCCCAATTTCACAATGTTATATAGTATACTGAACAAGATCATCTAGATAAAAGATGCCCATGAAGAAAATTCAATCTTTTTGTGAACTAGAAAATTAAAGAAACAGATCACTTACATCAGTATACATTACAGTGTAGCCTAACCCAAAAATAAATTAGTTATAAGAACACAACCACACAAGTCCATGGCTTCGCTCCAACTCAGATCACCCAAACTAGTACAGATAGCTCACCCTAACTCAAGAACGACATTAAAACAACAGATCTAGAATTTGTTTACTTTTTGTACTAACAGAAAATGAACAAGACAAGCACCTTAGGGTTCGGGCGTGGACGAAGGTCCAAGGAGGCGGCCGGCGAGGGGCTCGGGGGCTCGACAGAGGCGGCCGGCGAGGGGCTCGGGGGATGGCGACTGGCGAGGGGCTCGGGGGCTTGATGGAGGCAGCCGGCGAGGGGCTCGACGGAGGCTGCAGGCGAGGGGCTCGGGGACGGCGGCGGCGACGGGCTCGATCGGGACTTCAGGAGAGCGACTAAGTCTAATAAGTGCAGTGTACGTGCAAAACCCTAGCGAGTGGTTATATATAAATGATTATTACCGACGGTTCTAAGTTAAAAATCGTCTATGATAATAAATATCACAGACGGTTCTATGTTAAGAACCGTCTATGATAGTATAACTATCACAGACAGTTCTAAACTGAGAACCGTCTGTGATAAGCTCTTTCCCCCGTTGTAGTTATTAATATAAACACCAACCAGCATTCATATACATCACCTACCTCACACAGTGTATTTCTTTACACATTTTCTCATATAAACACCAACCAGCATTCAAAATTCATCTACCTCACATAGTGTATTAATTCTTTACACATTTCTCATTCTCATATACATCACATCACATTCTTTACATAAATGCCAATTCAGATATACATCACATACATGCATTGTTATATACATAAATGCAAATGCCCACATATATGTCGCACATTCTCATTCCACTTGCTTATTTCCTTTAAAAATTAGCCTTTCATGATGATCAATGCGTACGTAACTAGTTTCGTCACATTGTTCATCGTCGACCCTTATGCCATTTCCAAAAGGAGGTAACTCGTCAAATTGATTGTATTCTTCCTCGTCCACTACATTCTCTACTCCAACAATTCTCCTTTTTCCATGAAAAATTACATTGCGTTTCTTATTTGTCGGGTCGGTTACATAGAAAACTTGAACAACTTGGTTGGCGAGTACGAATAGTTCGTCTTTGTACCCGACACGTTGGAGGTCCACGGTAGTGACACCGTACTTGTCAACCTTCACCTGTCGGAGATGCACCCAACGGCAGCGAAATAAGGGGATCTTGAAAACTATGTAGTCGAGCTCTCAAATCTCTTCTATGAATCCATAGTATGAGTTTCTCGACCCATCGGTACTGAACGCATCTATGCGGACACCACTGTTCTGGTTAGTGCTCTTTACATCCTGAGACTGTGTATAGAATGTGTACCCATTTATGTCATATCCTTGCCATGTCACAATTGTAAATGTTGGCCCTTTTGTCAACCATGTCAGCATCTCACTTGGCGAGCTCCTAGCGATTTACTCTTTCAACCATTGGTTGAACCGACTGTTGTGTTGCTTCATGATCCAAACATCCGACCGCTCCGGATTCTGTTGCCGAAGCACATCCTTGTGCTGGTCGACACAAGGCGCCACTTCAGTCATGTGTTGCAAGACCATGAAATGGGCTTGAGTATACGTGTCCATATCTGCAGTGATTGCTTTCCTTCCGATAGTTCCAATACCCTTCAGCCTCCCCTCATGACGAGATTGAGGCACACCTATCAGTTGAATCTGATCCATATAATCGACACAAAACTCAATGACTTCTTCCCTTGCATAACCTTCAATGATGCTGCCCTCCGCCCGAGATCGATTCCGTACGTAGGACTTGAGAATTCCTATGAACCTCTCAAATGGGTACATGCTACGTAGGAATACGGGCCTACACATTTTTATCTCCCACACAACGTGAACAATGAGATGGACCATGATATCGAAAAACGAAGGAGAGAAATACATTTCAAGATGACATAGAGTCATCACCACCTCGCCCTGTAGAGCATCTAGTCCTTCGGAATTGATGACCTTCTGAGCAATTGTGTTAAAGAAATAACATAGCCTCATGATTTTCTCTCGGACTTTGATCAGTAAAATATTTTTAATTGCAATAGGGAGCATCTATGTCATCAGCACATGACAATCATGAGACTTCATGCCATTTAACTTCAAATTTTGCATCGAAACAAGTTTCTTCATGTTGCCAGAGTAACCAGATGGAACTTTGACACCATGCAAGCACTGGCACAGTTCTGTTTTCTTGACCTTGCACAGAGTGTAACACGCAGGGGGAAGGTACGTTCGTCCATTATCTGTTTTTGTCAGTGCTAATTCAGGCCTGATGTCCATATCAGCCAAGTCAAGCCGTGCGTTGACGTCGTCCTTTGTTTTATCATGAATGTTCAGTAAGAGACCAATCAAGCTGTCACATACATTCTTTTCTACGTGCATGACGTCGATGCAGTGTCGAACATCTAGGTACTCCCAATAAGGTAAGTCCCAAAATATTGATCTCTTCTTCCAGGTGTTCTTCTCATGAGCCCTCAATTTACGTCCCTTTCCGAGGACAACATCTAAATCCTTAACCATGTCATAAACCTCTTTTCCCCTTAAATGCCTTGGAGCTGAACAGTCTTCCTTCTCTCTGTCAAATTGTTTCTTCATCTTGTGGTATGGGTGAGTGTGGTATGGAGCTGAACAGCCCTCCGAAGGAACCGACGGTGACGCATATAGGCGGTTTTGCATGAGCATTTCAGCCACACACTCTCGGTACCATCTAAACAGTGGGTACAAGCTTTGGCACCTTTTGTACTCTGGCCCGATAGGTTAGCAAGGGCAGGATAATCATTTATAGTGCAGAACAATAAGGAGTGCAAAGTGAAGTTCTCTCATTTGTATGCATCCCATACCTGCACCCCTTCATTCCACAAGATTTTTAGATCTTCCACCAACGGTAAGTAGGTACACATCGATATCATTCCCAGTGTTGCTTTGGCCCTTGATCAAGATTTGACAAAGAAAATATACTTTCGCTTCATACACAACCAAGGAGGAAGGTTATAGATGCAGAGTCACCGCCATGTGCTATGTTGGTGCTCATGCTATCAAAGGATTCATTTCATCTGGACTCAGTCCAAACCTTATATTCCTTGGTTCTACACCAAAGTCTGCAAAACTCCTATCAATGTTTCTCCACTAGATGGAATCAGCAAGGTGTCTTAACATTCCATCCTTCTTGCGCTCCTCCGAATGCCAACGCAGCAGTTTTGCCTCCTTTGGATTTGAAAAAAACCTTTTCAAACGGGGAATTATAGGAAAATACCATGCCACCTTAGCAGGAGGTCCTTTCTTCGCCTCTGTTCCCTCGCCGTCATTTGATTGATTGTTACGTTTGTATCAGGATGCGTTGCACACCGGACATACATGCATGTTTGCATACTCTTTACGGTATAGGATACAGTCGTTCGGATATGCATGTATTCTTTCTACTTCCATTCCCAATGGACAAAGAACCTTCTTGGCTTTATACGTGGTTTTAGGCAACTCATTTCCCTCTGGAAGCATGTCCGCTAAAAGACCTAGCAGCGCCTTGAAACTCTTGTTGGACCAACCGTTGCTTGCCTTCAATTTCAACAGTTCAAGCACGGCCGACAACCTCGTGTACTTTGACCTGCAGCACATGAACAAAGGTTTCTCCGAGTCATCCATCAAGCCCCGGAATTTAACATACTCTCCCTCATCATAATTCTCTTCTACATCGCGAAGCATCTGATCCAGATTGTCATCGTGCAACCTATCTGAATCCGAACAACAATCCACATCATCCGCGGCATGTCATTCACTTCACCGGCGATGTCATCCAGTGGCATATCATTCACTTCACCGGCAATATCATCTGGCGGCGTATGATCGTTCACTTCACCATGACTAGTCCAACACGTATAACCCTTTTTGAAACCCCTCCAAATTAAGTGCGCTTCAATTTGCCCTCGGTTCTTAAACATCTTTAAATTCTCGCAGTCAGTGCATGGACAGTATATATATATTCCACCCCCTTATTCAACATATCCTCCTCGGCAGCTCTTGTAAAAGCAGACACGCCATTAATGTACTCTTCGCACACACGGCTCGCGGCATACATCCAGCTTCGGTCCTACGTTATGTATATATATAACAACTTAATGTTAAAAATTAAATTAATTAATTATTACTACATATGTACCGGCCACATGCATTGAGGCTTTCCTAGCTTAATTCATATTATAAACACAACACAGCTATTTCCCCAGCGATCGCTGAAGGTATATATATAACCAACAATTTAATTGACAAATTTGCCCTTCCACATGACGGGAACTGATCATGTATATATGGTCAAGTAGATACAAACCATCTTCAATAACACTCACCAAAACTTAGATCCAACACGCCACCAACACGTACGACCGTAGCGGCCAATATCAAGATTGAATTAAAGGTGAATTCGTTTCCTCAACTTCAACACATTTTAAATGAGAACATGATGCTACCTAATGATGAAAATATATATATTTGTAGCACCACATCACATTGGAACCAATTGAAGCAAGGGTTCAAGTTGGACAGGTTTTGGAATCCAATTAGGCCTCCAGATCAATTCGGATTCAGCCTGACAGGCCAACTTCAAACGGCCATAACTTTTAATCCAGAAGGCTTCTCGGGGCCCGTGAGTACTCGTTGGAAAGCTCTTGGAGTCTACTTTCAGATGGATCTAGTCTCACCTCCAAACTCTAACCGAGCAGATCAGAAACTGTGAAACAAATCATATTACTTTTTCAGTCCGAGTCAAAGTGGGCCGAGGGCCTTGTAACTTGGGCTATTTGGGCCGGTAGTGTTCACGTGAACAGTACCACAGCTATGTGAACAGTAACTAGGAATAGTACCACATTCCTTTTCATTAGATAAGTGTGGCTTCTCCCTCCCCTATTTAAGGAGGCCGCACCCCTTTAGTTTTCCTCGGGTTTTTCTTAAGAGATTATTCTGTTTAGCAGTTTCGCCGCATGTTCGGTTGAGCAACCCCAACTTGTGAACTTAAACATTATTCGTAATTTCAGATTGCATCTTGAACTCTCTTGCTTGTGTTCTCGATTCGCTTACAGGAGATAGCCTTCTTGGCGAGGTCAATCGTGTTCGACACGGTTGATAACCAACAGAGCAGTGGTGTAGTGATTACGAGGGGTTCGATCTATTTTGGTCGGAGCCTTTGGATCATCAACGTCGAGATCTCCACAATCGACTTATCAGTACCTCTCGGAAGATCGGGCCATCGTCACATCAGTTGGTATCAGAGCAACGGTTGCCCGTGAGGTAATTCTTTTATCCCTAGTTAATAGATTGGTTTTTATTTCCTATAGTTCAAAAAAAATTACCCCACAAAAAGAGTTAATTTCCGCTGTCCAAACCCCGTTGTGCCTTTCAATCTGTTAGTTTTGGTTTGCTAAATTGAATTCGTGTCTGTCATAGCATTGTCTAGTTGCTGGTCATATCCTTGTTCAATGAAAAATCCAAAGAAAAGAAAAATTCCCAACCCCAAACCCTGATTTCCAAATTCGGCTGATTTTTCCTTTCTCTGCAGCCACCACCAAAAACGCCATAACTTTTGATTCCGAGATTATTTTTGAGTGGGACCACCTCCATTAGATTAAAAAATTCCTTATCCATCTATCTGTAAAATTTCACGTAATTCCAGAAAGCCAGTTAAGAGATATATGCGGTGAAAGTTGACCTAATTATCTTTTCTGAATCTGCAACAGTCAGAAGTTGTGATTTTTGTGCGAATTTCTGTGTCGGGATTCAGAAGTTGGCCCCAAAATAAAATCTGTAGAAAAAGCCATCAGAAAATAGAGAAAAAAAGAATCAGTGAAAAAGAGGCATCTGACAAAAATTTACGACCATAATACCGACGTACTGTCCAGTGGACAGAAATTTTCAGTTTTCAGTTTTGGGTCAATCCTTGTGTTCTTCAATTCCAGATTGCATTGGATTGAATTATCTTGTATTTGTCACTCCTACACATTGCCATACACTTGTTTTTAACCTTCTTCCATTCTTGGTTGATCAGCAATATAGGCTAAGTGCTAGATACGGACTATAATTCAATTCTATGCAATTTCTGAAATTAACTGATTGTTCTCCATTGCTACATATTGTGCCTTCCAAGCTCCATATACTCTTGATCAGAACAGGATCCCTCTTGCAATCGTACCCACGCTCAACATGGTATCACGAATCGGCCACCGGTTGTACCACCTGCTGCATTGGTAAGAACACTTGTAAGAGTGTGGTAAGACGCTTGAGAATGTGTGATTCCACCTTCCACCACCTAGTAGTTGATAGGGATAATACCTTTGTGTTATCTTTTGTTTTCTACTAACCATGACAGGTGAGTCATCTGATGATCAAGAGTGTATTTTAAAGGGAGAGTTCATGAAGCTCTTGGATGAACCACGCATCGATTGGAAGCTTCAAGCTTCGATGGATACATTTCAGCGCTCCATCAATTCCATCAATGAGAGTATTGCAGCACTCACTACACGCCTTGAAAGAATGGTGAATCGGTCGCCAAACAATGGACGCGAGTATGATCACTATGTAGGCCAAGATCTCGAGGAGGGAGATGATAATGAGAGACAAAACTGTGACGCCGGAGCTGCATTTGCTGCCCAAGATGCACGCCTACGACACCGCCTACATCACAACTGTCACGGTATGGGAGGTAATAATTTTCAGCACTACAATTCTCGTGCTAATGATGAACCATTTGCTAAAGTTAAATTTACCATACCATCTTTTACCGGTGTTTATGATGCTGAAACTTATCTAGATTGGGAGATGACCGTTGAACAAAAATTTAATGCCCATCTAGTTTCTGAAGTGCATAGAGTCAGACAAGCTACTAGTGAATTTAAGGATCGTGCTATCATTTGGTGGACTCATGTAGTTAATTCTGGTTTAGCACCTGATACATGGGATAAGTTGAAGGTAGCTATGCGTGCTAGATTTGTTCCTCCTGCTTTTAAACATGAAATGGATAAGAAATTGCAGCACTTAGACCAAGGTAATAAATCTGTCGAGGAATATTATCAAGAACTACAAATAGGCTTATTGCGTTGTAATGTTGTAGAAGATGAGGAGGATAAGATTTGTCGCTTCTACGGGGGGTTACGGCGTGAAATTCAGGACATTGTTGATTATAAAGAGTTTACTATCACAACCGCTTGTTCCACTTGCTATGCTTGCGTAAAAGAATTGCGTGGTAGGCAACAAAGTACAAGGAGCAACTTTAGAGGTACATCTACATCGAGATCGACGCCGGGCAAGCCGTGATAGCCCCACCTCCTGTTTGTCGAGCTGCTGCCCTCTCGTGAGTAGGGCGCGTTCAGCAGCACTGTCGCCACCATCACGCGCACCGAGATGAGCAAATCTACTAGTGTGCAAGCACCAGCACAGAGCTCTTCATCGGTTGCTTCCATGGGCCGCATAACGGGCATTGTGTGCCACCGTTGTAAAGGGATGGGCCACGCCATGAGAGATTGCCCAAGTCGCAGCGTACATTGCGCATGTAAGATGGTGGTTATGTAAGTGCTAGTGATGTTGAGGATGAATATGCTCTTGCAGCTAACCTTGCGGTAATGGTGATGATCATGAGAACAAATCTATGTTTGTGTCCTTTCGTGACTAACAACTTGCAGTAGTTGAGAACCATGCCGAAGAGGAGCATAAGCTGATTGAATCATCGACCCCATTGGTTGAGAATGAAGATAAGGAGATGGATGCACTTACATCATCTGAGGAGAGCCAAAAAGGTAAAGAACATGATGCTATCATCGCTCACGGTACTGATTTGGTGCTACAACAAGACATAGAACAACCTTGTGAGTATATACCTGCTATATTTCAATCTTTTGATGTTCCTTGTGTTGACTTAATTGAACCATGTGCTGATCTAAATTCTCATAATTTTGCACATGTCGAATTAATAACACATAAAGAAGTTTTGACTAGAATTTCTCCTGCTAATTAATTATGTTACATCATGTTAGATCTACCTATGAAATTGTCACATGCTATGAAGAAAGTTTCTGAACTTGCATGTTCAAAATTCTTGTTTAATGCCTACACCTCTGGATATAAGTTTCATTTGATTGGAGATTATGGTGTGGAAAATCAATTTCTTGTATATCGAATATGCATAACTTGTGATCACATGGATGAATTGAAACTTGCTGTTTGGAACAACAATTCTTGTATGCTGAATCATGTTCAATGTGAGAGGGAAGTAAAATTTAGTACTCATCCAATGCCTATGTGTTCAACTCTTTTTACACCATCTAGTATAGACAATCTGAATAAAGATGATGAATTATGGCAGAACATACAAATCTTTTCACCCTGGCTAGATGAATTTGCTATTGTTCGATTGAGATATGATTATATGGCTGGATTGTTCCTCACTTACATTTGCAAAACAAGTTGCAACAATTACCGTGTGAGAAATTTTGAATTGCTCATTAACTTATATGATTACCCTTGGGTTAATAATACAATTAGCTTTTATGATCGCTGCTGTTTTATAACCTTAATTGTGCAACAACGAAGAACTGTTAAAATGGATGACATATACATATACCATGCATACACCTTGGCTTCTTTGTTATCATATTTTTAGCTTATCAAAAGTCGAGGACGGCTTTGTTTGCAAGAAGGGGAGGATGATAAGAACATGTACCCTATGGATACAACCATATTTGCTATACTTATTATTCCAATTACAAGAGCTCCTACGCATCACTTAAATTATGAGGTGAGCTTGTTTCAAAGAGATTCTACTTTATTTGATAAAGAACTTATGATATTACATAATGAGAGTTTGTTGCGTTTGCTATCATGTACCAAGATTTATGATCAAGATCATGCAATACGTGACACTACGTATATGTTAAAACCAATGACGGTTTTCTGTCAAGAAGGGGAGGATGATGTGACCACACCACCAACACGTACGACCGTAGCGGCCAATATCAAGATTGAATTAAAGGTGAATTCGTTTCCTCAACTTCAACACATTTTAAATGAGAATATGATGCTACCTAATGATGAATATATATATATATATATATATATATATATATATATATATATATATATATATTTGTAGCACCACATCACATTGGAACCAATTGAAGTAAGGGTTCAAGTTGGACAGGTTTTGGAATCCAATTCGGCCTCCAGATCAATTCGGATTCAGCCGGACAAGCCAACTTCAAACGGCCATAACTTTTGATCCAGAAGGCTTCTTGGGGCCCGTGAGTACTCGTTGGAAAGCTCTTGGAGTCTACTTTCCAACCGAGCAGATCAGAAATTGCAAAACAAGTCACGTCACTTTTTCAATCCGAGTCAAAGTGGGCCGAGGGCCTTGTAACTTGGGCTATTTGGGCCGGTACTGTTCATGTGAACAGTACCACAACCGTGTGAACAGTAACTAGGAATAGTACCACATTCCTTTTCATTAGATTAGTGTGGCTTCCCCCTCCCCTATTTAAGGAGGCTGCATCCCTTTAGTTTTCCTCGGGTTTTTCTTAAGAGATTATTCTGCTTAGCAGTTTCGCCGCATGTTCGGTTGAGGAACCCCAACTTGTGAACTTAAACATTATTCGCAATTTCAGATTGCATCTTGAACTCTCTTGCTTGTGTTCTCCATTCGCTTGCAGGAGATAGCCTTCTTGGCGAGGTCAATCTGTTCGCACGGTTGATAACCAACGGAGCAAAGGTGTAGTGATTGCGAGGGTTCGATCTGTTTTGGTCGGAGCCTTTGGATCATCAACGTCGAGATCTCCACAATCGACTTATCAGTACCTCTCAGAAGATCGGGCCATCGTCACATCATCCCACATGACGGGAACTGATCATGTATATATGGTCAAGTAGATGCAAACCATCTTCAATAACACTCACCAAAACTTAGATCCAAATTGTAATGCAAAGAAAAATAAATTTCATTACTAACCATATCTAGAGCAACCAGGAACTATGAATCTTCAAAGCTCAATCTCTGTCTCCTCCCACCAAATTAATTGGCCTGAAATCGCCTAGCTTGTCTCCTGAGCAAAAGAGTGCAGCATCGGCTAGATCTAGATCAAAATGAAGACAGATGCGGTTCTGACCGGCGGCATTAAATGTGTAGCGACCATTATCACAGACGGTTTTTTATTAAAACCCGTCTGTGATAATTCTGAGATCATCACAGACGGTTTTTAATAATACCGTCTGTGATAATAAAATATCACAGACAGTTCATCAGTAAGAACTGTCTGTGATAATCGTTTTCTCCGATGCCATCAACACAGGTGGTGTCCAAATTAAAACCGTCTGTGTTAGTGTCGGTCACAGACGGTTTTGTCAAACCGTCTGTGATTTGGCGTCTAGTATTAGGCGTTTGTAGTAGTGGACCTGACATGTTAAGGCTGTGTTTGAACATATTAACCGCCTGTTGCCAATCTATAAACGCTCAACGGGTTCTTTGTTTTTATCATCTGTACAACTAACAATCCCCTATCAATAGTTTCATATTTTAGCTATAAAATCATAATAAAAGGTCATCATACAACAAAATGAATGCAATTTATTTTGAAGCCAATTTGAACGCAACATAACAAGGACCATACAACATACTGATGTCTTTGCAGGACTATTTGTCACGCTAACCTTAATAGCTAGAAACCGTCACTACTACGTAAAAGGTCATCACTGCATTTGTTCGGCGTCATCACGCACGGTTTTGTGAACCGCCTCGTATTTATGGGTCGATGATAATCGAGGTCATCACGAGCGGTTTTGCCAACCGTCAGGATTGTGAACTATCACGCACGGTTTTGAGTAACAACCGCCTGCGTGATAGTCGATAATCGCGCACGGTTTTAAGTAAAACCGCTCGTGATAGGTGATCATTACGCACGGTTTTGAGTAAAACCGCTCAGGATAGTTGATTATCGCGCATGCTTTTTGAGTAAAACCGTCGTGATAGCTGATTACTAGTACACTAGTTATGGTCACTTGCACTTATTTATTCAAAAGAACAATGATCCCACTTAAACAGGAAAGACAAACACATGCTTTGAAATAAAATTAAAGTCTGCTATAAATTATTCAGACAATACTAAAACTGCTGAAATCGTTGAACTACTTCTCACGCCTTGTTCATATTGGCTGCTAAAAGTTATTTTTCTATCGTAAATGGCTTTTCTACAGTACCTAGCTTTCAAACAGAATGTCTTTTTAAGGCGGAGTCTACTAGTCAATTTAGTACACACTGCAGTGACTTCATTTATATCGGCCAAAATCACACACGAGTATCACTCTCTCTACAAGCGGTTACTATTCATAAACCAAAGCCAAAGCCAAAAACCTATATGAACGAACCTCAGAGATACACATCCCTGATTCCATGCAGCTTTGCAGCCACCTCTTGCATGATAATGCATTCTTTGGGAGTCTTGGTACAACAAAGGCCAACGTTGAGCATAGAAAACAGACATTGTACACCTTTTTTCTTCATGGGCATTGGAGTTTCTTGGTATAAGACCAACTCTTGTCGCAATTGGGGATTAGCAATTTGTAATATCCCGTTAGGAAAGTTCATCTCTGTGAACTTTGCAATGCTCAATCCATCCTTAAACATGTCATTTGTTGACCCCCTTCGAATGAATATTTCGAGGAGAACAAAGCTGTAAACATCCGAGGCAGTTGGGACCTAGTTACCACCAGTACACTATGTAGTATACATCATGCAAGAATAGTTAGTCACATGTTAGCACAATTATTGAAAATAAGTAATCTGTGCTCAAGTTACAGAGTCATAAAATTAGCGATCCAATCTCCGAAGAGATGTGCCACCCTGGTCGGCCCATCAGAATTTAATTTGTTATCGCAAGGAAGCCCACATCGGCTGCTTGACCATGGCATGGCATGGAAAATATTGGAAATGCACTACTACTTTCTGAGGCACCCTTCTCAATACCAGAATGCAAATCACAAAATCAACACATTGAGAGGTCATCAATTGATTCAGGAGCAAGCTTGTGGGGGCGCCCTTCTCACAGGTTGCTCAATACACGGGAATCTTGTGATCTTGCAGAGGTGTGTGCAAGGAATTAAATTGTTCAGACTAGAGTCGTAAAATTCGGCCAACTGCTTGCTGATGATGAGCTTGTATGTAGGGGTGGAAACGAATCGAATATGAATCGAATAGTGTTCTTACCATACTTGTATTTGTATTTTATGAATGAATGCGAATATGGATATTCAAATATTCTCGAATACAAATACGAATCAAGTATTGTAACGAATACGAATTCGTATTGGATATCTACTCAATTTTGTCGGATGCAGATATCCTTATAACTATGTAATATGAAGATATTAATGATATTTTATTCTTGTACAGTCATGCTTAGTCATTCTACTTAATTTACTTCACCTAAAAACACGAATTTACATTGAATTAAAAACCTTGTCCAACTAATTAGTCATATTACAATTATATATATATATATATATATATATATATATATATATATATATATATATATATATATATATATATATATATATATTGCTTTGTTTAATATGAATATGGATGTGAATAGTCCAGATAAAATAACATTTTGAATGGTAAAAATTCATACTATATTTGTACCCATATTTTTTTTATGAAAATTCGAATATGAATAGGAGAGAAATTGTTAATCACATGCAAAAATCTCTACCATATTCATATCCTGTCGAATACGATAATCGAATAATACGGATAATTTGTATCTATTTCCCACCCCTACTTGGATGCGTATGAGCAGATGCGTGAGGAAGCTGAGAGCCTCAAGTATGCAATGAAAGGGAGAGGAGTGAATGCTAGACCTAGGCGGAGTTGAACACAGACTGTGCATAGTATCCATGTCTTTGAGGTCGATGGAAAGCCACATCCAAAGATTGCAGAGATATATGAAGAACTGATTCGTTTGGTGTTTCAAATCGAAAGGCGGGATATATATGTGCCATACACCACCGCATAGTCCAGAGGAAGAGAAGGAGATAGGGCCGATTCATCCAGATGCAAGTCAAGCGCCCATCGTGGTGACGAAGAACACCATGATGTAGAGTCCTAAAATCCTGGTTTTGGTCCGCATGATCAAGAACACAAGACGGCTTGACCAATGTCGGACCCAGATTTAGCTAATCCGAATTCTGTGAATACCACTGTAGTATTATCCGGATCAGAGATAGTGCTTACAGATATATCATCAATCATTTCATACAGACGTAAACCGTACCATACAACAAGATTACATCATCGAGTTCAAATAGACCGCATTGGGTCAAGTTTACAATAGAGCTGACTAGGCCAAATGATACAGTATGTAAAATGCGGAAGCGTAGTAGAAGCAAAAGGGGAAGGTACATCTCGCCATAGGCAAGCGACTGAAGAAGGTTTATGTATAACCGATATTAACTAGAGACTTAGATAATATTGGTGCACGCGAACACTACCCCTTAGTTAGACAGACTGGGATGAGATCTAGCCTACTAGGAACTATCCTACTCTCCTCTATATTCTTCACCACCAGATCCTGGAACATCATAGTACTCGTAGTGCCCTTAGTCCACAGGCTCTGAGGGATTTTGTGAGCGAGAGTAAGCACAAGCAACAGTGCTCCGCGAGCCAACATATAGAATACAATATTTATACATGCAAGGCTTAACAAGGATTGGCTCGAGTTCATTTATTTACTAAAGGAAACATTTGTAAATTACTGATAATTAGAAAGTCATATGACTTAGCATTTTAACCAAATCATATTTTATTAAAGAAAGTGAAAGTGTGCAAACAGTGCAGGTTCTATCCACCTGTTATATGGCTCCATCCACCATATGCTAGTTTTTTATTACCAGGGTTACATTAACCCAATATCATCAATGTGTTACATCCTCCTAGGGAAAGCCAAATTCAGAATTACATCTACCCGATGAATTTTCATCCCACCCACAAATGGTTTTGAAATAGAAACTAGCTCAAGTTTCTATGCCCACTCTTCACCATGGGCACGACTGTTCGAATAATTTATACTCTACAGAGGCTGTACACTTTACCCATAAGAGATAATCAACTTATTATGTTTCACACATTTTCTTGGACATGTGAATCAAAAAGATCATCACATGGCCTTTACAATCCATCCCCCAGTGTAAGTTACACCCGCTACGGTTTCACCTAAGGGTGATTATGTCTACTACACTCAGACCCCTCTTGCGACACACAGCGGCTTACACCAGTGACACAACACATGTCCACGATGGCTCAAAACCAGCGGCATGACTCGTGAGTCATTCCAATGGTGCAACCCACACTGGTGGATACAAATTATTTAGCTAAGTCATACCCATTATAGACTTGTGGTTGTACTATTTTATATTGGGAGGTCATCACATGATAAGTCCTTAAAATTATTCGGGCGGTACATACCACATACTACCATTTCTCATGCTACATCCATACCAACCATCATACCATCCGTCCAGATATGTTAACAACAAGTTTACAGTAATTTGAGAAGCATATAACTAAGTTATCTCAAATACACCAATCATTTCCCTTCAATGACTGTCCAAAATAGGTTTTATGACTAAAAGATGATGATATGACAATCTAATACCCTAATACTTAAGCAAGACTAGCACGATGCTTAAGTGCAACTATATCTAGTAAAGCTACCATGAATTATCTAGGGTGACAAAGATTAGGTGATTCAAGTATCAAGGATGGTGTAATGATATTATAATGTCAAATAAGCATGTATCTACCCTAGGCTTAATATGCATTTGCATAACAAATAATAGCATGCAATTTGATAATTTAAATAAAAAAAATTTGCATAAAATATAGGTTAAATTTGATCAAAGTATTAACTCACCTAGATCACAGATGGGATTGTCTTGGAACTATTGAGTTTACTTGAACTGGGACTCTTACGCGTCCTCATACTCTACTGAAATGATCGCATCAAAAAATATGCACACAAGAGATCGAAACAAATAAATACAAATAAAAAATTCAGATGAACTCCAAACTAAACAAAACCACTACCAATATATAGATCTTAAATTTAGAAAAAATAGGAATAAGTTTCATTAAATTTAGAGCTACAATAAGTGAGAACGGGTCATTTGAGGTTTAAAACAAAAATTAATTCAAGAAAAAGAAAGAGAAGAGATGTTACTCTTACTGACACAACGAGCCCACAGATTTTATTTAAAATTTCTAATTAATTTTCTACTAAAAATCTTTATCGAGGCTGATAGCTGGGTCCCACGTGATTTTCATTTAAAGTTGAATTAACTTGTTAATGAAAAGGGTCTAGAGACTTACAGGTAGGACCAAAGAAATTTTAATTTCTATTGGAATTAAAATTCTAAAGAAAAAGGATCTAGAGGCTGATATGTGGGATCGATATTGTGCACACAATGTAGGGGGCCCACACGTCAGTGGCTCAAATCCTTAAATCGATTTCTAAAAGGTTTTAAACAATGGTGGGGGTCCATCGATCAGAGAATCATGACTTTAAGTCATAACCGCCCACCATCTAGTTACCGTTAAGTCGGGTTAACGAAGGTCATTAGAGCTAATCAAATTTTTAGCTAATCTAACATGCCCTACAAAGCATCTTCTTCCTCCCGATCGTGGTGCGGTTCATCATCGCTGATGAGGACCTTGATGGCCCGAGGCATGACCAAAATGGAACCATTGCCTCGGCCCACACCTCTAGGTGAGGTATTGTGTCCCAAGTCGAAGGCTAGGGCGACCGGTGGTGAACTCATGTGGTGGGGGGATAGGGAGCATGGCACAGTGGCGCTACAAGGTGCTAGATTCCAATACAAAGCAAGGAAGCATCTACAAGTGGAGATGGGCTTAGTGAAAGTGAAGGCGAAGCTCGGGGATGAGATAGATGGCCTGACAATGATGACCTAGTTAGCGGCGAGGGGAGCAATGTGGAGGGCTTGCCGGATGAGACGAAGGAGCTTGGTGGTGGTTGGGGTTGCTTCAAGGCCTTCAGGCGAAGCTCCCGACGCAAAAATCGATGGATTGTGTGGCGAGTTGTCAAAATCACTTCAGGCGGCGAATTGGCTAGAGAGGAGGGAGAAGGTGGCTCGAAAGGTTCTCCAGTCGATTGAAGGCGAGGGGAGGTGTTTAGTGGTGCAAGGAGCAGGATGCGACGCTTTATAGAGGTGGAGAGAGCTCGATGATATTGGTGCCATGATGACCTGTGGTAGCCATTGCAGCAAATTAGTGGGGAACCAGGGCAAGCATGCAAGGGAGTGCGCAGAGCATTCTCGAGTGGGTACTTGGCACATGAAGCAAGGCATTGTAGTGAGGGAGCCCATGGGCATGACGGACGGCTCGGCTTCACGCAACAGAGTGGCATAGTGGGGAAAGTGGAAAGGTCAGTTGGGCGTTCGGGCGCAAAGGAGGTGACACTGCAGCAAGGAGGGGTGTTGATGAACCATGTGGAGGTGACCACATGTGTATGATGAGTAATTGACATTGGTTTTGTTTAGTCGAGTTTGGTTTGAGTGGTTCAGAGTCGAGTCATTGCGTGGCGCAATCGGACTCGGTCGGACTTTGGTCAAACTTGGTCGTATGGGATTAGGACGCTGATTCTTTGATTCGACAGGTTTGGACTTCATCGGTGGTAAGTAAGATGGTATTTATGCTTTCATGTATCGAGCAGTGCTATTTGATGTGTTTCTTGTCTGTGTGGCTGCAGGACGTCGAGGCGGAGTCGTGGCGAGACACGGTGGACCGGACTAGGTGCAGGTGGCGCTGAGGTCAGAACAGTCGGGATGTTTCGAAGATGACGTGGACTCGAGGTGGTTGCAAGGCGTGCGAGCCAAGGAGCGCGGAAGCTTCCCGGAAGGTGCAGGAGGGGCGAAACGGGAATTTCGCAAAGCTGCACAAGCGGGAGTGGGCTCCGTTGAATTTAGCGGCCATAACGGGGCGGAGACCCGTTAGCCAAGGCTATATAAAGGATTGGAGGGGCTGCATGCCCACTCAAGCATTTGGATGGATTTTGGAGAGTGAATTAGGGTTTGCTAGTCAGAAGAGGCTTTGGGAGGTTGTTTCTCCTTTGCTCTTTAGTGGTTGATGGGTTGGTGAGAAATACAGAGGTGGTCTGTAGGTTGTCTCCTCTCCCTTCGTAGCTCTTACTGGTTGTTCTCCTCCCAAGAAGCATGTGAGGCTCTTGGTGATCTTGAGGATTGGGAGAGGAAGAGGTTGGATTGAAACACTTGTAATCATTCCTCTTGTTTGAATGTCCATGCGTATCGGGACTCCGTGTATTTTCCTTTGATCTAATGAATGAAATCTTAAGTTTTACTCCCGAGCCCCTGTTCAGTTCTTCGTTTCTCCATTTGCTTGATTTCTGGACTTTCTTGATTTTGAGTTCTTGCTTGCTGAGGACTACCAAAATGGGTTGCTATGACATAGGAGTTGCCCAAAAGCCATTTGGCTAGTTGATCCTATAAGCAAACTCAGTTTAATCTCAGATTTGGGTTCTATGTTTCCTCTGTTCTTGATTTCCTCCCGTTTTCATTTCTAGGGTTAGTTGTAGCTTTTGATTCCCTCCATAAAATGGCATGAAATTTGGTATCTAGAGACCTCAGGCTATTAATTAGCTATCCTAAAAGTTTCATGGCCAAAGGATAAATGGTTTGGGAGTAATTTGAGTTTTGGTCCTGTTCTTGCAAAGTTTCAGGTTTTTGTCAATTTCTTGATATATGGTTCACTTGGTGAATTTCCTGGTTTCAAAAGTTCCCAATACTATTTGGTTCATTGCCTCATTTTCTCAGCCTCAAGAGAGGAGCTAATTTTCATCTTTTCTCTTGTGATAAGTTGGTCTGAAGTTGTTCTGCAGAGGAGCTGTTTTTTCGGTTATTCTTCAGTCTCCTGTTGGCTGCCGTGTACAGCACAGTATTCCCAATCATTTATTTAGCGGCAACAATAAAAACTCAATTCGGCTGTAGCTTCTACTTTTGGTTGGAATACATGCTGCCTTCATTAATTGCTGTTGATTCCTTCGGTCAATCCAATAAGCCATTTTCGGCTTTAGATGTCCTCATTTGTATTCGGTTTCAGCTGAGTTGGTTCTCAGAAAGTCATCTCTCGGCAAGCATCCAGTAGTTGTCATTCTTGCTCTTTAGTGCTTTTCTTTTTGTTCTTTTGCTGATTTTCAACTATTTTGCATGCAGATCAAATGACAGTATTTTCAGCTAACATTTTTACTGGTTAATCTCTGATTTATGCTGAATTTTTTAGTATCACATGCGTCCAGATTTCAGCAAAATTAATTTTAATTTTCTGTGAGTTGCTTTGTTTTGCATCTTTTTGAAAAATCGGTGTTCGATTTCTCGGGCGATTCGAAGCGGCGACATTCACCCCTCGCCGCCATTTCGGTCCTACAATTGGTATCGAGCCGTTAGCTCTAATTCATAGATCTTAACCGGTCTCAAGAGCCATGGCGACGGACAAGTACTCGACCAAGCCGCCTGCTTCGATGGCATCGATTACCCTTCCGGAAGAGCCGAATGGAGACATACATCCGTGCCTGGGGTACACCATCCGCGCAAGGTCAAGGTCCGTTTGTTGTTCTGCCGATGAGAACATCAATGCCGGAGCATGGCTGATGTTGAGGCAAATGCTAAGGCGAGGAACATCATTATCCGGCCCCGAGTCGTAGTGAGTTCGACCGCATCTCTCATCTCTCGTCCGCCTTCGATATCTGGGAGACCTCGATGCATACCATGAGGGCACCACCAGATTAAGACGGTGCGACAGACCGATTCAAGCGGGAGTATAACAAGTTTGAGATGCTTATCGTGAGTCTTTAGATGAGTGTTTTGCGCGTTTTCACAAGATCTTGAGCAACCTCCGGGCCGTCGGTCTCACATACTCCGACTCGGATAACGCTCGACAGATGCTCACTGCACTTGATCTGCGTGTTTGGGAGATGAAAGTGACCACCATCAAAGACACGACAGACCTCTCGACCTTGACTCTTGACGCGCTGTACTCGCGCCTCAAGACTCACGAGATTGACGTTGTCTCTTCGAGGTCGAAGTCACAGTCGATGGCCTTGGTCACCGATCCCGCTTCCTCTTCCGGTCCTTCTTGAGATGCGCTGCGGTTTCTCCTTGTCGCTCTATGTGACGAATCGATGATCGCTTAGAGCAGCTCGAGGATGAGCAATCGCCCTCCTAGCTCGGAAGTTTTCCCATGCTTACAAGAGGAGGAGGGACAGAAGAGGGAGGACCCGTCATTTGCTTCGAGTGTGGTGGCCCCAACCACATTCGGGCAAATTGCCCTGCCGAGAAGGGCAAGGCTGACTTCGGCGGTTCGAGCAAGAACGACTACACCGACAAGAACCGCAACAAGAAGCCTCCAGCGCACCCACAAGGCAACAAGAAGTTTCGCAACTTCGGGAAGGCCAAGAAGCTCTTCCACCGCGTCCTCGCCGCGTTCGACGACCTCGACCTCAGCGAGGTGGAGGGATGGAGTGATGACGACGGGACGGGTGATCAAGACCCCAAGAGCGGCGACGACTTCTCCGGCATGTGCTTCATGGCCCTCGAGGGTGAACTGAGCGACAGCGAGCTGTACTCCGACTCGGATGAGGTATGCCCTACCTACGACCAGCTCAATCAAGCATTTCTTAAGTTAGGTGGTTTTCATGCTAGAGCTAGGGCTAGGTGTACCGAGTTAGAGAAGGAAGTAGATAGACTGTCACGGGAGCTTACTTCACTTACATCTACTCCCTGCCGTGACGATTGTGATACATGCTGTGCTTTGCTGGGTGATTTGGAGAAGCTAAGGACCTCGCATGATAGTTTATCCTCCGAGCTTGATACTGTTAAGGTGGAGAATCTTAGTCTGTTGGCTGAACTAGAAATGAGTAGGGTTGTTTCTACTTCTTCTACTCCTGTTGAGACTATTGCTTGCACCTCATGTGAGGATAAGGACAATGCGTTTAGAGGTCTTTACACCATGCTGTTAGATCTGCCCGAGTCTTGTGAAAACTGCAATAACTTGAAGATGAACCTAAAACGGGTAGATCACAAAATATCTGAGTTGTATTCTTGGTTGCTTGAGCCAGCTGCTTCATGTTCAAACTATCCTAAATTAACTGCTGAACTTGAACCTGTTTCCAAGCAGTTTCAAGAAATGATTGATCATAATAAGAAACTGGCTAATTATGCTTCTAAGGACCCAGTTAGCTCACCTTGCAAAAATTATGAAAAACTAAAAATTGGCTTGATTGCATTGGATGAAAAATGTGTGAAGCTAACTAAGGACCTACTAGAGAAGCAACCATCAGCTTGTACTGTGAGTGCTGAGGCGGGGGAGAAGCCCCAGGGTAAGGTGGAGACGCTTAGCGACGTAAACCAACCGGCTAGTAGTAGGACTGTCCCTTCAGGGTCGACTGTGCGTGCACAAGCCATTCTCTCCTCTACTGTTGGTTCTTCTTCTGCTCCCTTACCCCCTGCTGTTCCCTCTTCTCCCTGCTCTTCTTGTGCTTCTCTCTTTCGGGAGTGTCAGTATCTTATGAACACTCTCGAGAGATTTGTAGGTGGCAAGAAGAAGCTCAATCTTATTCTAGACCAATCTAAGATCTGCAGATTTAATCAGGGTCTAGGATATGATTTCTATGAGGATATGAGGAAGCATCCACCTGCTATTCTTCGACCCATAGTAGGAGGTGTGATCGAGGTCGAGCCCAGATCTGATGAGGTCAAATTCAAATCAGCGGGCTTTGTCCAAGTGATCTCTGACAGTAAGGTGAGTCCACCTGCAGCTTCGGCCTCTCAGAAGGCGAAGTATCATTGCACCTTCTGTCAGAAGGATGGGCATACAATCGATCGTTGCTTCAGGCGCACCAGGATCGCGCAGAGAGACTGTGTTGAGTCTCTTAGGCGTATTCAGGGTCAGCCCCAGACCTTGAGTGCACCTAAGACCAACACGAGGTCTAGGGTTGCTCCTGTTGAGGGATTTGGGCAGCATCGAGGACTTGGTTTTTTCGAGTTTTCTGGTTTTCGTCCTCGTGCTGCTCCTGGTCGTGACTTCCGCTGTCCTGAGGGTAGATCTCGATTTCCCTGTCGAGGCAGCTACCACGGCGTGATCGGCGAGTTGCGGTGTTCCACTCGCTTTCCGTGCGATCGGACCGCATCACTTCCAGTGTCCTCCGCACACCTTCTTTTCTTTGAGTCACGAGAGTGTAGGGTAGATAGAGGTCACCGTGCTTGACTACTTCATCTGCTCGACGTGTTGTTCAGTATTGGGTGCCAAAATCACTCTTGATTTACCCCAGTACTGAGACTTTACTCTCCTATTGACTCAGGTTCGCCGGGTAGGGAAGGAGAAGGTTTGGCTTGTAGACTCCGGTTGTTCTCGTCATACGACCGGAGACTCCCGTTGGTTCTCCTCCCTAGCCCGCGCTCCAGGTGATGAGACGATCACCTTCGGAGACGTTTCGTCTGGGCGCATCATCGCCAAAGGTACTGTGCGTGTTAATGCTTCTTTTATTCTTAAGGATGTTGCTTTGGTTAGTAAGCTGCAGTACAATTTGCTTTCCGTTTCTCAGCTTACCAATAACGGTTTCGAGGTGAGCTTCAAGAAAAACAATTGCAAAATTCTTGATTCTTCGGGTAGTTTGGTTTGCGGGATTTCTCGTTTTGGGAGGATCTTTCGTGCTGATTTTTCTGAGTCTTCTAGTGATCCTCTTAGGTGTTTAGTTGCTTCTGAGTCCCGCGACCTCTCTTTCTGGCATAGGAGACTTGGTCATATTGGATTTGACCATTTGACCAGAGTTAGCGGCCACGATCTCATTTGTGGTTTGTCGAAACTCAAGATGGTCAAAGATCTAGTGTGTGCTCCATGCCGGCATGGCAAGATGGTTGCCGCTTCTCATCCTCCGATCACGGTTACCATGACCGATGCACCAGGACAGCTGCTCCATATGGACACAGTTGGACCAGCTCGAGTGCAGTCTGCAGGAGGGAAATGGTACGTACTTGTCGTGGTCGATGACTATTCGAGGTTTTCTTGGGTGTTTTTCTTAGCCTCGAAGGATGAGACGTTTTCACATTTCCGAGGTCTTTTCAGTAGGCTTTATGTTGAGCTTCCGGGTGCCTTGAGAGCGATCCGCAGTGACAATGGCACGGAATTCAAGAATTCCTACTTTGAGAGGTTCTGTGATGAGACAGGTGTAGAGCACCAATTCTCTTCTTCGCACGTCCCACAGCAGAATGGCGTCGTGGAGAGGAAGAACCGTACCTTGGTCGAGATGGCCAGGACGATGCTCGATGAGTACTCTACATCGAGGAAGTTTTGGGCTGAGGCTATTGCGACCGCGTGCCATGTTTCTAATCGAGTTTTTCTTCGGGCACACTTGCATCGCACTTCTTATGAGTTGAGATACGGGCGAAAACCCAGTGTCTCTCATTTTCGCATGTTTGGTTGCAAGTGCTTTATTTTGAAGTCCGGGAACCTAGATAAGTTCGAGTCACGTTCTTGTGATGGTATCTTTCTAGGTTACTTGTCTTCTTCGCGGGCTTACCGGGTTTGGAACTGCGAGTCTAGCAAGTTGGTAGAGACCTGTGAGGTGACCTTCGATGAGGCCAGTCCGGGGACTAGGCCTGATATTTCAGGTTCTTTAGAGCAGTCCGAGCCCATCTTCGTGGATGATGAGGACGATGGAGATGAGGGTTGTCTACCCGATCCAGTCCCTCATCCACCCCTTGAGGTGCCTTCTTCCACCGCACCTCAAGGTGATTAGCCCATGCCTTCTGCTTCCTCGGGAGCTAGTGGCTCTATTCCTACCTCTTCAGCTCATGAGGTAGAGGCCACTTCTTCTTCTCATCCAGGACCTCCCCGTCATATCCAGAAAAGGCATCCTTCTGAGCAGATTATTGGAGACTTATTTGAGCGAGTCACTCGTTCAAAATCTTCCATGTCTCAATTCTGTCTCCATTTTGCTTTTGTCGCCTCCTTTGATGTTAGTCATGCTCTTTCCGACGAGTCTTGGGTCAATGCCATGCATGAGGAGCTAGAAAACTTTGAGAGAAACAAGGTCTGGTCACTTGTCGAGCCCCCGCGAGGTCACAATGTCATTGGGACTAAGTGGGTGTTCAAGAACAAGCAGAGCGAGGATGGAGTAGTTATTCGAAACAAGGCTAGACTGGTAGCACAGGGGTTCTCCCAGGTTGAAGGTCTGGATTTCGAGGAGACCTTTGCCCCTGTAGCTAGACTTGAGGCCATTAGAATCCTGCTTGCCTTTGCAGCTTCTAAGGGCTTCAAGCTCTACCAGATGGACATCAAGAGTGCCTTCCTTAATGGGTTCATTAAGGAAGAAGTCTATGTGAGACAGCCTCCAGGTTTCGAAAACCCCAAATACCCAAACCATGTCTTCAAGCTTTCCAAAGCTTTGTATGGACTTAAGCAGGCCCCTAGAGCTTGGTATGAGAGGCTTAAGTCCTACCTGTTGAGTCATGGTTTTGAGATGGGTAAAGTTGACAAGACCTTGTTTAGCCGCCGGCATGGCACCGACCGTTGCTCGTCCAGTTTATGTGGATGACATCATCTTTGCGGCTCCTCACATGCTCGCTTCCCAGCTTTTCCGATGTCATGAGCTCGGAGTTTGAGATGAGCATGATGGGTGAGTTAAGCTTCTTCCTTGGCTTCCAAATTAAGCGGACTCGGAGGGTACATTCTTGCATCGAGGCAAGTACACTCGAGACCTCCCAAGCGCTTGATATGAGTGATGGTAAGCGGTGTCCACTCCGATGGCTACCTCAGCTTCACTCGACCTAGATGAGGATGGCGAGCCAGTTGATCAGAAGGAGTATAGGAGTATGATCGGCTCCCTCTTGTGCCTCACTACCTCGAGACCGGACATACACTTTGCTGTGTGTCTTTGTGCTCGGTTTCAGGCTTCTCCTCGCGTTTCTCACCGCCAGGCGTGAAGCGCATTCTTCGGTACCTTTGAGCTACTATTGATTATGGTATCTGGTACTCTTCCTCTTCTTGTCTTTCCTTGAGAGCCTTCTCGGATGCAGACTTTGCCGGCTATGGGATAGATAGGAAGAGCACTTCTAGCACCTGCCAATTCATTGGCACTTCTCTCGTCTCTTGGTCTTCTAGGAAGCAGTCAGGTGTTACACAGTCCACCGCAGAGGCCGAGTACGTAGCTGCTGCTGGCTGTTGCAGCCAGGTGCTTTGGATGGTCTTGACTCTGCGGGACTTTGGGTTAGTTATCGACAGTGTTCCACTCTTTTGTGATAACACTTCTGCGATTAACATTGCTAAGAACCCAGTGCAGCATTCCCAGACCAAGCATATTGATATTCGCTATCACTTCCTTAGAGACCATGTAGAGAAGGGTGATATAGTGCTCCAGTTTGTGGAGAGTGACCACCAGTTGGCTGATATCTTTACCAAGCCATTGGATAGTTTGAGGTTTTCAGCTCTACGGGGAGAGCTTGGGGTGGTTTGTCCTTATGGGCTGTTGTGAGCGGGAGTTTGTGCTTTACTGCTTTATTATATTAGTTATGCTCTTACTCCATTCTGTTGCATTGCATTCGGGGTGCATTGGGTTAGTCCTTCTAGCATAGGTTAGAGTGTTTCTCTAGTCTAGTTGCTTGGACGTCTTGCTCTTATCTTGTGACCTAGGGTTCTGCTCTATTAGCCGCTTCTCTTCTCTTACTAGGTTGAGCCCACTCACTGCTTTTAGGTTCTAGCAAGGGTCGGGCCACCCTTGGGTAGACAAAGTACGTGTTTGCTCCCTAGTGAGGTAGATTACCAGTCTAATAGTCCTAGTATCATATGGGGTAGATGAGAGTCAGTCTGAGCCATAGTTACCTCTTTATCTTATCTATGCTTTAAGGACTGTCTGTTTGCTGTTTTCTTGCCAGCTTCTCGATTTTATTGCTTTGGTTCAGGGGGAGTTCATTTGGGAGCTTCTGGAGCATAATACTGACATAACTCAACTTGAACTAAAAGCTGCATCTCATGTTGAGGGGGAGCTGGATTTTCTGCATTTTCAGTATTTCTGCATTGTAATATAACTACATGGAGCCTTGATTATTATCCTGTTATGACATGCTTACAATGCTTTACACCTTGCCATGATGTATGCTTTATTTGCTAGATTTATCATGACTTCATATGTGTAGACTAGCTTTTGCCATGATAAGTTAATTAAAATTGCTCAACTTGAATTAAAACTTGTCATGCTCGCATTTGAGTCTAGTCTTGCTTTAGCGATCCTTTTATGATTCATGCCATGTCAAATAGGCTAAGTTGAGCGTTGAATCTTTATTGAGCCTTAGACTGAGCTATTTTCGTCTCTTGATGATGCATGAGTTAGTATAACATGTTAAAAAGCAAAAAGATCTCTTTTGTGCGAAAAAACTGATCTCACCAATTCTTTCCTATGAGACGGCTTGCCATTGCACTTGGCATGAACTTAGGAGGAGTTTTGGATGACCTAGACTATCTTCTTAAGCTTCTCGCTTGGAGTAGTCGCATAAGGCTTGAGATCTAGCACATGATAAGACAAAAAATTTGGTTGGCAACAACTATGAATTTCAAAAGAAAATATGTCATTTGTGCTCAATTTTGCTTAAGCTACAACAAGAACCAAGTACTACAACAAATGTTTCATTCTTGAGCATATAGCACTCTAGTTGGACTCAATATTAGCTTCTTAGTTCCGCTTAGCTTATTGACATGGCCTGCATCATCCTTGGATATCTCTAGCTAGACTTTGCTCCTTGATGACTTGACATGCTCACATTATGTACTACTATTTCAGATTGTCATCTATGTGCTCTAGCTGGCTTATATATATGTTGTCATGATCTAGATAGCATTTTATTGAGTTATGGCTTGGTGTAGTATTTGTTGGTCATATTGGATAATTCTCATGGCTCTAAATGCTTAGAATAATCAAACTTCAGCCATTTCATCCATTGACATGTCATATTCTCTCTTTTGCATCCTTGATGTGTTTATTGCCAAAAGGGGGAGAATAGTGGTAGAAAAAGCTAGTTGGGATCATTCTAGAGCTTTGGAGAACAATTTGCTCTTTCAGTTGTTGCTCTAGTGTTCCTTCTATCGACATGGTCATCAGCTCCATTTTCTTTCTTTGGACCATGTTGGATTCGTCAAACTCAAACTCTACTTTGC
This sequence comes from Dendrocalamus sinicus, assembly GCA_036346575.1. Taxonomy (NCBI): domain Eukaryota; kingdom Viridiplantae; phylum Streptophyta; class Magnoliopsida; order Poales; family Poaceae; genus Dendrocalamus; species Dendrocalamus sinicus. The sequence goes on along the minus strand of JAYEVI010000123.1, from coordinate 259,969 downwards.
GCTTTTTCGGGGTTTGTCAATATACTCATCAAGGGGGAGATTGATGAACCATGTGGAGGTGACCACATGTGTATGATGAGTAATTGACATTGGTTTTGTTTAGTCGAGTTTAGTTTGAGTGGTTCGGAGTCAAGTCATTGCGTGGTGCAATCGGACTCGGACGGACTTTGGTCAAACTTGGTCGTATGGGATTAAGATGCTGATTCTTTGATTCGACAGGTTTGGACTTCATCGGTGGTAAGTAAGATGGTATTTACGCTTTCATGTATCGAGCGGTGCTATTTGATGTGTTTCTTGTCTGTGTGGCTGCAGGACGTCGAGGCGGAGTCGTGGCGAGACACGGTGGACCGGACTAGGCGCAGGTGGCGCTGAGGTCAGAACGGTCGGGATGTGTCGAAGACAATGTGGACTCAAGGTGGTTGCGAGGCAAGGAGCGCGAAAGCTTCCCGGAAGGTGCAGGAGGGGCGAAACGGGAATTTCGCAAAGCTGCACAAGCGGGAGCGGGCTCCGTTGGATTTAGCGGGCATAACGGGGCGGAGACCCGTTAGCCAAGGCTATATAAAGGATTGGAGGGGCTGCATGCCCACTCAAGCATTTGGATGGATTTTGGAGAGTGAATTAGGGTTTGCTAGTCAGAAGAGGCTTTGGGAGGTTGTTTCTCCTTTGCTCTTTAGTGGTTGATGGGTTGGTGAGAAATACAGAGGTGGTCTGTAGGTTGTCTCCTCTCCCTTCGTAGCTCTTACTGGTTGTTCTCCTCCCAAGAAGCATGTGAGGCTCTTGGTGATCTTGAGGATTGGGAGAGGGAGAGGTTGGATTGAAACACTTGTAATCATTCCTCTTGTTTGAATGTCCATGCGTATCGGGACTCCGTGTATTTTCCTTTGATCTAATGAATGAAATCTTAAGTTTTACTCCCGAGCCCCTGTTCAGTTCTTCGTTTCACCATTTGCTTGATTTCTGGACTTTCTTGATTTTGAGTTCTTGCTTGCTGAGGAGTACCAAAATGGGTTGCTATGACATAGGAGTTGCCCAAAAGCCATTTGGCTAGTTGATCCTATAAGCAAACTCAGTTTAATCTCAGATTTGGGTTCTATGTTTCCTCTGTTCTTGATTTCCTCCCGTTTTCATTTCTAGGGTTAGTTGTAGCTTTTGATTCCCTCCATAAAATGGCATGAAATTTGGTATTTAGAGACCTCAGGCTATTAATTAGCTATTCTAAAAGTTTCATGGCCAAAGGATAAATGGTTTGGGAGTAATTTGAGTTTTGGTCCTGTTCTTGCAAAGTTTCAGGTTTTTGTCAATTTCTTGATTCATGGTTCACTTGGTGAATTTCCTGGTTTCAAAAGTTCCCAATACTATTTGGTTCATTGCCTCATTTTCTCAGCCTCAAGAGAGGAGCTAGTTTTCATCTTTTCTCTTGTGATAAGTTGATCTGAAGTTGTTCTGCAGAGGAGCTGTTTTTTCGGTTATTCTTTAGTCTCCTGTTGGCTGCCGTGTACAGCACAGTATTCCCAATCATTTATTCAGCGGCAGCAGTAAAAACTCACTTCGACTGCAGCTTCTCCTTTTGGTTGGAATACATGCTGCCTTCATTAATTGCTATTGATTCCTTCGGTCAATCCAGTAAGCCATTTTCGGCTTTAGATGTCCTCATTTGTATTCGGTTTCAGCTGAGTTGGTTCTCAGAAAGTCATCTCTCGGCAAGCATCCAGTAGTTGCCATTCTTGCTCTTTAGTGCTTTTCTTTTTATTCTTTTGCTGATTTTCAACCATTTTGCATGCAGATCAAACGGCAGTATTTTCAGCTGAAATTTTTACTGGTTAATCTATGATTTATGCTAAATTTTTTAGTATCGCATGCGTTCCAGATTTCAGCAAAATTAATTTTAATTTTCTGTGAGTTGCTTTGTTTTGCATCTTTTTGAAAAATCAGTGTTCGATTTCTCGGGGGCGATTCGGAAGCGAGCGACATTCACCCCCCTCTGTTGCCATTTCGGTCCTACAGGTGTTATAGGCATAGTGCAGTGCCGAGAATCCCAAAACGGGTAGGGTGCTAGAGTGGTGCAGTGTCGAGCGAAGGCCAAGGTGGCGCAGATGTTGGGCGTAAGCGGTGCGACACGAACGCATGCGATACACGATCAGGGCACCTCTAGGGTGGCGCGGGCCGCCACTACATGTTCCAGGCGGGCCAAAGAAAGAGAAAGGTAGAGAGGGGCTAGGCCAAGCCCAAGGTAATTTGGGAGTTTGAAATTTTCTTTGAATTTTGAATTTCAGCTGAAATTTTTTTAAACAATTTGAATTCAATTTTTTCTAAACACAAGGTACAATTGTCCAAAATGGGATGTTACAACCAAAAACCTGATTTGCTCATTCCCATGCAATAGAGTTAAGTTTTTGGGAAGCGCTTTGTGTGATCGCCACCGCTCTGTCTTCGTTGTTCATGGGTCTTCCTCGTCTCCGTTTCGACTATTGCAACCTTCGCCGAGCGCTTTGTCTGTAAGGAAAACTATGCATCATTTACATATGGTTCATTCCCTTACTTTGTTCATCACTACTGCCATGGTAGAGCACATACATGAAATAGGTATACGTAATGTTGTGATTATGCCTAGTGTATATTTTGCGCACATCTTGATCATCATTTATGTGGATTGAATTGAATTAGTCACTAAAGTGCATAATTATCTAACAAGATGTGCTACCATGGTGACAACCGGGTTATGTAGGCATAAGATGGCAAACTGCTCTCAAAACCAATCTTAAAACTAGTCCATGCAAGTAAACGAGATGTCTTGCTAGTTTAAAAAGAGTGATTAGTCTTACACTACTACAAAAGGATTATTACAGACGGTTGTTCAGAATCGCATCACGCATTTTTTTCAACCTTCAATTTATAGGTCAGTAATAATCAAAGGTTATCACAGATGATTTGTGAGCCACCTATGATAAATACAACACAAGCAGTTTGTAACTAGTACTATCTGTAAAGAAAACTATCATAGACGGCTCTAACCAAAAACCATCTGTGATACTCATATATCATAGACGGTTCTAACTACCAACCGTCTGTGATGAGCGAGTATCATAGACAGTTAGTATATAGAACCGTCTATGATACTTCTCCATCACAGACAGTTGGTAGATAGAACTGTCTGTGATATGTGAATATCACAGACGGTTCTTGGTTAGAGCCGTTTGTAATAGTCCTTCATAGACAATTTATACCACAAACCCGCCTATGATAGTTCATTCTATACCTAAATTTTTTTCTATTTTTTGGCTAGCTTGTTAGCTATGCCATTTGAAAACAAGCAAATATAGCAGCAAACACAACAGTACATTCCATTTCCATTAAGATTAGAATCCACCATTACATCATATTAAGATAATGAACATGTTACCCATCTACCATAGCAAGAACATGATAAAAACACATCTCCTAATCCAACGAACCCAACTCTTAAACATGGTAAGAACATAGAAGAAGCAGGGATCCTAGCAGACAGTAGAAGCTGGATGCAGCGCGTAATGCCTAGGCCCTCTCGCCCCTAATGCAGCGCATGAGCTGGATATCTGATGTGACGACGGCCCGATCTTCCGAGAGGTACTGATAAGTCGATTGTGGAGATCTCGACGTTGATGATCCAAAGGCTCCGACCAAAACAGATCGAACCCCTCGCAATCACTACACCACTGCTCCGTTGGTTATCAACCGCGCCGAACACGGTTGGCATCGCCAAGAAGGCTATATCCTGCAAGCGAATCGAGAACACAAGCAAGAGAGTTCAAGATGCAATCTGAAATTGCGAATAATGTTTAAGTTCACAAGTTGGGGTTCCTCAAACCGAACATGCGGCGAAACTGCTAAGCAGAATAAACTCTTAAGAAAAACCCGAAGAAAACTAAAGGGGTGCGGCCTCCTTAAATAGGGGAGGGGGAAGCCACACTTATCTAATGAAAAGGGATGTGGTACTATTCCTAGTTACTGTTCACATACGTGGTACTGTTCACGTGAACAGTACCGGCCCAAATAGCCCAAGTTACAAGGCCCTCGGCCCACTTTGACTCGGACTGAAAAAGTGATGTGACTTGTTTCGCAGTTTCTGATCTGTTCAGGTGGAGTTTGGAGCTGAGACTAGATCCATCTAAAAGTAGACTCCAATAGCTTTCCAACGAGTACTCACGGGCCCCGAGAAGCCTTCTGGATCAAAAGTTATGGCCGTTTAAAGTTGGCCTGTCAGGCTGAATCCGAATTGATCTGGAGGCCAAATTGGATTCCAAAACCTGTCCAACTTGAATCCTTGCTTCAATTGGTTCCAAAGTGATGTGGTGCTACCAATATATATATTTTCATCATTACGTAGCATCATATTCTCATTTAAAATATGTTGAAGTTGAAGAAACGAATTCACCTTTAGTTCATTCTTGATATTGGCCGCTATGGTCGTATATGTTGGTGACGTGGTCACATCAATATCCTTGACACCTACCATCAAGGAAGAGAGGGGAGGGGATCAGATGGCGGCCGGATAACACCGGCAATGAAGGAGAGGCTGAAAGCATCTAGGCCCCTAAAAATATTGGTTTTGGTAATTAATGAAATTATGTGAATATGAGACTAATGTGTGCATTAAGTGTTTGAAAGGTTAAGTTCAAATGGCAAAGAAAGAGGCTCACAAAATATCCCATGAAGATTCAAAGATCTCTAGGGCGACAAGGTAAATAGTTTAGGTATCTATTTTATTTTACCGGTCTTGGAGTTAGGTTTAAAGACCGGATTATAGGATAGACGCCGTACTATTAAGAGGGATCATGGTGATTGCTTGATCATGTTCCAATGTGCCCTTTGGATCAATTTAGGATCATGCATGCACCTAGAAATTAAAATCAAATCAATTCTGTGCTTTGTCAGAAAATCCGGTAGTTCCGGTGTGTATTGGGCGGAACTACCGCAGGTCCGTAGTACCGGAGCCCGGCGAACGTTTTTCCAGAGCGCCGGACTAAGACTTAGTCTCTCGAAAACGGAAGTACCGCTGGTTGACTGCGGAACTACGGATGGCCGTAGTACTGCGCACCCGAAGGAACTTTATTTCGAGCGCCGGAGTTTAACTTAGCCTCTCGGAAAACGGAAGTACCGCGGTTTGACCTGCGGAACTACCGCATGTGCGGAAGTTTCGGATACTCGTGCGGAACTTTATTTCCAGAGAGTGCCGAATAAAACTTAGACTCGTTGAGATCGGAAGTACGGTCTGGAGCGAACTTCCGGACTTCGGAAATACCGCGATTTCAACGGCGTAGTACCGCACTCATTGACCAACGGTTACTTCGACTCTCGACATAGCCGTTCGACCGGTCACGAGAGTCCGGAAGTACCGCGGTTTTGCCTGCGGTAGTTCCGGATTTCCTGAATTTTCAGGATTGTTTATTGCAACGGCTATTTGAGTTTGGTGAGGGTATAAATACACCCCCACCAGAACTTGTTCAGGTTGTTGAACCTCCATTGAATACATTTGAGCCTAGTGCAACCTCTCACACCTCATTCACTCACTTGTGCATTCATTTGAGGTAGTTGACCCAAAATTCAAGTGCATTGCATTCTAGTTGATCCATTGAGCACTTGAGTGAGATCAAGCCGCAGTGGTCTATTCTCTTGGTGCTTGCCGGCACCTAGACGGCTTGGCGGAGTTTCGTGATCTTCTCAAGAAGATTGTGAGAAGGCCGGAAGATTGTGAAGGCTTGGAGCTCGCCTACCCGAGAGGAAAGGGCTTTCAATAGTGATCGAGGTGCTTAGGCTCATTCGTGGAGCCGGTCCGATTCGCTCGGGCTTACCTCAACGTGGACTAGGGAGACCGCAAGTCTCCGATCACCACGGTAAAAAGTAATCGTGTCAATTGTGGTTTGCTCTCTTGTGATCATTTTCATTCAAGCAACGCTCTTCATTCATACTACTTGATTGCTTGCTTAGCTAGAGTAGTAATTGTTGCTCTCTACCATTCGATTTTGCTATTAGTCGATTAATTGTGCTAGTGATTGTTTGAGCCTCACTAGGTTGATTAGTGGTGTTAGATTATCTTGCTCTATCTATCCATCAAGTTTAAAATTGCTAATTAGAATTAGACAAAAATTTTAAAACCGCCTATTCACCCCCCCTCTAGTCGGCCTCCTCGATCTTATAGAGGCGGCGGTAGCGTCACCTTTGTGTCACGACAGTGACACTACACAAGACACTTTTACGACATTTACGACAAGAGTGTCTTGTGTAGTGAACCGTGGTGTCACAACCGGAGGCACTAGCTCACGGTGGTAGTCGGCATCATTGAGGGAAGGATAAAGGAATAAGTTAGGAGTGGATGAACTAGAAGCAGCACCGGTGGAACTCAAGCGTGCCTACCAGTGGAAAGGGAGAGGGGAGTAATAAGGGTGAGAGATGGAAGGAACCGATGATTGCCGTTCGATGCAGAGAGAATGGACGAGTGAGATCGAAATCCTAGGGGATATGCCACAGATAAGTGATGTGTCATTATCACAGACAGTTTGTCATTATCACAGACGGTTTGTTATACAAACTGTCTGTGATAATGCCATATTAGAGATGGTTTGTTATACGAACCGTCTATGATAACGCTTAAATATGCCTTACTCTCGCCTGTTAATATTTTGATGCAAGCAACCCTTAAACTTCCACACCATTCTAGCTTTATATGCAGCGTGGTGTACAATTCCTTGATACCACAAACTCAATCTCTTCTAAATTGTCATGTCCCTCGTCTTCTTCACTAGATTTCTCAATAATGGCATCTAATATTCTTTTGATCTCCTTCCTCTCATCTATCCATCAAGAGTTGTTCGGCCACAACCTTACACAGGCGGCCAACAACTTACATCTGCAGCAGCTCCTCCGCTCACATCCTACTCTCCTTCCTCAACTTGCTTCCATCCAACAGTTGGACCTCATCATTCGCCATCGATGGAGGTGTCTCGTTGCCACTCAAGAAAGGGAAACCGCCCTTAGCCTCGTTCTTCTCTTCAATGTACATAAAGCAGTAGAAGCTCTTGCGGCAGTGGAGAGACACATGAATAACTTTGCCGATCAAGTAGAAGCGGCCGATTCTGAGGAAGCTTATCATGGCATCCTCTTTGACATCTCTCCTAGGCAGATACCGCATAGTGTAACGTTGGCGCGCCGCGCGTAGTGTTTTGAAGAGGAGAGCGATCAGACATCCGTCCACATGTAGTGTTTCATGACGCTACTGTAGATCTATTTTGAAGCCAATTCGAAGAACAAACCAAGGACACAAGATGTAAAATATGAATGTAGCACAACATCTTGCATATTTGCATCAAGGATAAATTATGTCTTATGGTTAGTCTTATAGAGCCATTTGTCACGCAGTGAAAATGAGAAACACTACATCATCTAGTACTACATCACTTCAAATCATGGTCATTTTTTCTAAACTCAACCATTGTATTTATTCAACGGAGTGGTAATCTCATCACAACAACAGAAACGACACATGCATGCTATGTGATAATGGATGAATCTTTCGTAAACTATTTAGACAACAACATCGAACATATTCTTCAGTTCCCCTGGAAATATGCATTCCTAATTGCGTGTAGCTTTGCAGCCACTTCCTGCATGCTGATGCGTTCACTCGGGGACTCCTTGGTACAACAAAGTCCAATGTTGAACATAGAATGCAAGCAGTGTACACCTTTTTCCTTCATGGCCGTTGGGGTTTCTTGGCAAAAGTCCAACTCTTGTCGCAGCTGGGGATCAGCAATATGCAATATCTTGTCAGGAAAGTTCATCTCTGCGAACTTTACAATGCTCAATCCGTCCTTAAATATGTCATCTGTTGGCCTCCTTTTGATGAATATTTCGAGGAGAACAACTCCAAAGCTATAAACATCTGAGGCAATTGAGACTTGGTTACTACCAGCGTACTCTGTAGTAGACCCCATACAAGAAAAGTTAGTCACATGTTAGCACAATTTCTGAAAATAAGTAATTTGTGCTCAAGTTATATGGAGACATAGAACAATAAGATATTAGACATTACCTGGGGCCACATATCCAATGGTTCCCTTTATTGCAAGTGAAGAAGTTGAGTTTGAGTCACCAAGAGATGATGTTGTGGAATCAACTTTGAACCTAGCAAGGCCAAAGTCTCCAACATGAGCTGTCATATTGTCATCCAAAAGAATGTTGCTAGGCTTCAGATCGCAATGAACAATAGTTCCTTGGTTGTTATGGTGGAGGTACTCCAATGCATCTGCTACATCCACCACAATGCTTAACCTCTGAGCCAGTGTAATTTGGTTTGAAGTTGAAGTGTTCCCATCATCTCGAATTGAGTATAGTAAAGCATGCAAGTCCCCTCGTGGCATGAACTTGTACACTAAGGCTTTGAAATCATTTCCCTTAACATCAATACTTGAGCATGCAGTAAGGATAGGAACTAGATTACGATGACGCACATTTCTCAAAGCATTGCATTCTGCAATGAAGCTTTTTTGTGCTCCCCTTGTCTCCAAGCTAAAGACTTTTATGGCAACCACAATTCCGTCTTGCAACAGCTCCCCTTTGTACACAGAACTGTATCTTCCTCTGCCGATTAAATTGGATATGGAGAATCCATTAGTCGCTCTGCTAATATTGTTGTAAGAAACTTTGGGAAATTTTCTACCAAAAGAAGGTAGAGATATAGATTTTCTCTTTTGTTTTTTCCTCCAGAATAGCAAGACTGATATAACCATAGCAAGTGACACCATGCTAGCAAATCCGATCACTACTTTGAGTACTATGGATCGCGTGTGCGTAGTTGAACTTGGAGGTGTAACAGGGCAGGCCGGTAGGTGTAGCATTGCTGCCCCACCACAAAGCCCCTTATTTCCATTAATCCATATAGCAGTTGTGTTCTTGAAGATGCCTTTTTCTGGGACTTCACCCTCGAGATGGTTGAATGACAAATCTAGTTGTTCAAGATATCGCAGACTACCAATAGACTTTGGTATGGATCCTGATAAGTGGTTGTGAGACATATTGAGTACTTCCAAGCTTCTTATGTTGCCTAATGACGCTGGAATGCTTCCAGTAAGAAAATTCTGATCCAACTCAATGTCTTCCATACTATCACAGTTACCCAGTGTGTCAGGAATAGCATTGGATAGGTTATTTGATGAAAGCAGCAGATACTGTAATTGTTTGGCATTGCCTATTTCGATAGGAAGTTGTCCATCTAGGCTATTGAAAGATAGGTCAATTAGTATCATTGTAGGAATGTTGAAGATCTCCTTTGGTACGCTACCATGAAGATTGTTATTGGAAATTTGCAATATCTCAAGGACTTTAAGGTTTCCTAAACTTGGGGGTATATGCCCATAGAACTGGTTATCGTTCAGAAAGAGTTGTCCCAGTTGAGATAAATTAGAGAGGGAGGATGGAATATACCCCGTAAAGATGTTGTTCCATAAGTTTATTAATTGTAAATTTCCTAGAGTTCCTAGCCATTCTGGAACCACACCTGTAAACTGATTTTCTTCCAATCCTAAACCAGTCAAGCTGCGAAGGTTTGCTATACTGGCAGGAAGATCCCCTGATAGTCTATTGCCGCCAAGGTATAACATTTGAAGCTTCACAGAAAGGTTGGCAAATGAATTTGATATCTGTCCTTCTAGGTGATTCCCATCTAGCGACAATACTCGTAGCTCACTACAATTGCTTAGGCTATTCATGAACTCCCAGTCTTGCTTATCACGTGCTTGTAGTTGATTATATTCAAGATTCAACCATGAGAGTTCCTTAAGTTTGCCGATAGAACTAGGCACCACACCAGTGAGATTATTGCTTGACATGTCGACCAAGAATAGCTTAGAAGCATTTACCAATGAATTTGGGATAGGCCCGCCAAAGAGGTTGTTATATAAACCAAACATTTGTAGATTCGGTAATGAACTACCAAGATTGGTTGGCAACTCTCCATTAAGATAATTGGAGCCAAGATCTAGTACAACAAGAGAAGACAAATTAAGGATGGTTGGTTCAAACCTTCCTGTTAGCTTATTTCCAGCAATGTAAAATTCTCGCAGCATGGGCAATTTTCCAATTTCACTCGGGATTTCTCCATTGATATGATTTTCGCTGATACCAAGCCGAGTCAACGTCGTAATGTTACAAAGAGAGGTGGGAATGGTTCCGGTAAGATTATTAACTGAAATATCGAATTCATGAAGTCGAGGAGGCAAATTGGCATGTGTAGGTATTAGTCCCACTAGGTGATTGCCATCCAGCCATAGCATCTTGAGACTAGAACAATTTGCAAAGTCAGGTATCTCTCCTTGGAGTGTGTTATTAGTCAAGTAGAGATATTGGAGATGATGCAAGTGACCAAGGGATGGAGGGATTTGTCCAGTGAATGAATTGTTTGGTAGGACTAGAAATTTTAGGAGTGTTAGGTTTCCAAGTAAAGGAGAGATGCGCCCCACTAAGCCTCGACCACTGAGATCGAGGGAAGTGACACGACGAGGGTTCTTTAACCTACACGAGACACCTCCCCAATTACAGAAGTGAGTGCTCTCATTCCAGGACATCAAGGCTTGCTGTGGATCATGACTTATTGCACCCTTGAATTCAAGCAGTGATAAATGATCTGCTCCGGTTCCATTAAAGGAGCAGATGACAACATGTGCACTGCAAGCCATGAGCACCAAGAGAAACTGTCCGACTGCAATAACCTTCATGGCTAGGGACATTCAAGGGACAAAAGTTAGACAGTCAACAAGTGTAAGCACGGATGCAATGTTGGTGAGTGAAGTACCTGAAGGATTTTCCCTCGTACTCTTAGGAGTCAGCACTTGCTTTCGATTCCATCAGCAAGATTCAACAGAAGTGAAAATTTCGGCCACTGCATGTTGAATATTATAACTGTAGTCTTGACTAATCTAATTGCCATTCAGATATGTGAATTTTCTTCAGAATCCTGCAATTATTTGAGAGTTAATCAGTTATGCTATCTTATGCTGCTGACTATGCATGAATTTGCCTTCTCAAACTACTGACCAAAACTTTGATTGTAATCTTCTTCCTTCTACTCTCTCCCTCTTCTTGTATATATCTTTTGTCTTTTTTCTTATAATATATTTTCTCCCAGTTTTCTGGTTCCTCACTTGTGCATGGAGTTTCTTTTCCAAAAAAAAAAAAACTGAACCAGATGCTACAAATTAAACAACTAGTGTATGTGCTACGCTTGTTGAACTCTGAAAGTTGTGTATATATTTCCAACTTATTTTACATGTTGTGTTACAGCACAGAAACTTTTCTAGCAATAAATGACCTGTTATTTATAACTTACTTTTTTAGTAAACAAGCACCATGACATATGGACGTCCTCAAGACACTAGCTAATACACATACAATTGTAGTCCTGACTGATTAGAAACCAATGCTTTCTCTCTCGAAACAATGTTAAACACTCTAGAATCTAGATTAACACTATTTACGAACTCAAAGATAAGCAAGACATTTGTGCACCTTAAGTTCTTGTGCGCCATTATCTCACCACCATTCAACATTTGGGGAAACCGTTAGGGTCATCAAAACAGCAAGAACATGTCATCTTAACTGTACAGAAAACAATATGTTTCTTCCACCCCAAAAGAGGAAAAAAAAATGTGCTTCATCAAATAGTAGATGTAACTTACAATGCCTTTGTACCACTTCTATGAGAGAGAGGCTGCGTACTTTGGTTGGAGAACGCCATAGGCAAAGTTACTATTCGCTTCTGACCTTACCGGCTTCATTTATAGGCATGCCAACCATCTACTTCTGAGAAGCTATCTAATCTTCTACTCGACTGTACTTCAATTTCAGTTTTGTATTCTTAAAAAATTATCAGTTTTGTAGAGTTAAACTGTTTTCTTCTTCAGTTGAACTCCTATACTTGTCAAAGACGGCTTCCGTAGTGACCCAACTTCTACAAAGAAAATGGAGAAAGCGACAGCCTTCTCACATCGTCATTGAAGATGAAAACGCCAGCTACGAGTTGAGTTGAAATCTGTTGGGTCCTCCTGACCTTGCGGTCCTTGTGCTGCACCCATCCCATACGCTGGCGACGCTGAGCAGGGGCGCCGAGACCGAAGTGGCGGGTGAGGTCGAAAAAAAGTCCAGAATTTTGTTGCAATGAAACATCTTTATTTTAAAGATGTGAAATTTTAGATTTTATAAATTTATATATTTAGAGTTTTGTTATAAATTGCTATTTTAGAAATGTAAATTTTTAACTGTATAAATTTACAATTTCTCTGAAATTCTTGCAGGTGACTGACCAGAGGAGAGGGATCGGACCGGCCACCACCGGATGACATGCCGAATAAAGTAAATTCTCCGTTGACGATCGCCCGGTCCGTTTGTTAGGCGTTCCAGACTTCCAGTTGACTCGACGTGGTCGTCACTCCGGATGAATAGCATTTTCTTCACAAGGACATTTTCTTCGCGCCTAGAAATCGATTAGCCACTCAGTTTTTAATTCCTAGGTGCAATTTCTAGGCGTTCCAGTTAATCAGTCTATACCGGCTGACTGGCCGGAAGTCGTGACAACCCATTTCCATGTCCATGCGCGCGCGGCTAATCGATGCTGCTCTGGGTCTCTTTGGCTCTACTCTAACGCGATTCTATTTCTAACTTCTGGGTTTTAGCTTTTTAGTTTTCTCTTTATTTCTTTATATTATTTATGATGGTATAACTTTTTAATTTTAATTACGTTAAAAAAGTTAACAATAGCTATAGTATATTTTCAGCCGCTAAAATAAAAAATAAAAATTATAAACTCATAAATCTAAATAAACACTATATTTATAAGGCTCCCTAGCTTGTCGCCATCAACCAGTCCAATCAAGGCAGCTTTAATAAAATCTCATGTAGGGCGTCAAAGTAAGGCACTCCTTGGCCGGAAGTCGTGACACCCCATTTCCATTTCCATTTCCATGCGCGCGTGGCTAATCGATACTGCTCTGGACGAATTTCTGACTTTTAGCTTTTTAATTTTCTTTTATTTTGTATATTATTTATGATGACATAATTTTTTTAATTTTAATTACGCTAAAAAGCTAACAGTACCTAGAGTATATTTTTAGTTACTACAATAAAAAAACCAGAAATCTAAACTTATAAAGGCAAATGAGCAATACCATTATTGGACTCCCTAGCTTGTTGCAATCAATCAGTCAAATCAAGGCAGCTTTAACAAAGATGCCCCGCATTTGGGCTGAAATAAGTGATTTATAGCTGAAATTTCACTATAGCTAGTTGAAATTATATTATAGTTGATGACGGCTTATTTGACGTAATTAAATTTAAAAAATTAAAAATAGAAAGAAATAGGTTAGCTTATCACGAAGAATACAAACGAATACGAAAAAATAGGTAAAAAACTAAAAAAAGCTAGAAAAAGACAAAATTTAGAAATAATAAAAAATAAATCAGAACCTGAAGCCGAAATCAGCGGAACCAAAATCTCATGTTGTACTTAGCTTATACAGGTATACATACAATACCTTACAGAGGATATTATATACTACAATCCAGCGATAACGTTTTGGCAAAATGCAAACCACGTTTAGGCAGACGAAAGCGGGTGAACATTCAATATACAAACTATACGTGCATATATTTGAACAACATCTAATCGCATATATTCTTTGGAATTGGACAGGTCTACTAAAAAAACTTCCTCGTCATTTAGTTGTTAGATTCTAGCAGCGTGGCTCACGTATTTACACGACTAAATTTATTTCAGACTTTTAAATATTAAATAATATAACTTAGATACTTTAGAATATATTTATGTATCTTATAGCCTATTTAGATTTCTAAGTTACCATAAGCATTGGAAATGACAATAAAGCTCAAAGAAAAATACAACTTGAGAAACGTAATTAAAGTATAAGTTTTAATAGAAGAAAATCGTTGAGCAGAATAAATTGTTGGGCTTCTTAGAAACGTAATCACTCTCCATGATACATGGATCATGTAACTATATGCTCCTATTCTTTCTCTATTAGTTACTCTTTTTTTAAAATATATGTATGAACATGTATCTCTATTTAATCTTAAGCAATACGTTGAATATATGGTAGTAAATTATCTTATTAATTTACATAGTATTAGACTACATTGCTTACGCATACACCGATACACCATGGGCAACCTACCTTGAACTTATCTTTCTTCACATACCGACTACCCCACCAAATCATATGTCTTCTATCTCTTCTCACCGCCACATCTTTTTTGCTTCAATCTCTAACAATAAGCTCAAATTTTAATCGATCCCTCTCAGCTGTTGGCCCTTCCAATACAATACTCTACAATAGAGCTATCTTCTACTTCTCTCCAATTATTGCTTAATGTTGACTATTGCGACATATCAATGCACACATGTGCAACCGTCACCATTCCCTGCTGGGGACATCTGTCACGCTCTTTTCAGTGGCCTTGAGCCTATTCCCTACGACTGTGTCATCTCTACTCCAAACTCTTTGCTTTTATGCTTTTATATGCCTATGCTTCTATTTGTAAAGACGCCTACGCTTCCATTTGTACAGATGCATGATGTTATGTATTTTTTATGTCCTCTTCTCCCGTGTCGATCGTTCGTCTTTTTCAACATTGGCCAACTCAACATTTTGGCTTCCTCACTAACCATGGTGATATCCAATTGACATGCGTCATATTTGCATATATTTTCATGCCATTTTACCCTCTTATTTTTCGCATTTTGGGACCATTTATCATCATTTACACGCTTTTATATATTTAATTGCTCGAAATGGACTGTTTTACACTTTTTTTGTGCTTTTCCACAGGCCGGCACGATCGAGGCGCATAAATGATAAATCTGGACTTTCGGGACTGTTTCGTATAAATGCACGTGTCGTCACGGATGCGATGGATCAAACCGCGCTGAAAACGGAGCTCCAAAGGGCTAGAACGGAAGAAATGAAATGGGAGAAGGACCTAATTGTAAACCCTAGAAAGTTGGAGGGCTAATTTGCAAAATGCCAAAAAAAATCCCCATTCTTCAACCCTGCCGCCGCCGCAAGAAGCCCTTGAGCCCGGCTTTGCTTCTCCCTTAGCCCCAGTTTGCTTCCTCCCCCCTTCTTCTCCAGCCACGGCCGCCGGCGAGCGCCGGGCCGCAGCTCGCCGGGCCGCCCACTCTACTCCACCTTCCTCTACCTCAACACCGCCATCTCCGCCGCTCCTCCACCTCCGCGCCACCACGGCCGCCGACGAGGCCGCGCCTCCTCTTCCTCTACTCCGGCCGGCGAGCCTCCTTGCCTCTCTCCGCCGCCTCTCTCTTCCTTCTCCCCACAGGCGCCGGCACTCTCCTCAGTTCGGCCGCCGCTTCCTTGATCTCCCCCTGCAACTCGCCACTGCCGGCCAACCGCCCCTTCCTCTCCTTCTCTACTGCCGCAGCCCTTCTCTCCACTGCCTCCCCCATCCCTCGCTTCTTCATCGCCACCGCGCCTCCCTCTTCCTCCCTTCACCGGCTACATCACCGCCACCCCTCCTTCTCCACGGCCGCCTGTCTCCGCCACTCGCCAGCGCTATCCCGTCGACCACACCGCCACCTTCTCCTCTTCCTTTGCCCCCCTTGCTTTTCTTCCCCTATTCTTCTACTCCAACGCCGGCGAGGGCCACATCTTTTCTTCACCACCGCCGCCGACATCTCCAACCGCACCGCCAAGCGCCGGGCCGCCGCAACCTCTTCACCACCGGCGAGCGCCGCTCCTCTACTTCCTCTACGCCGCCGCCAACAACCTTCTGCTGCTTCAAGCCTCTCGGTTCATGTTAAATCTTTCTTCCTTTTTCTACTTTCTCAATTACTGTTCTACCGAATTACTATTAGGGTTTTATTGTTAATTCCTATTGCACTGTCAATGTCAACTTGTGAACTGTCAATTTTGATCTGTGATTGTGATGTATGCGAACTGTGGATCACAGTGGATATGGATATTGGTTCAGCTCATGTGCTTTTTGTTTAGCTTTGTTAAGTGGTTATCTGTGTTATATTGATTAGCATTAATATGATGTTAGGTTAGTGACTGTTTGTGTCTGTGATTAGTACTTGTGTAGGGTCTGCTATGTTTATCTGATTATCGAATTAGTATCTGTGTTTGTATGTTGTGTTGCGTGATTGAGCTAGCCGGCGACCATTTTCTCCCCTCGTGCTGTCTCGACCTCCCCTTGCTTCTAGACTCTCTCTTTTCCTCTCTCTGCGGTCGGTCGGTAATTAAGTCGTGCAGTCGTGCGTAGTTTGTGCTTGTGTTGTCCTACCATCGTCGTTTAGTTAGCTGTCGACCGTCTTCCCACTCTTTCTCTCTCAACTCCCTTCATGCTTCTAGACTCCTCCAGTGCTTCTCGACTGTCTCCTTCTGTCTCGCGGTCGGTAGTTAGTTCGATCGTCGATCGGTAGTCGTATTTGTTCGTGTAGTTGTCGTCGTGTCGTTCGTTCGGTCGTACGACATCCATTCGTACGATCGTTTGTCCTGTCGTTGTTTAGTTCGTTCGTGCGATTTAGAGTTTGTGCGGTAGTTTGTTCGTTCGGCTGCTTTAGTAGCTGTTCTAGGTTTAGTTTTCTCCCCCGTTTTGATTGATCTAGCTTTAGTCGAGCGCCGGTAGCCTCAGTCTAGTCCCTGTGGAGAACACTACACTCGCCGCTATTTCAGTGGCAACCCGTGCACTTGAGGGTGTGCTATTTTTGCATGATCAAGCATTTTGGCGCCATTGCCGGGGATTAGCTTAGAGCGACAGTGTTAGGCTATAGACTAGGTCGTTTGTTTTCTTTTGCTTGTTTTGTGTTTGTGCTGACCTGTCTTTCATATCGTTATTGTTCATATTTGTGATATATCGCTAACCCCTAACCCTTTCCCTAGTTATTTCTCTCTTGCGCGATTTTCGTATCCATTCTCGCAGGTTGATTGATATAGGTACTTATTGAGGCTATGGCTTACTATTATGATTCTCATGGTTTTATGAGCACCCCTACTTATGATATTCTTCAAGAGCAGGTAAATCTATTGTCTCGTCAATTAGAACGCTATGCTTTAGAGCGAGGAGTTGTGTTAGAGAGCGGGCACGATCAGTACAGTTCTTTATCAGGCGCCCGTTCTCCAGTTGTTCATATATGCCATACTTGTTGTTTTCAGGGCCATTCACCCGCTGAGTGCCAGCGTGGTTATTTGTCCACTCCAGAGTGTTACGGGATGAGCTTTTCTCAGCCGAGCGGGCCATACCCCGACACTTATCACCCTGGATGGCCTGAGCACTCGAGTCTGTCATATGGGAACAACAACCCTGATATCTCATCATTTTCTTCTAGTATACCATTGCAGGGTTTTAGATATGGAGAGGATATTTCTCATTGGTCACACCATCACTATCCTGTACCCCAGCATTCACCTCCTATCGATCCCTCAATCTGATCGTATGTCCAAGTTGGAGGAGATGTTGGCATCATATATTACTAGGGTGGACACTCAGTTTAGTGACATAAAAAACCAGTTGAGTGGATTGAGCATATTGATTTCAGAAGTGGATGATCATAGACATTCACTTCAGTCATTGAGTAGTTGCTTGGACAATCATGCCACACCACAGTCTTCATTTAGTGCCACTGAGATACTCCCAATCCCCTTAGAGGTGCCTCGCTTTGATGATAATCCTTCTATTGACAGACCCGAGCTAGAGTTAGTCACTTTTGATGCCATGGACTCACCATATATGGACCCTGATACTTGTATTGATGAGCCCGAGCTTGAGACTCAGAGATTTGATGTGGTAGATTCTCACTACTTTGACCTCGATCCTATGCTTCTTGAGACTGATATGGAGAGCTTCACCTTTGAGGATATGGGCCACTTAGATGATTATTTGATCTTTGAGCCTGAGATGGAGATATTCATTCTTGATGATGAGGGGGCTGCTTCCGATGTCGAGGAGGAGCATATTTCTATTGATCCACCACCAGCTACTTCTTTCGTCGACATCGCCCCTCTGGAGGTTTCTACTACCGTACGTTCTACTTCACCTACACTTCAGGTAGTTTGGAAACTCTTCCCCGATCACTTCAGGTTTGATTCTTTGGCTTTGACGAGACATATTCTACTACTGATTGTGCTCATCTCACTTATAGTCCTCATGATGTACTTTATCGATATGCTTACGTGATTGGATATTCTATTGATGACTTAGAGGGCGTCGACCCTATCACACATACTTGCCATGTCTTTGAGACTGTTTACAGGATTACACTTGTGTGCCTTCGACTACGAGCGGACTTGACTCGAGTCGACATCCCTTGGGATCCGGGTGGATTTCGAAGCATGCTGCTTCATGAGGAGGGCGGATATGTGCCTTTTCCATGTCCCATCCTTGGCCCTCCTCCCGCTACATCCAAATGAACTTCTCTTTTTTCCTTTTATTTCTGTTTTATTTGTTAGTTTTTCCTCTTTTCTTTCTTTTTTATTTCAGGTCCCGTGCTAGATCTTCATCCTTATATATGCGAGAAGCCATGGGATGATTAGTCCACTTCCACTACATCATATATACCCGGTGAGCTGTTTCTTACCCCTTTAAGCACATTTTTGATTCTTTGCTCAATTTAAGCTTGGGGGAGGACTTGTATGTGTATGGATGATGTTCTAGCATGTTTGTATTATATTTGTGAACATTTGAGCTTATTGTCGTGTAGTTGATGATATATGGTCATTCTTGTGCTTCATATGATGTTTATGTTGATGATATATGACCTTTATTATTGCTCTCATGTTATGCTTGATTGTATATCTTGGCCATGTGAGCCCATGCCTTATTAATCTAAAAAGGTCATGCCGAAATTTTCTTAATTGAGCTATATTGTCACTAGTCCTTGTAGGTCTTAAGTCATTTGGCATCATATAGAGCTTGAGTATTGTTTATTATCCTTGATATGCTTAGAAACCTTGTGATCCTATAGCATTTAATTCATTGCGAGTTACGCATGTGTTTTGACCATTTGCGGATTGAATTGGTTCTAGTCATCGCCTCTTGAATGATCATATCTTAGTTTTATGCTTTGGCATATATTATTTTAGATATTGATACTTTGCTTGAATGTAAAATTTGTGAAAGGGGTAGTCCTATCTTGAGCCAATAACTTGGTTGATTTATCTAGGTATCCATGTCTCAGGACACGTGGTACTTAGCATTAATGAAAACCGGTTAAAGATGCTTAATCATAAGAAAAAAATTGTTTTGCAATGTGTGTGTGGAATAAGTGACTTTGCCACATTGGTTCGGAAATGTGTTGAATAAGTGGCAAAGTATTGCCCAAGTGAAGTTTGAGTGTGTTAATAAGTGGCTAGCTAGCCCAAGGGTTGGAATAAGCGGCACTTGTGCCCATTGTGTTTTAAATTTGCTAAAAAAAATCAATCAACAAAAATTGGTATCATGGCTCAAGTGTGGGCTTTTTCATAAATATCATGCAAGTATTAGTCTCTTTGTCTCAAATAACATATGCCTTAGCATGACCCTTTGATATGCTCATTCTTGATGCATACCTAGTTCCGACGCTTTACAATTATGGTTGAATTCATGTGATCACTTGAGTGCATTTCGACACTTGTGTGTAACTTGATTTGGTTAAATACTATAGTTATCACTTTGTTATCTTTGCTTGAATGTTACATTCTCATCTTGGATGGTTGATAAAACTCAAGTTAGATAATCTCATTTTACATTGTTGTATGCCTCTTGACTTATTACATGCATTTAACTAGTCTTTTACCATATGACTTATTGTCTGGGTTCGATAATTCATGCCATTTACTTGAGGACAAGTAAAAGTTTAAGCTTGGGGATATGACATGCGTCATATTTGCATATATTTTCATGCCATTTTACCCTCTTATTTTTCGCATTTTGGGACCATTTATCATCATTTACACGCTTTTATATATTTAATTGCTCGAAATGGACTGTTTTACACTTTTTTGTGCTTTTCCACAGGCCGGCACGATCGAGGCGCATAAATGATAAATCTGGACTTTCGGGACTGTTTCGTATAAATGCACGCGTCGTCACGGATGCGATGGATCAAACCGCGCTGAAAACGGAGCTCCAAAGGGCTAGAACGGAAGAAATGAAATGGGAGAAGGACCTAATTGTAAACCCTAGAAAGTTGGAGGGCTAATTTGCAAAATGCCAAAAAAATCCCCATTCTTCAACCCTGCCGCCGCCGCAAGAAGCCCTTGAGCCCGGCTTTGCTTCTCCCTTAGCCCCAGTTTGCTTCCTCCCCCTTCTTCTCCAGCCACGGCCGCCGGCGAGCGCCGGGCCGCAGCTCGCCGGGCCGCCCACTCTACTCCACCTTCCTCTACCTCAACGCTGCCATCTCCGCCGCTCCTCCACTGTGATGGATGTTTGTGATTTTGCTATGTGGATCACAGTGGATATGGATATTGGTTCAGCTCATGTGCTTTTTGTTTAGCTTTGTTAAGTGGTTATATGTGTTATATTGATTAGCATTAATATGATGTTAGGTTAGTGACTGTTTGTGTCTGTGATTAGTACTTGTGTAGGGTCTGCTATGTTTATACAGTTATCAGAATTAGTATCTGTGTTTGTATGTTGTGTTGCGTGATTGAGCTAGCCGGCGACCATTTTCTCCCCTCGTGCTGTCTCGACCTCCCCTTGCTTCTAGACTCTCTCTTTTCCTCTCTCTGCGGTCGGTCGGTAATTAAGTCGTGCAGTCGTTAGTAGTTTGTGCTTGTGTTGTCCTGCTGTCGTCGTTTAGTTAGCTGTCGACCGTCTTCCCACTCTTTCTCTCTCGACTCCCTTCGTGCTTCTAGACTCCTCCAGTGCTTCTCGACTGTCTCCTTCTGTCTCGCGGTCGGTAGTTAGTTAGATCGTCGATCGGTAGTCGTATTTGTTCGTGTAGTCGTCGTCGTGTCGTTCGTTCGGTCGTACGACGTCCATTCGTACGATCGTTTGTCCTGTCGTTGTTTAGTTCGTTCGTTGTTTCGTTCGTGCGATTTAGAGTTTGTGCGGTAGTTTGTTTGTTCGGCTGCTTTAGTAGCTGTTTTAGGTTTAGTTTTCTCCCCCGTTTCGATTGATCTAGCTTTAGTCGAGCGCCGGTAGCCTCAGTCTAGTCCCTGTGGAGAACACGACACTCATCGCTATTTCAGTGGCAACCCGTGCACTTGCGGGTGTGCTATTTTTGCATGATCAAGCACCAATATTCACTGATGTCGGCATATTGCTCCTCTTCTCCCTTGTCGCTCCTCTTTTTCGACATTGCCGGTGATGTCATTCCCCTCATTAGCGATGGCACGCTCCTTGTTACTCAATGACCCTGTATCATTCATAGCTCATTTTCAATGCAAGTCTTCATCTCCTCTTTGCTAGGATTTCCCCCATCATCGAGCTTCTTTGGCCATCGACTTCTTCGACGTCACCGATGCTCACCACTCGTCGTCACAGTCCTTGGCTCATTTCCACTCTAGCCTTTGTTTTCAATGGTTCTAGTAAGCAGCGTAACATTGTCCTTGCTAAACGGCTAAGACGAGCAGTATGACATTATCCTTATCTCTACCGTCACTATCTCAGTTCTTTGCTTTCCCATGGATCAATGTCCTTTGCAATTGCACTCTTTCATGGTGTTCTCTAACATCATTCGTATTACCCTTGTTATAATTTTTTTTATTTAAAATTTTACGTATTTTTATTGGAGTTTGAATGCAGATAAAATAGCTAATTTTATATAATTTATTCCGAATTTTAATTATTTTTGGATTTTACTTTGAAATTTATATGGAAAATCAAATTGCAAAATTTCTTTTTTTTATTATGAATTTTTTGTTGGTACTCATATACAAATACAGTTACTAGTTTTCTTTAATTTTTATTCTAAATTATAGTTATTTAGGTATTCTACTTTGGAATTGATATCAAAATCAAATTGCTCATTTGTTCTAATTTGGAATTGATATTTTTGTTTAATTTTTATTCCAAAGTATATTCATTTAGGGATTTTACTTAGGAATTTATATGAAGATAAAATTGCTAATTTTATTTTATGTTTATTCTGAATTTTGAGATATTTCTAGATTGTACTTGATATGAACTCTTTCCTTCAATATGAACCAAATTATAATTATTTAGAGATTTTATCTAGGAATTTGTATGATAATCAAATTGCTTATTTTATTTTTTATTTCAAATTTCAGTTATTTTTGTATTGTACTTGACATGGCCCCTTTCTTTCAATCTAGACTGTTGTAATATTGATCCACCGTAATGAACGGTATAGATCTTTCTCTTTATTCCATCGATTAGCATGAAAATTTCTAGCCCATAAGAGTGAACATGATAACTTCTTTTTCTTCTGTTTTAATAATATAATATATAATAAATAGGATAGATAGACAGATAGATAGATATTGACACGAGAAAGAGAGGTTGCAGCCATTTGACCTGGACTTTTGAAGCCAAAACAGTATGCCGCGTTAGCAAAAAAGAAGAAAAGGAACATATCATGTGGGCAATGCCGTTTGGGCTGTTCATACGTGCTTGGGCCACGGCCTTGTGTGCTGCTAATGGGCCGCCCACTCAAAACTTAACCACATGTTGCATGCTTTGTGAACATGTTAAGTTCTTTGTTTTATCACTTGCACACCTAATGATGTAAAGGAGTTGGTGAAGAGGTAGCGTTGTTAAGTTATTGAGTTTTGTCACCAAGAGATGATGTTTGTGGAACCAACTTTGAATCTTACAAGGCCAAAGTCCCCAACATGAGCTGTCATATAATCATCCAAAAGAATGTTGCTAGGCTTCAGATCAAAGTGAACAATAGTTCCTTGATTATTATGGTGGAAGTACTTCAAGGCATCTGCTACATCCGCCACAACGCTTAACCTTTGAACCAGTGTAATGTGGTTCGAACTTGAAGTGCTCTCATCATTACTAATTGAGTATAGGAATTTATGCAAGTATCCTCGTGGCACGAACTTATACACTAAGGCTTTGAATTCATTACCTTTAGAATCAATACTTGAGCATGCAGTTAAGATAGGAATTACATTGCGATGCCTGACATTTCTCAGAGCATTACATTCTGCGATGAAGCTCTTTTGTGCTCCGGAAGAACACCTGTAAATTGGTTGTAATCCAATGCTAAAATAGCGAAGTGGGGAAGGCTTACCATACCGGGAGGAAAACCACCTGATAATTGATTTCCTCCCAAAAAATAGTTGTAGAAGCTGACCAGAAAGATTACCTAACAAATTTGGTACATCGCCTCCTAGAAGATTACGTGCCATTGAGAAAATTTGAAGCTCAGTGCAATTGGCTAAGCTGTTCATAAACTCCCATTCTTGCTTGTTGCATGCTTGGTGTTTATTCCACTCAAGATTTAAGTAAGACAGTTTGGTAAGTTTGCCGATGGAGCTAGGCATAGCCCCACTGAAATTATTTGTTGGTATGTTGAGACGGTATAGCTTGGAAGCGTTTACCAACGAATAGGGGATATGCCCATGAAAGAAGTTGAAGTCTCATTTGAGCGCTTGGAGATTGGGTAAAGAATTGCCGAGATTGAATGGTATGCTTCCGCTTAGATCGTTAAAACCAAGGCTAAGACCAATAAGAGTAGAGATGTTTAAGATCCCTTGCTAAAACCCACCAGTTAACTTATTGATACCGACGTAGAGGATTCGCAGCACGGGCAACTTTGCAAACTCATTTGGTACGTTGCCCTCGATGTTATCAGATACACAACTAATCCTAATTAGTGTTGTGATAATGGCAAGAGAAGCAGGAAAGGTTCCAACAAGATGATTATACGAAAGTGTCAGGTTTTGAAGGCCATGAGGCAAATCAGGAAATTGTCCCACAAGATTATTGTTATTCAGCCATACAAACTTGAGATTGGAACAATTTGCGAAACTAGGTATAATTCCTTGCAGCGTGTTATTGCTCAAGAAGAGGGTTTGGAGGCGACGCAAGTGACCAAGGGATGAAGGGATTTCACCAGTGAATCTATTTGTCGCTAGGAACAAATGTTTTATGAATGTTAGGTTTCCAAGTGAAGGAGAGAGATGCCCTACCAGTCCTCGATTTCCAAGGTCAAGAGAAGTGACACGACGTGGAGTCTTCAGACTACACAGGACACCTTCCCAATTGCAGAAGTTGGTGCTGTCATTCCAGGACATCAAGGCTTGTTGTGGATCAAGACTGATCGCCTTCTTGAATTCAAGCAGTGACAGTCGATCTGTTTCGTTCCCGTCAGTGGAGTTGATGGTGGCATGTGCACTGCAAACCATGAGCACCAAGAGAAACTGTCCAGCACCAGTAACCTCCATGGCAAGCAACCTTGGTCGATCGAATTTTGATCTTGATTATGTGCATAGACAAAAACATAGGGAAAATTTTGTTAGTGAGAGACCATGTGGAGGTCCTCCCGTGTGTATGATGAGTTATTGACATTGGGTTAGCTAAGTTGAGTTTGGTTTGGATTGTTCGGAACTTGACGTTGTGTGGTGCAACGGGCTCAGTCGGACTGTGGTCAAACTTGGTCATATGAGATTAGGACGCTGATTCTTTGGTTTGACAGGTTTGGACTTCGTCTGTGGTAAGTATGATGGTATGTATGCTTTCATGTATCGAGCGGTGCTATGTAACGTGTTTCTTGTCTGTGTGGCTGCAGGACATCGAGTGGAGTCGTTGCGAGACACGGAGGACCGGACTAGGCGCAGGTGGCGCTGAGGTCAGAACGGTCGGGATGTGTCGAAGACGACGTGGACTCGAGGTGGAGTCGTGGCGAGGCACGATGGACCAGACTAGGCGCAGGTGGCGCTGAGGTCAGAACGGTCGAGGTGTGCCGAAGACGGCGAAGCTGCGTGGCTTGCGAGGCAAGGGATGAGGAAGCTTCCTGGAAGGTGCGCGAGGGGCGTTTCGGTAAAAACGCAAACCGGCACAAAAGGAAGCGGGTTTGGATAAAGCGCCGAGTTGTTGAAGGCCTAATGGGTAAAGCATGGTGCAAACCCATTAGTGGAGGATATAAATAGAGAGGGAGATGTGTGCTGAAATTGGGAGTGAGTGAGTGCAAGAGTTAGGGTTTTATTTGTGTCTCTCCATGGTTGTATGAGATAGGGTTGTGTTCTTGATCTCTCTCAAGCATGTATGGGGATGTAGTGTGAGATTGAGAGAGGGTTTGAGCTGAGATGTGAAACTCTTTTATTAAGCATGTATGTCTCCGTATCGATTTTCAAGAAATTTTCTTGTCTAAGTTTCTCTGGCTTCTAGTTTATTTCTTCTTGCTCTGCCAATTCCTTCTTTGTGTTGCCTTGGCATATGCAGCAGCAGCCACTAGTTTCTTCTTGTTTTAGTCTTCTTCTTGAATGTTTGTCTTGTGAACCGAAAGTTTTTTTTGAAAGTAATCATCCGAGTAGGTCTCTGCTCTCTTTTCGGCAAAACTTGGTATTTACAGGACTACTAGATTGCAGCCAATCTTCTCTAAATTAGTACCTCGCTTTGGTGCAGTTTATGTATTTCGGTCAGGCAATACTAGTCTTCTTCAGTTTTGCTTATGCCTTGTTTTTCTTTTAAGAGCTTTCGGATGGTTCTTTTCTTGCCGATTACTCTGCATGCTTTGGCCATTTGGAGTATTAGTTTGTTCGGTTTTTAGAGCTGCAATTTATTGTCTCTGTACGTGCTGTTTGGGAGCCAAAATGTATTTCGGCCAGCAAGGATTGAATTGGTTGCTTCTCTCTTTTCTTGCCGCATGAACTTACCTTTTCTTTTGATCTTTTGTTTGGTTTTTCAGCAGCATGCAGTAGCCTTTTCAGTCTGCATTTTCAGCAGCATGTGTTGCTCTTTTTCAGATTCGGTTAAAGCATAAAACAGCTTGCAGTAGCAATAGTCTTTACAGCTCTCTTCCTCTTCTTGTTTGTCAGCTCTTTTGGGCATTTCTTTGCAGCAACCACTCTCTATTTTTTGCGTGTTCTCAGTGCTTTTGGCCAGCAAAAATGTGGGGTTGCAAACTGCATTTCCTGTAGATTAATCTTTGCTAGCAGCTCTCTCTTGTCTTCTTGCCGTGACAATGCATTGAGCTCCGTTTCTGCCGTGTCAATTTTTGAGCTCAGATGTCTTAATTTAGTCGTCGCTCATTTAGTTTCAACTTCATAGCTCCATAGCTATCGGAGTTGAGTTTTTCATGTGAATACTTGTGGGGGACGAATTTTTAGTGATCGACATTCACCCCCCCCCCTCTGTCGCCATTTCGGTCCTTCAGTTAGACAGAAAATGTTGGCAAATATGTATTCAGTAGTTGGTATTTTTTTAAGAGACGATTCAGTTGTTGGTATTTGAAATACCTGTAGGATACTTCAACTTCTTTTTTTTTGAAAAGATCACTTGCTTTCTTTTCTGTTCCTTCAGCAAGAATCAAAAGAAGTGACAAATTCCGGCAAATTTGCTGCAGGATGACTAGCTTAGCTAGCTAGCAGCTAAGTAATCTTCTAATCTAATCCATTCTATCTAGAACACAGATTGTTCTTGATCAGTTGCCTGCATGCATCCAGATTGTCAACAAAAGCTTAAAGCTAGACGAATCAGACGAGCAAAAGATTAAACAAGAGATGCTTACGGCTTCTGTCCAGTGGCGAGGCCTGAACGGCTTGGCGCAAACACGTATCGGCCGGCAAGGAGCGAGGTCACGGCCGTAGGCCACCAGACTGATCGAGCAGAGAGCACATATGCTGTAGATAGGCACGGAAAGCTTAGTTTATAGGCGTGCCAACATTTTCTTCACAAGGCTTTTTTTTCTTAGCAAGCAATGACTTCGTGTCCGCAGCCGTGAGGACCACCACATTTTTCTTTCAAAGCGTGACATAATTCGATTCATCGGTTATCGGTGGTGCTCCAATTTCAAACTTCAAATCTCACTATCGGTGGAACTCGTAATTCGAATGCAGGATCTTAGACTCAGTCCCATAGAAATATTTTTCTTAGAACGTCAGCACATAAAACAAGCATCAGATGACTCAGAAATCGACGAAAGCGGGAGTGACATTCAATATACATACATGTATCTATTACATATTAAAAGTCACTGACAGGTGGCTTACATCGCTAAGAAAAGAAAAATGCACTAAAAATTCCAAAAAAAAATCTAGCCTTCAATGTGAACCCTAGTTATAAAGAAGTATCTACCATTGACCTTACGATTCTTAGATTTATCTTTTCATAGAGATATTTTGGATAAAAAAGAAATAAATCATGTCAACAATGCCAGCCCCAAGACTTGAGTACTGTCTCGATTTTATCCACTGATTTCGGTTCGGGTGGCTGAGATCATATTTGTCTATATGTCCACGAATTACCTATTGTGTACCAGATATGTTGTCTTCGTCCGAGGCTCGAAGTTTTTTCTGGAATTTTCCTAAAATTTAAAACTCCTTTTCTATTTGTGGGTTTTCAAAAAAAGTTAATTTGAGGGAAAATTAACCAAAGTTGAAACTATTATATATATGAATTTAAAATGCTTTTGTTCAGACCCTTTAATCTTTTTTTATATTTCCTAAACTATCTAAACACCGAAAGCGAACCACCTGTTGCTTGCTATAGTGGTTGGTACGTAGACTGTAGTTAATGTGGAGCATTTTGCTCACGAGTGTTCTGATTGACGCAACCGGTCGGTCAAGTTGATCAAATAAGTGACCCCATTTCCATCATCAGGACAACCAAGTCTTCCGCACGCCAAGTCTTGAGGGAGAGAGAGAGAATTTTTGAAAAGATTCGGGTGCCTGTGCCCATCCGGTGCGATCGAATCCTAAAGCAATATTATGACGTGCATCTCGGATCCATCCTTCTCCCCCAAGTCCATCTCCCTCACAGTTCTTCTCCCTAAATATCTCCCCGTTGCCACCTTTCGAAATCGGCTGGAGCATGTGCTGTTGAGGGCTATCGAAGATGAAGGCACCAGGGTCGAAAATGCAGCGCCTCAGGAGCACGGACTTCCCGTTGAAGCATGTGTAGCTTTCATGGGTCCCCGAAGGGTAAGGTTCTTCCTCATGCTTTTACTTCGAGATTTTATTTCACTTGTGCTGATTTGGTGTTGATCTAGTGTCTGTAGTTTAGATTTGGGTTTATGTGTGTTGATGTAGGGTTGTGCTCTGATGTTTCTATCTTCGTTCCATTGTAATGTGCATCGATTCAGGGTTATGCTCTGATGTTGCTATCTTCGTTCCATTCTTATGTGCGTAGGATGGATTCGGGATTGGCATGCAAAGTAGTTGTTCATGTTGGTTCTTATGTCGAGTGCACTGATGATGGTAAGCAAGAGTATCATGTTAGTTAGGACATTAACTGGGTTTTAGACAGGGATACTAATTGTTTCCTTGACTTACTGAAAGATCTTGATGATGAGGTACCACATGGAAGCAACCAAACACTTGTCATCATCATTTGGAACAAAAACTGCAGTAGATATACCGAGGTTTCTTCTGACTCAGCACTGCTTGATGTGTTTGACATGTACTGGGACATGAGGAGGCTCCATCTACTTGTTAGTGTATATGTTTCCAATGCATGTAGGCAAGCAAGCAC
Organism: Dendrocalamus sinicus; assembly: GCA_036346575.1. Classification (NCBI taxonomy): domain Eukaryota; kingdom Viridiplantae; phylum Streptophyta; class Magnoliopsida; order Poales; family Poaceae; genus Dendrocalamus; species Dendrocalamus sinicus. The sequence goes on along the minus strand of JAYEVI010000123.1, from coordinate 231,328 downwards.
TAGCAATCTGTCTTGTGTCCAACAGGACACCTCCCCACAGAAGACATTGCCACCTGCCCCTGATTTGCCAACACAAGATAACACAGCTTGCCCAGACAATGAGCCAAGACCTTGCAAACCTGTTGCTACTGATGTGGACAAATGGGCTGAGGCTAAGGATGACCAAGAAGAATATGTGGGTGTGGATGATGAGAGGCTTCAGTACAAACATTTAATGTCAGGTGACGATACCTTAGATCAGGAGTATGTGCTAGGTGATGATGATCAAAGTGAGTCTTTAGTTGATCATGAGGCTAGTTGTCAGTCTAATGTTCATGTAACTAACATAGAGAATCCTAACATAGATGTTGGAGTTACATTTGAGGATGGTCAATGCTTTAAGAGGTCTATAAGGCAATATGTAGTGCTTAATGAGGTCGAACTTGCAGCTACCTACAGTAAGGCATCGAAGTATAGAGCACATTGCAAGGGCAAGAAGTGCAAGTGAAGGATACATGCGTCAAGACTTCAGGATAGAAGGACTTGGTTGGTAAGCTTTCTATATTTTCATAAGCTACCATGTTTTCATAGTATACATCTTTTGTCATGTACTCATGTCTAATGCTTTCCTTTGTAGATTAGGAAGATGCCATACAAGCATACATGCACAAGCAATGCATGGGTGACGGATAGGATTATTGGAAAGTTGAAACAAGATCCTACAATTGGTGCTACAGCTCTAAAGAAGGTTTTAGAGGAGAAATTCAAAATCAACATATCATATTATGTTGTTTGGGATGGGAGGCAAATGGCACTGGATGAGATATTAGGCAGATGGGAGGATAGTTTTGAACATGTTTTTAGCTTCAAGGAAGAATTAGATAGATGTCCTGGCAGCATAGTAGAGACAGAGCATGAGCAGGTTGGCAACAAGATGAAGTTCAACAAGATGTTTGTTGTCCTCAAGGCTTGTGTTGATGGATTCCTTAATGGTTGCAGACCTTACTTAGGCATTGATTCAACTGTGCTCACTAGTAGGTGGAGGGGTCAGTTGGCATCTGCCACAGGGATTGATGGCCACAGTTGGATGTTTCCAGTGGCTTATGGAGTCTTTGAATCAGAAAGTGTAGAGAATTGGTAGTGGTTCATGTAGAATTTGCATAGAGCCATTGGTTCACCCCTAGCTTGGTGATATTTACAGATGCAGGTAAAGGTATTCATATTGGAGTTACTAGGACCTTCTGCAATGGGGTTGAACATAGGAAGTATATAAGGCACCTTGTCAAAAAATTTTAGAAGAGGTTTCATGGGGAGGTTTTCCAAAGGCATCGGTGGCCTGCCTCCAGGGCTTGAAAAAGGGCCAACTTTGACATGCACTACAAGGTAATGGAGGAGGCATCATCTAGAGTCATGTAGTAGATTCAGGAGAACCATAAGCATCTATGGCCAGGAGCATGTTCTCTACTGCAAGTAAATGTGTGACCATGTCACAAGTAACATTGCAGAGACATTCAATAGTTGGGTGAGACATGAGAAATCACTCCCTATTATGGAGTTAATGGATAAAATCGGGCGAATGATCTTGCAGAAGATGTGCACAAGGAGAAACATTGCTGAGAAGCTACAGGGATTGATAATACCCCATATCATCAAAGTCCTCAATGCAAAGAGCAGAAACCTGCCATACAAAATCTTCCATAGTTATAATTTCACAGGAGAGGTTGGTGGTACCTATAAAGACTTGACTACTTGGAGGCATACAGTTGATCTAAATGCTAAGGAATGTAGCTGCATGGAGTGGCAGCTCACTGGACTACCCTGCACTCATGCTATGTGCCTCATCTTGTTCAAGAGAAATGAAGAACTTGAGAGATATGTGCATGAATACTATAGTGTGGACAAATTCAAGGCAACATATGTAGGTTTAGTGATGCCAATGATAGACAAGCATGAATGGCCTAGGGTTGACTTAGGATTCAGGCTGTGGCCACCTATACTCAAGAGGGAAGCAGGAAGGCCAAGGAGTAGAAGGTACAAAGGATGTAAGGAAGGAGGTTATGGCAAAAGGAGAACCAGGTGCAAGAGGTGTGGACAGTTTGGGCATATGATGAAGAAATGCAATGAGCCTATTGATAACCCAGATGCTCCTCAACCTGTACCCCAAAAGCCGAAGAGAAAGGGTCACAAACTAGCTAAGAAAATAGTTGCTAGCAATCAATCAGATGCTCCTCTGATTCTCCGTTTGGAATACCACAAAGTTCCTGGTCCACTAACAAGGAGGTAAATCTTGTGTCCTCCAATCTTGTAAGGTTTTGAAGAGGCAAGGTATGCTAATGCTAGGCATGGACAGGAAAAGGAGGACTTTTGTTTAGTAGAATGTTGTGGACATGTAATCCATTGAGTTCTAGTGGCTTTGGTAAAGACAGCTAGTGCATGTAATTTTGGAGTTGAACCTGTAATCTAGTACTTCTGGAGTTGAACATGAATATCTGAAGTTCAAGTAATCGTTTAATTCTTCTAGACATCTCAATATCTCAATGTTTATGTTTCATACATCCAAAATTCAACACGATAGAAACATTGCTAACACTCCAAAACATAGCCATTACAATGACAAACACATTTAATTGGCCGCCATCACAATGTATATTCCTAGGAAGAACATTAAACATGCAACAAGAACCATTTTAAACTTCTCATCTGCAGCTGCCGATTTCAGGATAGACTTGTTAATCTCGACAATGACTTGTTCATTTCATCTAAATGTGCCAACACATGGTAATCGATAGGGGAAACCATTGGATATGTTCGGTGTGCATTGCTGAACTTCAACCCAGCCAGATGTGTCTCATATTGATCTTTCCACATGAAAGTGTCACGACTGCTAGAAGAATACTTTTGCACAAAACATAGCAAGGTGATAATGCAGAAGTGTCTCCTTAAACATATATCTTCTACATAGAGCTAGATATATTGATCTGAATCCAGAAATAACATAAGATGCTTGGTTTTATATTCAAACAAACTTACACCGATGTTGTTAGGGCATTTGTAATACACTATTCCTCAATTCTTTGAGCTCTCAGAAACTGCCCAAATCATCTGCTCACCACATTTTGGGCACGGCACAAGCTGAAGCCCCCCAGAAGGCCTCAACGCAGAGGACTCCGACTGCAACACATTCTTCACACAATCCATTGACATATGCACAATCCATTCGGCCAGGAAATCAAATCACCATGACTGTGAACTATCAAGCAAGGGGATGGGGGTGCTCAGCGCGGTGAAGGTGCAAGGGGACCAAGGGGACTCAATGCAAGGGAAGGAGGGGGTTGCTTACCTTACACAAGGCCTCGCCACGGGCACAAGTAGAACGACGGGCGGCGCCTTGACTCGGCGGGGGTGCAGGGGGCACAGCCGACTTGGAGCCGTGTAGATGGGGTGGTGGGGGCCAATGCACGAAGACTACGCACAGGTGACTTGGCGGTAGCACGACGCAGGGGCGACGGATAGTGGTGGGGCACACCAGCGGGGATGGGCTTCAAGAATCCTAACCCTAGCTCACCTTGCGCATTGGGGAATTGGGGGAGGGCCAAGGTGGGCGATACTGGTTGATGGTGGGGGTGTCTCTGCAAAATGGCGTTGGTGGGAGGGAGCTGGACATGGGGGAGAAGGATGGATCTAGGATGTGCATCATAGTGTTGCTTTAGGGTTCGATCGCACTGGGGTGGGCAGGGACACCCGAGTCTTTTCAAAAATTTTCTCTCTTCCTCTGGCCCGAAAATGATAAAATAGGAGGCTCAGTGTCTTATGAAAAATTATAGATTTTGTCAGTGCGTTCTGGCTAAACCATGTATTTTGGTTTTTAGTTGGCAAAGGGGGACAATTGACAGTGTCCTGTAGCCAATTTCCCGTATAAATTATGTGCATCTATTACACCATTAATGCTAACAGCTCACAGCTTTGCTCACTGGAGCATCATGAATTCGTGGGAATTACGGCCGGTAGCTTAGCCGATCGTCCTTGCACGATCAATTGTAGGCTCATCTACAACTGTAAGAGCTACGGCTTATTCGTCCAGACAAGAACAAACACTTGTCACTTAGAGCACCTATAATGTAAGACTTAGAGGGAGTATGCCACGTCAATTGAAGATACTACCCGTAGCCCTAGTATCATGCAGGGGTGGGGCCACCAAGTGGGCTTTATTAGGCTTTAGCCCACCCACCGGCCCACCCCCAGCCCCTTCCCCCCAAGAATTGACCGGCCCATCAAATCCTACATCCACCCTAAACCGAGACCAGATGCAACACAAGAAGGGAGAATTCGAGAGCACACTCAATGACTTGCGAGGAGGGACAACCGGTGGCCTGAGTGAGAGGACGGGTGGAAGGTGGCAGTGGGCAGCCCACAGCCAACATGGCAAGGTAGCAGATGGCGGCCCAAGTCCAAGGCAAAGCCAAGAAGAGCTTCTTCAATGGTGGCAATGGTTAAGGTGATGATGGTGGCAGGGAGCGAGCTGGAGTTGGTGTCGATCTCGGTGAAGCCGCGGGGGCTATGAGCAGGGTGGGGACGCTGGTACGGTGGGTGGTGGAGGGGTTGCGGGGGTACCCGGAGGAGATGGGCCACCTAACACAGCTCAACCAGTAGGACACCTGGCTGCCCATCACCGAGAGCCTCAGTGGCAACGCCCGCTATGCCGCTTTCCACTCCCTAAATGCTGGCCTCGACTTCCAAGCGCTCGTCCTCCCCCAGAGGTGATGTGTACCCGCTGGACATGTGGACACGTCGTAGTCCAACTGGCCTAGTGACTAGGGTATGACTTTCCACACAACTTATGAGGCCTACTTCATGTGGGACAAGCTCATATGGGTGAATTGGCAATGGGATGAGGTAACTACGAAAAGCTATGTGATGATCCCTCGATCTACATGTCTAAGGAATCGTGTAGAGCTATCGAGTTGATTGTCTCTTGTGGGTAAAGTGTACAGTCTCTGCAGACTATAAGCTGTTCGAACAGTCGTGCCCACGGTCAAGGGCGGATATGGAAACTTACTCGAGTTAGATTCTATTTCAAAAACCTTTATGAGTGAGATAAAAACTCGTTGGGCGGATGTAACCCTGACTTTAGCTTTTCCTAGAGGAAATGTACACCAGTGGTGATAATGATTAAAACTAGCATTCGGTGGATGTAACCTACGCTACTATTATTACATCATTCTCCCAAACAACTTTAGAAAATCTGGTTTAGTTAAAACTGCTAAGTCTCAGGAATTTTCCTATTTACTGTAACTTTCAAATCAATGCCTTTAGCAACGAAAAGAACCTCATGACTCCTTTGACAGCTTTTCATCTATTAATATTGCATTTTGTGTAGTGGCTTGCTAAATACCGTATCACTCATTCTTGCTTAATTACCATTATTCAGTTAGTAAGAAAAAGAAGGCTAAGCCTTGCGGTGCTCTAAAGGAATCGACAGATGTTGTAAGATGATGAGGCCAAGAATAAGGTTACAAACCCTAGTGGGCTGCCTGTGGGCGAGTCCTGAGGGTCCCACTTGTGTGAAGTTTCGTTTCCGCTACTGCATTTTATTGATTTCGATCTGATTGGCATATGAGTAAGTAATTAATGTATTATTTACGCTTCCATCTGATATGTTTTTGGTATATAATAATGTATCTATGAGCATTATCTACTAATCTAAGGAATAGTATAGTGAAATCACAGAGAATTCTAGATTGATAAAATCCGGGTCTAACAATATGTTTGTGCTTTTCTAGCATTAAACATCACACTCATGAACACACATACTTATGGACCACATCATGTGGGCTTTAATTGTTTTTTATGAACATGTAATTCGGTGTAAATGGCATGGTAGAGGACGAGAAGGACTGATCTTTGCCTTTGCCTTGCTCTTGCGAGCTATCTACAGCAATTACCCTACTTATGGACATGTACATCCTTTTCTCTCTCTAAATATAAATTATGTGCAATCCCTTGTACCATCAATGCTAACGACTCACAACTCTCTGCAAATTTCTTTATAATGCATAACAGCTTTAAGTCTGGTACATTTTATTTAAAATAGTTACGTTCCCACTCTAATACATATTAGCTTCAAAATAGATAAATAAAAATCCAAAACAAAGCTATGATACCTCCCTCCCATGTGCTATGCAGGTTGGACCCACATGAATTTGTAGCTTCACGAAGTTATTGTAGATCTATTTGAAGCTATTATTCGTGCTAACGTAACATCTCTCCTAAGTACATAGTTAACCATGGAGCATTGAAGATTCTCTAACCCTCTAAGCAGGCCATTTCATTGGTTACTGCCACGGCTGGTTTTTACGCATGCGGTTCAGGAGCCTAAGCTACGGCTTTTCTTTTCGGCTCTAGCTAATGGCTTTTATATCTAGAGCGATGTTTGTACGAATGAACCATATGTCAAAACGCTATTTTGAAAAATCTATCTTGATAAGCTATTTTGAAAATGTGATGGAGAAACTGTTTTATTTGATTGTTCGAGAAAAGCTATAGAGGCCTTAGCTTCCGCAGCACAGCCCATGTCCACAAGGGCCTGAGCGAGCTGTTTATCCGTGAATGATAGGACAAATACTGAGCGAGCTGGGCTGATCGAGCCCATGCCGGCCGCGTGTGGTGTAGCAGCTAGGAACGCCTTTCTTTCTCAGTAGCGTTGGCATGTCTTGTGTTTTGAGGTCCATCTTGTTTCTGGTTGATGAGGAGAGAGATCAGAGATCCATCCGTCGGCGTTGCATCCGCAACCTTCTCCTTTTGGACGGTAGATTTTGTATAACAAGTTTTTCAATATGAATGTGACTTATTTTGAAGCCAATTCAAACAGAACAAACCAAGGACACACAAGACGTAAGATATGCATGTAGCACAACATCTTGCATATTTGCATCAAGGATAAATTATGTTTTACGGTTACAGTCTACAGAGCCATTTGTCACGCAATGAAAATAAGAAACACTACATCATCTAGTAATACATCACTCCAATTTTTGTGGTCATTTTTTTTAACTCAACCACTGTTTTTATTCAACGGAGTGGCGATCTCATCACAACAGAAACGACACATGCATGCTACGTGATAACTGATGAATCTTTCGTAAACTATTTAGACAACAACACTGAACTGCTTCTTTAGTTCCCCCTGAAATATGTATCCCTGATTTCGTGCAGCTTTGCAGCCACCTCCTGCATGCAGGTGCGTTCACTCGGGGACGCCTTGGTACAGCAAAGGCCAATGTTGAGCATAGAATGCAGGCAGTGTACACCTTTTTCCTTCACGACTGTTGGGGTTTCTGGGCAAAAGTCCAACTCCTGTCGCAGCTGGGGATCAATAATATGTAATATCTTGTTAGGAGAGTTCATCTCTGTGAACTTTGCAATACTCAATCCATCCTTAAATATGTCATCTGTTGGCCTCCTTCTGATAAATATTTCGAGGAGAACAACTCCAAAGCTATAAACATCCGAGGCAATTGAGACTTGGTTACCACCAGCGTACTCTGTAGTAGACCCCATACAAGAAAAGTTAGTCACATGTTAGCACAATTTCTGAAAATAAGTAATTTGTGCTCAAGTTATATGGAGACATAGAACAATAAGAAATTAGACATTACCTGGGGCCACATATCCAATGGTTCCCTTTATTGCAAGTGAAGAAGTTGAGTTTGAGTCACTGAGAGATGATGTTGTGGAATCAACTTTGAACCTAGCAAGGCCAAAGTCTCCAACATGAGCTGTCATATTGTCATCCAAAAGAATGTTGCTAGGCTTCAGATCGCAATGAACAATAGTTCCTTGGTTGTTATGGTGGAGGTACTCCAATGCATCTGCTACATCCACCACAATGCTTAACCTTTGAGCCAGTGTAATGTGGTTTGAAGTTGAAGTGTTCTCATCATCTCGAATTGAGTATAGTAAAGCATGCAAGTCCCCTCGTGGCATGAACTCGTACACTAAGGCTTTGAAATCATTTCCCTTAACATCAATACTTGAGCATGTAGTAAGGATAGGAACTAGATTACGATGACGCACATTTCTCAAAGCATTGCATTCTGCAATGAAGCTCTTTTGTGCTCCCCTTGTCTCCAAGCTAAAGACTTCTATGGCAACCATAATTCCGTCTTGCAATAGTTCCCCTTTGTACACAGAACTATGTCTTCCTCTACCGATTAAATTGGATGTGGAGAACCCATCAGTCGCTTTGGCAATATTGTTGTAAGAAACTTTGGGAAATTTTCTACCAAAAGAAGGGAGAGATGTAGATTTTCTCTGTTGTTTTTTCCTCCAGAATAGCAAGACAGATATGACCATAGCAAGTGACACCATGCTAGCTAATGCGATCACTACTTTGAGTACTATAGATCGCATGTGCTTAGTTCAACTTGGAGGTGTAACAGGGCAGCCCGGTAGGTGTAGCATTGCTACCCCACCGCAAAGTCCCTTATTTCTAGTAATCCATATAGCAGTTGTGTTCTTGAAGATGCCTTTTTCTGGGACTTCACCCTCAAGATAGTTGAATGACAAATCTAGTAGTTCAAGATATTGCAAACTACCAATAGACTTTGGTATGGATCCTGATAAGTGGATGTGAGACATATTGAGTACTTCCAAGCTGCTTATGTTGCCTAATGACGCTGGAATGCTTCCAGTAAGAAAATTCTGATCCAACTCAATGTGTTCCATACTTTCACAGTTACCAAGTGTGTCAGGAATAGCATTGGATAGGTTATTTGATGAAATCAGCAGATGCAGTAATTGTTTGGCATTGCCTATTTCAATAGGAAGTGGTCCATCTAGGCTATTGAAAGATAGGTCAATTTGTATCAGTGTAGGAATGTTGAAGATCTCCTTTGGTACGCTACCATGAAGATTGTTATTGGAAATTTGCAATGTCTCAAGGACTTTAAGGTTTCCTAAACTTGGGGGTATATGCCCATAGAACTGGTTATCGTTCAGAGAGAGCTGTCCCAGTTGAGATAAATTAGAGAGGGAGGATGGAATATACCCCGTAAAGATGTTGTTCGATAAGGCTATTAATTGTAAATTTCCTAGAGTTCCTAGCCATTCTGGAACCACACATGTAAACTGATTTTCATCCAATCCTAAACCTATCAAGCTGCGAAGGTTTGCTATACCGGCAGGAAGATCCCCTGATAGTCTATTGCCGCCAAGGAATAACATTTCAAGCTTCACGTAAAAGTTGGCAAATGAATTCGATCTCGTCCCGCTAGGTGATTCTCATCTAGCCCCAATTGTCGTAGCTCACTACAATTGCTTAGGCTATTCATGAACTCCCGCCTTGCTTGTCACGTGCTTGTAGTTGATTTATTCAAGATTCAACCATGAGAGTTCCTTAAGTTTGCCAATAGAACTAGGCACCACACCAGTGAAATTATTTCTTGACATGTCGACCAAGAATAGCTTAGAAGCATTTACCAATAAATTTGGGTATGCCCGCCAAAGAGGTTGTCATCTAAACCAAAAGTTTGTAGATTCGGTAATGAACTACCAAGATTGGGTGGCAACTCTCCATTAAGATAATTGGAGGCAAGGTCTAGTACAACAAGAGAAGACAAATTAAGGATGGTTGGTTGAAACCTTCCTGTTAGCTTATTTCCAGCAGCGTACAAGATTTGCAGCATGGGCAATTTTCCAATTTCACTCGGGATTTCTCCATTGATATGATTAGAAACGATACGAAGATCAGTCAATGTCGTAATGTTACAAAGAGAGGTGGGAATGGTTCCGGTAAGATTATTAACTGAAATATCGAAGACATGAAGTCGAGGAGGCAAATTGGCATGTGTAGGTATTAGTCCTACTAGGTGATTGCCATCCAGCCATAGCCTCTTGAGACTAGAACAATTTGCAAAGTCAGGTATCTCTCCTTGGAGTGTGTTATTACTCAAGCAGAGATATTGGAGATGATGCAAGTGACCAAGGGATGGAGGGATTTGTGCAGTGAATGAATTGTCTTGTAGGTATAGAAATTTTAGGAGTGTTAGGTTTCCAAGTAAAGGAGAGATGCGCCCCACTAAGCCTCGACCACTGAGGTCGAGGGAAGTGACACGACGTGGGTTCTTCAACCTACACGAGACACCTCCCCAATTACAGAAGTGAGTGGTCTCATTCTAGGACATCAAGGCTTGCTGTGGATCATGACTTATTGCACCCTTGAATTCAAGCAGTGATAAATGATCTGTCTCATTTCCATTAAAGGAGCAGATGACAACATGTGCACTGCAAGCCATGAGCACCAAGAGAAGCTGTCCAACTGCAATAACCTTCATGGCTAGGGACATACAAGGGACAAAAGTTAGATAGTCAACAAGTGTAAGCTGGGATGCAATGTTGGTGAGTGAAGTACCTGAAGGATTTTCCCTCGTAGTGTTAGGAGTCAGCACTTGCTTTCTATTCCATCAGCAAGATTCAACACAAGTGAAAAATTCAGCCACTGCATGTTGAATATTATAACTGTAGTCTTGACTAATCTAATTGCCATTCAGATATGTGAATTGTCTTCTAATCCTGCAATTATTTGGGAGTTAATCAGTTATGCTATCTTATGTCACGACTATTCATGAATTTGCCTTCTCAAACTATCAACAAAATTTGATTGTGATCTTCTTCCTTCTACTCTCTCCTCTTCTTGTATATTTCTTTTTCTTTTTCTTATAATATATTTTCTCCCGCTTTTCGTTCCTCACTTGTGCATGGAGTTTCTTTTCCAAAAGAAAAATGAACTGATGCTACAAAACAACTAGTGCATGTGCTACGCTTGTTGAACTCAAAGTTGTGTATATATTTCCAACTTATTTTACATGTTGTGTTACAACACGAAACTTTTCTAGCAATAATCGACTGTTATTTATAACTTACTTTTTAGTAAACAAGCACCATGACATATGGACGTCCTCAAGACACTAGCTAATACACATACAATTGTATTCCTGACTGATTAGAAACCAATGCTTTCTCTCTCGAAACAATGTTAAACACTCTAGAATCTAGATTAACACTATTTACGAACTCAAAGATAAGCAAGACATTTGTGCACCTTAATTTCTTGTGCGCCATTATCTCACCACCATTCGACATTTGGGGAAACCGTTAGGGTCATCAAAACAGCAAGAACATGTCATCTTAACTGTACAGAAAACAATATGTTTCTTCTACCCAAAAAAAAAGAAAAAAAATATATGCTTCATCAAATAGTAGATGTAACTTACAATGCCTTTGTACCACTTCTATGAGAGAGAGGCTGCGTACTTTGGTTGGAGAACGGCCATAGCTGTAAGTTACTATCTGCTTACAGCCTTGCACACTTCATTTATAGGCATGCCAACCGTCTACTTCTAGAAAGCTAGCTAACCTTCTACTCAACTGCTACTTCAATTTCAGTTTTGTATTCTTAAAAAAATCAGTTTTGTAAACTGTTTTCTTCTCCAGTTGAACTCCTATACATAGAACCAGTCAAAGACGGCTTCCATAGTGACCCAGTTTCTACAAAGAAAATGGAGAAAGTGACAGCCTTCTTACATCGTTATTGAAGATGAAAACGCCAGCCAAGAGATGACTTGACTGGCCTAATTTCCACAAGCCATCCAAACAAAAGGACGGCATGATGCTCTCCGAAACAACATGACAGATCTAGATAGAGGTAGCTCCGTGAACCTCCTATTCATTAGCGTTTTTGATCAGATAGGCATCCTTCGAAATAGGCTGCAGCCGTCAGTTACCCCTACAAGGCTTTGGAGGGCGCTCGGTCAATGCACTGGGACAGGTGGCGCTCGATGTAGCCTTTGGACAAGGCAAGCAGAGTAGGATGGAGGTTATGAACTTTAACGTTATGCATCTCCAATATCTGTAAAACGTTATCTTGGAAAGGGCCACCCTCAACACTTTTGGCGTAGTCCCGCATCATAATTACCCATGTATGAAGTTCCCGAGTCTTAGAGGGATCATTACAGTGGTCGGCAATCAAAACCTTGCTAGGCAAGTCGAGGTGGGCATGCGAAGCCCTCATCAGAAAGTGCATACTGTAGGCGAAGGTCCTACCCCTCCCTCAGCAATACCCTCTCCCTCTGTCCCAAGGTGGACGCCAAATCAATGTCGGACGGTGAGGTAAAAAGGATGCCACTCAACAATGAAAACCCGTCGAAGCAAGTATCAGTTAGGGGCAGCCTTACCCTAGAGGCCGAACGGAGCCTACTAGAAGTAATCTGCAAGAACGCAGACGTCTTTGTGTGAAAACGCCAGCCACGAGTTGACTTGACTGGCCTAATTTCCACAAGCCATCCTAACAAAAGGACGGCATGATGCTCTCCGAAACAACATGATAGATATAGACAAGGCGCTATAGAAAGCAATGAAATCAAGCAGTCGCCGTAGAATTTGTGGCACTACGTACAGTTTTTTCCCCTGAATCCACACATGGATTCACACACGTCACCAATGCTAATACGAGAAATCTAATTCGCATTAGAATTCGTAGTTCTAGTAGAAAACAAACTAGACTATTGACTATCACCCAATTTGGTGAGCATGATAATTTAGAGCAATAGGTGACAATTTCCTTCTTGACTTGAAATCTGTGGGGTCCTCCTGACCTTGCGGTCCTTACGCTGAACCCATCCAATACGCTGGCGACGTGGAGCAGCGCACCGAGACCGAAGTGGCAGGTGAGGTTGAAGGACGATGCAGGTTTAGGGTTTTGTTGTGATAAATTATTATTATTTTAGAGATGTGAAAAATTGGATTTTATAAATTTGCAGGTTTAGAATTTTGTCATGAAAAACCATTGCTATTTTAGAGATGTAAAATTTGAATTTTACAAATTTACAATTTCTTTGAAATTCTTGCAGACATGGCAGTCTAACTGGCCAGAGAAGAAGGTCAGACCGGTCACCACCGGATAGACATGTCGAATAAAAGTAAATTCTCTGATGATGATCTCCCGATTCAATCGATTGTCACATTGCTTCTATTGGAGGTAGAGTCCATTGCAATTTAGGTCATTGTGCCTATCATGGACGATATTTATGCATGATTAATTATTGCCGATTTGTTTGATAATCCATCATCTTCTAAGCGGAGTTGCAGGTTTTGAATACAAATTGGGTTACGCTTGATTGAGGAGGCTTTAAAGAAAATAAATAATATTGGTTGTGGGGACAACTGAAGAAAACAACGCAGACGCATCACACTGCATCGCGTTACAAAAGAAACAAAATCAATCTGTGTTTACTCATGTTCGCGTGTATGATCTCGAAGGTTGACGTTCATCGCTCGTCTAGAACCTGGGCAATTTCCCCAACAATTGGTATCAGAGCCTAAGGGAATGAAGTGATGGCTGGCAACGCTGGTGATTCGTCGAAGTCAGGAGCGCTCGTCAAGACTACAGACAACGAGCTTGATCTATCGAAGACAGGCATGCTCGTCAAGCCGACGCACCACGATCCCGATTCAATACCCAATGTTGAGCGAAACAAATTATGGCATATGGGCCATCAAGATGAAGTTAATCTTGCGTTCACTAGGGGTATGGTCGGCGGTCAAAGGTGAAGATGACGATGGTGACAAGGATCAAGGTTCGATGGTGGCCATCTCGCAAGCGGTGCCAGACGATGTGATGATGTCGATCATCGAGAAGGAGATGGCGAAAGAAGCTAGCCTAGATCACACTTAGAGAGATGCGGGTAGGCAAGGATCATGTCAACAAGGCACGCCTCAAGTGCTCAAACGACAACTGAGCAAATTGCAGATGGGAGACTAGGAGATGATCATCGAGTACTCCATGAAACTCACCACTTTGTTTTTTGAGATCTGCTCGCTCGACATGAAGCTGGAAGAAAGCGACATTGTCGAAAAGCTATTCAACTCAGTTCTTGATCAATTCCTCCAGATTATTGGAACGATCGAACAGTTTGGTGATGTTGAAGCAATGTTGATCTCAGAGGCTATCAAGCGCCTCAGAACTTTCATGGAAGGACTTACGGGTATTGTAGCGGTCGTAAGTCGTAAAAGACTGTAGCAGTCAGAAGTCGTAAAAGACTGTAGCAGTCGTAAGTCATGAGAGGTTAGGAGTCAGAGTCCGTTTAGGATTCAGAGTGGTCGTAAAAAAGAGAAAGTCATGATGTTTCCGTGTCGGACTCTCAGCATGGTATGCCGCGTTGGTTTTGAAGTCTTGTATGTTGTTCTCTATATAAGAAAGAAGAAAATGACGCAGACGCATCGCATTGCATCGCTCACAAAAGAAATAAAATCAATCTATGTTTATGTGTTTGCGTGTGTGATCTCGAAGGTTGACGTTCATTGCTCGTCTAGAACCTGTGCAATTTCCTCGACAAAGGATATGTTAGTGACTGCCATAATGAGGGAGAGAACAGGGAGGAGGAAGATCAGGAGGGCAATATGAACATTTCCCTATCGTTAGGGCAAAAATAATATTATATTGACCTTAGTGTCCAAAGCAAACAACCACCTTTTAGGCCATTCACAGCTTTCTAAAAAAAACGGTGCTAACTCCTATCATTTGGATGTTGGGCTCGGTGCCAGCCATTACACTCACTAGTGCTAGCTCGCGGCAAAATGAATACGGCCACTAGTAAGTAAAACTAGCAGCGGCACACCGCAATAGCTACCACATAGACCGAAACAAAAGAGGCGACAATTCGTAGGGAGGTTTTTTGAAAAAAAATCAAGAGCCTGTACATAATTCATAAAAAGCAAAGTTTTTTCTAGAAAAAACTAAGGGCTCGTACGTAATTTTGGAAAACATCGTGAAGCTTTATCATGTAAAAGGAGGGCCTCCCTGGAAAAATCGAGGGCCCGTGTGTAATTTCAGAAAAATGGAGGTATAAAACCAAAGATCTGTACATAATTCCGGGAAAACTGTGAGGCTTTATCACATAAAGAAGGCATCTCATGAGAAATCGAGGGCCCGCATGTATTTCCGTGAAAAGTGGAGGGTCTTTTGCGAAAAAGAACTCGTATGTAATAATGGAAAATCATGGGGTTTTATCCTGCAAAAGGAGGGTTTTGTGAAAAATTGATGACCCGGACACAATTTTGGAGAAGCCGAGGGGGTTTTCGCAAAAAAATGCATGGTGGGGGCATTTTTGCAAAAATCAAAGACCTGTGCGCGATTTCAGAAAAGTCAGAGAGCCTTTTTGCGAAGGAGGTGACGTGAAGGGCTTCCACGGGGGCGAATCCCCCTGGGTATAATGGCAAAGCATGGGGGAGGTAGGTAGGGAGGGAGTATGATGGGAAGGGAAAATGTGATATTTTATTTAGTTACAGGTCCCACCTTAGAGAGAATGAGGTGCTAATATACAAGAAAAACAAATTTAGCACCTATATGATGTGATGGTGAGGTAGCAAATCTAGCACCACCTGCATTGTGGTCTTAGTAATGTGTTCTAGTAAAGGCATGAAAAACTAGTATACTTTTATTAAAGGGGATACGAGAACTATTTAGCCACTTTTTCTATGTTAAAATAGAGATATAGACTGAAAATACTATGATAACTATACTTTAATTTCCTTAATGAATTTATATTGTTCTCTTCTCAATAAAATGGAATATTTATATTATGGGACGAAGAGAGTACATTTTTTGGTCCAAACATTGCATAAACCCCAGCTCCCATTGCTCCGAGCTTTGGTCAGCAAGCGGTAATGGCAAAGGGGGACAAAGGAGAGGGTGTATCCATTGCATCTCAAGCCTTCATATACTCCCTTGTATCCCTACTCAAAACATGGTGCACATGATCATAAAAAATCCAAAAAAATGGTTATACGTGTCAAGACATAATCAAGGATACTGCAAAAAAATTACTAAAAATGTAACTTACATTAGGAGAAACAAAAAGGCAAAATTAAGTGAATGATAGCTTTATACTTATTTTTTTACTAGTTACATACCCGTGTGTTGCAACGGAACTCATTGAATGCATAGAGAATTGTGCTATAGAAGAGAGTTGGTCTGATCGGTTGGAAAGTGGAGAATGGTGAGAAGTTGAGGAAATAGAGCGGTTGGAGGAGAATGGACGTACAACCACAACTCGTTCTTTTATAATAATAAAGATTTTCTAACATACTTTTCAGCAGATTTTTTTTGAATTCTTCAAGACTATTTGCACTGCATTGTAAGAAGGGATGCACAGGAGTACCCGAAGGGCGGGATGTATGGTACTAGGCAGATATGTCGTAATCCTAGAGGTGGATAGGTTGGAGCATGGGAGTAGTGATGGATCGGGCTATAAAAAACCTCGAGGCTCGTGAGTTGTTTGAGCCCGGCTCACTCTAGACTCAATTCGAGCTCGGATCAAGCTTCAAATGAGTCAAGCTCAAGCTTGCGAGTTTCAATGAACCGAGCTTGAAAAGCTCACGAGCTTCAACAAACCTGCTTGAGCCCGTAAGTCTTTTTTCCTTCATATTTGTTCCTATTAAGATATACATACTATTATGTTGTGAGTTGTGATAATTTTTCTATTATCACTTGTTGAATATTGCCTTATGTTAACTCTTATCAATCTTACTTGAGCTGAGTTTGAGTTTTTCTTATTGTTGAAAATTGATGCATGTTGAATTGTTGACTATTATCGAGCTTACTCGAATTGAGCTCAAGCCTACTCGAGCTTGAGCCAAGCTAAGTTTGAGCCCAGGTCCAGGTTTAGATCCCATCTCAGACTCATTCGAGCTCGGCTTAAGATTCTACCGAGCTTGAGCTTAGGAGAACAGACTCACTCGAATTCAACTGTTTACGGTCCTTGCGATGGCAAGTTGGCAACAACGCGCATTGAGCTCCGGTTAGTGCATCATCATTCCCATCTAGCACACACTTTGCAGCAATGTGAGATCCTACGTAGTGAAGGCACGTTTGGTTGCGTTCCACACTTTACCACACAAAACTATGGCAAAGTGTGTCATGCCATATATTTTGTGGCAAACAAATCATTGGCCATAATTGTCACAAGTTTTGGCACAAAAATAAGTCTATGACGAGTGGGTCAGGTGGCTAAGAAAATATGGTATACAACAATTGTGGCATTAAACCAAATATTAGCCTCATTCAGACAAATCTACTAAGGCAAGCGCAGCAATATTTGGCTCCAAATTCCGATGTTAGGGGCGAGATCTGATGCCGCAGCAAAAGGGTGACTTGAGCCGTGTCTCACCCATACCGCCATCGTGGCTCGTTGGGAGATGAAATTGAGCACCGAGGCATGTTTTTGCTGCCCAATCTCCATAAGGTGTGCTCAAATTACAAATGATTATGCAATGTTTTACAGTATCGGAGATAACGCGTCACCCAAGAACTAAGCCTAGCTCAGTTGGTGGCAGATGTGGTGTACACACCCGAATTTTGGACGTTTCTAGCACTGTTGATACCCCAAAATTCCAAAAATAGCCGCGCTGAAAACACAATTCCAAAAATAGCCCCCAAACGACCGCACGATTAACGGCAACGCGACACGTGTCCAGTGGTGCGGTCGGGGCGCACCACACCTGAGTGGTGCGGTCCCCGACCGCACCACACCCCGCCGCCGCGATCGTGCGGTGGTGCGCCCTCCGGGCGCACGACACCGCGAGTGGTGCGGCCCCAGAGCGCACCACTCGGCTGTCTCCCGCCGCTCACCATTTTCCTCCAGTCCCATCCCACCGAAAGCACTGCCGATTCCCTCGCCCCGTGCTGCATGCAGCCGATTCCCTCGCATTTCTTTATTTCTTACATGCGATGTGTCGAAGCTGGAGAGCCGGCCCCTACTCCGAACGCAGTGTATCTCGCGATACAAAGGGAGAGCCTGCGTTGGAAGACTTCAATCTTTTTGCATTTGTGGTAGACAGAGAAGCAGCAAGCAAGAGAGAGCGGAAGAGAGGGAGCTGATAGCGAAGGCAAGAAGAGCGGAAAACACAGGATTTGGAGTAATTTTGGAAGGGATCTGAATTTTTCGCAAGTGAGAAAGTTGTAGATCGTCTCGTGAGCTTCAAGAAGAGGTAAATATCATCTCAATGCATCTGTAATTTAATCATAGTGATTAGCCTGTAATTAGCGTAAACGTTCTGTAAACGTTCTCCATATGTCTATATTTTATGTAATTATCGTGTTGTATTTTATAATTTATGTGAAGAAATTATGCGTTATTGTTGTCCATCAGAATGTTAAAAGTTGTTTGTGGTTGTAGTGTATTCCATTTATTTGAAAAATATTTGTAGTTGTAGCATATTGTATTTTATAATTTATGTAAAGAATTTTTGTACTGCTGTTGTAAAGATTTTAGCTAGATTTCATTGATGTCATTGTGAAGCACTCTGGTAGTCGGAAGGGCTACTTGCGTGAGGTTTTATTTGTATTAATATTTAGTCATTCTTGTAGCAAAATCACTCAAGGATAGTAGATCTTGGTATGCATGCATATTTGTGAGAGCTTGCTTCCATGAATTAGAGATTATGGAAAAAATACGGAAAGCACACTGCTAGTAGGTACTGCTTTTATTGTCATGTACTCATTGTTGTAGCCAAAATCACTGAATAATATTAGATCTTGTTGTGCATGTTCGAGAGAGCGTGCTTCCACAAATGAAAGATTAGAGAAAAATGTAGATGTTTAATTTACATAAGAATTAAGAAGTTAAAAATGATGAGAATTGAGTGGTTGGTTGGTTAATTAAGTAGAACAATAATAATAGAAATTAGGAGAGAAATTTGGAGAAATTGTAATTTATGTATCGCATAGATTAAGGCACTCAAGTAAATTAATTAAAAATTACATTTGCAAATAAAAAGAACCATTCATATTTGTATGGGATAGTTAGAACAACGAAATTCGGATGAAAATATTACGTTGTATCTCTAGGCGGTAGCTACGTGTCGTGTGATGGTACAGCTTGTTGCTCGTGATATATACTAAGAGGGTTTAGTTTGGGCTTATGTTAGGTACGCCATGGGTGACATCCAAGACTTGTTCGTGTTCTATGGAAGTGGTCTCGCACGGACGGGCCGCACGGGCGACACTGAATAATTGTGACCGGTCGTGATCCGCACGCAATCAACACCATGAGCCCGTTGGAGCTACGGAGATGCGTGCGTTTGGATTCGATCGGGACACCGCAAGGAACAAATTACGGATCGAGGCGGTGTATGCCACGCTTGGAGGTGCCGCGGGGATACAATGTGGCAACTTATAAAGGTGACGAGCGACGCTCATGGGCGAACTACATGGAGGTCGTGTGCAACCTGACGCATTGATATATGCCGTGCCAATGGTGTATGTTCAATTCGTGGAGAGGACGTAATCATCCGCTATGGGTGGCTCTAGTGGTGCCGCGGAGATGTAGAGCGCGCATTACTCTCGGCGGTCATGAAGATGCCGATGAAGGAGAAGGAGGCTATGGGTCAATAGGAGATGGGGACCTGCGGAGGCGCGCGAGAATTTTCAGCCGAACGAAGGTGCCAAGAGGTGGTGGGCCGCGCGTGTTGACTGTCACGAGTACCTTGAGAACCAGTGCGGGAAAGTGAGGAGGAGGACGATGTGGAAACAGAGAGTTCGGGAGAGGAGGAAGAAGGGGAACCTACAGCGGGAGGTGTGGTAGGTGGTGTTGTAACCACGGAGGGTGCGTGCGTGCCGCCAGTTGGACGACATCGCAGCGGAATCCCTAGTTACGCCACGCGGAGGAGGCAGAGTGGGGATTCAATGAAGGCGACTTCGTTGTAGGCGAGCTTCAGTAACAAGAGTGCCGCATGCCAAGCTATTGCCACGTCACGCCGTCAACATCGATCGGACATATCGGTGCACTGTGTCCAACCACGACACCTACATTGTGAAGTGTGTGGACGGCTCCTGCCCTGGCAAGGTCCGTGCGCAGCGGTTCAGAGGCGCTGCCACGGACTTCCGGATAACGGTGCTGAACGATCACACTTGTGAGCTTGCGGCGCCACTACATAGGCACCGCAACATGACGTCGTCATATGTTGGAGAGGTGATAAGGCATCTTGTGGTTGCAAATGTATCCATTACTCCCAAGGTTCTCATGGCGGAGGTAGCGAACACGGTGGGGTTTGCTGTGAGCTACAAGAAGGTGTGGCGGGGGAAACAGAAGGTGCTGCGGGTATGTTCGGACATATGAGGAGGCATATGATCTGGTCCCGAGATTGTTGTGTCGATTGCAGCGGAAACCTGCACGCTCATTAACAAGTGCGAAGGGTTCATGAGGCGGAAGGGCCGAATTGTTTTGTGCTTGACAGAGTGTTCGGGCCTTCCATCGGGCAATAGAAGGCTTCAAGTGGTGCCGCCCAAATAACGATGGACGGCACATTCCTATCCGCAAATACAAGGGTACAATCTCGACGCATGTTGCAGCAGATTTAAATGACCGATTACTCGGGGCATTTGCAATAGTAGAGAATGAGAGTACGGAAAGTCGTGTGGTTCCTTGTCAATGTGAAGCGTGCCGTTGTACAAGATCGCCCGATGTGTGTGTTATCTCGGACCGCAATGCGGGCTTGCCGCTCGCAATGGGAACGATGCGAGCGGGACACGACCTCCGTATCAAAGGAATGACATGAAGAACCGGTGGTGCATGAGGCATCTTGCGGCAAACTTCCACGAAGGTTCCATAGCAAGGAACTAATGAAGATGTTTAAAAACTTTGTATGCAGAACTGTAAGACGGTTCAATGCCCCGTGGAGCCACCTTGATCGAGAGACCAAAGCATGTCGCGCCTTTGAGCAGGTGAAGCGGGGCCGTGGAGGAGGCTCCACGAGACTTGGGAGTTCACACAATGGGTGCAGTCAATGCACCTAACCTCGAGATGTGGTCTCTCTCGCATGACACCGCGGAGCAAGGTACGGAATCATGACGACAAACATGTCCGAGGTGTACAATGGTGTTCTAAAGGGCGTGAGATCCCTACCTATCACCGCAATCGTTGAAGAGACACTGGAACCGCTCAATAGGATACTTTGTCAATAGAGCCATGATGGCGGCGGCATATGGACGAAGGCAAAGAATTCTCCGAGGTAGCGCGGCCTACATGGACAAGAAGATGGAGAAGGCTCGTTAGCATATTGCTCGCACCATGGATGGCTTACGGAGGAAGTTTGAGGTTCGTCTCGCATGCAGGTACATGATGGGGCAGGCTAGAGGATCGTAGCGGTGTGCGATTGCGACAGAGCATCTTGCACATGCAACAAGCCGAGCTTCTACACAAGCCATGCTCCCACGTTACGCTGCGGCATGCGCATTATGGAACCAGCGCCACGCATTACATCTCAAGGTACTATGACATGAAGCACTGCTTGAAACCCGAGCACGGAGTTCCATTCGCAGGGTGGACATGCATTATAGGGAGCTCGGCGAGGCAGATCAAGTGGGTGCGAACGATGCACTCAAGCACACGCCCGGGGCGAAGACAGAGCCGCCGCGATTCGTAATTACATGGATGATAGCCAGCGTGGGGATCGGGTTCGCGCCAAAGTGCGTGTGTGCACTATGCAAGACGGTTGGCCATTCATTTAGGCGGTGCCCAAACAGCCGACATCAAGTAACGCCCATAGTATGCAGCACATGGATCGCATTGTGCAATCGCCGCTTCGTGTTTTGTAACTATAGCGGTCTTTGTTGTGATGCGAGCACGTGATCGTGCATCCCGTAACCTATGCTGAATGTATCTCACCAAATTATTTCCGTACAATTTGTTTGAGTCATTTCTTGCATTATGTTATGTTGTGACTTATTCGATATTTCGTTATCATTTGTTGTCATTCGATGCAAATTGCGCTTGTTCATGTTTTGTTGTCATTTATTTCACGATGTATTATCATTACGCACAAATTATGTATGTTGCATATTCTCATGACACTGCGTCGACTTGTTTTTAATCATCGGCAGGAGATGGCGTACGAGTTGCTTGAGGCCCGTTGGGATGACCGCCACCGATGCACCGCGTGGGCATCAATGCCTGATGGCCCTCCGTGTTTCGTCCTTAGGGGCCCCCGAGAGCACTGGCCTCTAGATTTCAGCGATACATCCCGCCGCGAGACACCGGTCTTTTGCCCTTGCTCGCATGCCGATGTTCCGTATTCGCTGCGCTTCGATGCGGCGCGCTTGTCCGCACTCGTGGATCGTTGGAGACCGGAGACTCACACCTTCCACTTCCGGTGGGGCGAGATGACTATTACACTTCGGACGTGTCCATGCTTGGCAGTGTCTACCCATCCGTGGTGCAGCGGTAGTGCCACCCCCGTGGCGGCGCATTGGAAGGCCGCCTGGGTGCCCGATCGGTATCCCGATCCCGCACAACATGTCCGGTGTGCCACACTCGTGGCTACGAGTTCATGACTGCTCGAGGACGCCATGAGGGGTCGCGGACGCACCTCATGGCATACATTCTTTTTGTTCGGATGGGTCTTGTTTCCACGACCACTGGAGTCTCCGCATCCGACGTACATACACCTTGCCGAGTCCTTGGCGGATGCCTTGCCCGGCGAGGTGCCGCAGCATACCGGGATCAGCAGTCCTTAGTGCCACGCATCGAGGCTTGTGTGATGCCCGCCGTCCAGATCGAGGCCACGAGCCGGTCTTGGCGGCGTGCTATGTGCTCCTCGCATCGGGTCTTGGGAGCACTTCACGGTTGGAGGCCTAAGATCGAGAGGCCCGTGCACCCACGACCTCCTCCCGAGTTGTACGGTCTGGTGGTGGCGATGACCCCATAGATGGGCCGACTATGGGGACTCGTTGGACACATGGTCACCGCGGTGGGCTAAGGACAGAGCGAGGCGTGTACCCAGATTTCCATGACGATTTCGAGCGGCTTCGACAACGACATAGTCCGGTTCCCATGGGATGCGTGGTTCATTCAGCTCATTGCCCCTCACGGGTTGTCATCTCGGTGCCACCAAGACCACACGCATCGTTGACGACTGTCACCTCGTCTTCGCGACTTCGTCCGAACCGCACAACCCGCAGAGTGATGAGGCGGTTTCACCTCCACCAAAGACGTGCCACCCTCCCAGACGGGCACTACTACCGAAGGCCCACCGGTAAGCCATTGCACGGTACACATGCACGCAAGGTAGTAATGTGTTGATAATACTAATTGTACAATATGTGCACTAACTTGCGTGCAAACAAGAAGAGGGCACCATGGTGACGATCGACAGCCACACGGCCGTGGGCGGACTCGTGGCGTGACTCAACGAGCACGCAGGTTGTGGCCGAGACTAGGCCACACGACATCGCCACATACGGTGTGTACCTAGAGTGGTACATTCCACG
Organism: Dendrocalamus sinicus; assembly: GCA_036346575.1. NCBI lineage: Eukaryota > Viridiplantae > Streptophyta > Magnoliopsida > Poales > Poaceae > Dendrocalamus > Dendrocalamus sinicus. The sequence goes on along the minus strand of JAYEVI010000123.1, from coordinate 208,029 downwards.
CACCGCAGCAAGATTACTCGGCCGCCCCACCCCGCCCTTCGTGAGGTCGCGCACGAAGATGCCATACAGCCGCCTGCATCGTCATCGAGCAAAGACGCCTTGACGAGGCGGCGTGCACCGCAGACGCTTGTACTCATTGTTTCTTTACGTCTGCTACGCTTTAACTCATTTGCTGTTTACGATAGTGCGAGCATATGCGCCGTGGCGAGAACGAGGCTTTCGATGCCGCAGGCGGGGAGGGCGGCAACCGGTTCTTGCTTGGCGCGTAGCATCTTCAATGACCTCGTGAATGCGATCAAGGCCATGAGCCGTAGTCGCGACCGGATGATGTCCATGCACGACGCGTCGCAGAGAGCGACGCCTTGCGCGCTGTCGGCACCACCTTCAAGACGTCCGCCGCCAGACGGTGGTCGCCCATCGCAGATCCGGCGGCCGTCCGTCGCATCCGCGCGACGTCCGCCGATGTCCGGCGGCCGTCCGTCGCTGTCCGGCGGTCGCCCATCGCTGTCCGGCGGTCGTCCGTCACCGTCCGAGGTCATCCCACCGCGCTCCTCGCCTCACGCCTTTTGGACCAGCGGTACGACATTTGCCATTAGTTCGCTTGTCCACTCGATTGCCATTTATTCGTAATACACGCTTTTCCTTGCAGCGATTGCGAAGGATAGCACGTTGCTACAGCCGTCGCCATCCCGAGGGCCGCGACGAGCGCACAGATAGCGACCACCGAGACACCCCAAAGCAGATAGCGACATATGCGGTGGCGGTCACCCACCCGAGCGGCACACGCAAAGCCGATCACGAGTGGTTCGGCAGACGTACCAAGGTTACACTGCGCAGAGTACATGGGTGAATTCGCGGCGTCATCGCCATTCCAACACCAGATGCACCGGTATATACGCATGTAGTGAGCATACCACATGATACAAATAATGATTATAAACTTTTTGTATTTTCCATTGCAGATCGTAGACCCTCCGCCGATTGGTCGAGCTCTATTATAGGCAGCAATGGCACTCCCCAGAGATGTACCCACCACCGCCCGACGCAGACCTCGCAGTGCTTACGATGAAAGGTCCCCCAGCGCGCCAGAGCAACAACCCAATCCCGACGCCCCACCGAGCGTTCGCCACAACTACCACGAGGGGAGACACCTCCCTTTGTTGGTGCGGGACGTGCAAGTTCTTCAAGTCTAAGCACCGCGATCGCCTAGGTATGCGCATCGGGGTTGCGCAAACTACTCCGATGACTACCCCAACCGCCGCTTGACACGCAACCTCATCGGCAAATGCCGAACGACCACATGCACCATTTTCCCTACCTTGTCTCCTTCACAAAGACGCACTAACAATATCTCCAATGTATTTACAGCCTCCGAGGAGCCTGTGGCTACCGCAAATGGATCGATCTTGAGATCCACCCCGAGGACCAATGGACCCTTGACTTCGAGGAGTGGAATGTCACAAAGGAGAAGGAGTTGTTTGAGGAGGAGCGCCGCAAGCACGAGCACACCCGCGTATCTGGCGAGACGCAAGCTCATCTTGAAGCGCACGCCAGACGGAGGGAGGCTCGCGAGATGGAGCGCGAGAGAAAGAGGGAAATTGCGGCTAAGGCAAAGAGGCCGAGAGGAGTTCAATGCCGAGCGGGCAAGGAAGGAAAGTGGCCCCGGTCCACACAAGAGGTCGCATTTAGCAGCTGGGTGGGTTAGTCGCATATCATGCTATATGTTATGCATGTAATAAAAATCTACGCGACATGTTACTCCCAATCAGATTATGAATTTTAATATCTCGTATTTTCGCATTCCATGATGTAATAGACCTAGCAAGTTATTTCTAAGGCATGCATGTTAGGACTAGTGGTGGAATTCTCAACATTAGAAGTACAGAGTTCCACACATGCCACATGCCACCGTCACATCACTTACCGCTTTATGTATCGAATCGCTCCTAAAAATGTACCCAAATTTTTATGCATCTACAACTTACATTGAACATAAACTTCTATTACAACTTTATCTTATTTTTACGCAGCTTTATAACTACAAAATTGACAAAACATACAAACATGACGCGATTGCAAACCCTTAAAACATACCAAACCCTAAAAGTCACTTACCACTTTATATATCGATCGTTCTACGCACAATCGCTCCTAAAAAATTTTACCCAAATTTTTATGCATCTACAACATATAATCAACATAAACTTGTTTTACAATTTTTCAAATTTTTTCGATTCACAACTACAAAATTAGCAAAACTTATAATCATACAAGTTCAATATCACTTTCCTTCATTTCCTCCAATTGTTCATATCACATTTGTGCTCAAAATTTTTCTTTAAATTGCTTCCAATAAAACAATATACCATGATCGAAATTTGTTATTGTCACTTCAACACATTTTTCACGGTTAGCAATATAGGAAAATCACAAAACACTAATCGTTACTTCACACAAATTTCGTCAGACTCTACCAACCAATATTTTTAATTTTCAAAATTGCACAACTAATTACACAAGCAAAGAAAGTGGACTCCACTTCAAATTCATATTTTTCACACATCATTTCATATATACACATAAATTTTTATTTAAAAATTATCTTTACAAATGCATACAAAAATAACTTGAATTAAAATCCTACCTGCAAACCCTAACCGGGGTGGGACCCACGGCGGAGTGGTGCGGTGTGGTGCCGCACCATTGGGGAGTGGTGCGGTGCGGCACCGCACCATCTACGTGGCACGCACGGCGGGGTGTGGTGCGGTCGGGGACCGCACCACTCGTGTGTGGTGCGCTCCCGACCGCACCATCGACACGTGTCGCGCTGCCGTTAATCGTGCGGTCGTTTGGGGGCTATTTTTGGAATTGTGTTTTCAGCGCGGCTATTTTTGGAATTTTAGGGTATCAACAGTGCTAGAAACGTCCAAAATTCTACACACCCCACCACCTAGGTTGGGTGACTATATATTCTTAATTAAATTAATTAGTTCAATGTCCGTACTTGCAAATGATAAAAAATCATATTACTTAAACGTGTCAAGCCCCTATCACTGTGTTCAACCTACACCACGCCCTCGGCTTGACTCGGCCTGCATCATGTCTCGATCACCGTGCCCAATGGATGGCCTACACTGTGTCTTCGGCTTCTCCGTCATGTTTAACCGTCGCTGCCCAATTAGATCCTAATAGGACTGGGACAGCGACCATGGCAATGAAGAGTAGTTTTTGTCAATTTCATAAACCATTTTATGTAATGAACCAATGATCCTTGCTTTTGTATTAACCAATTAATTTATGCAATTTGGTTGTGTGTTGGAATCTAGCACTGATCAGTGGATGATGCACATGGTTGCACTGATCAGCTCAATTATCAATTGAGTATTGTGTTAATGGTTGGTGGCATGGTTGCGCAAAGTGTTTATCTATGGCTGTGATGAATTGTACCAGAAATGAGATATATGTAAAGTTTAGGGTTTGTGCTTCAGTACAAGGTTTGAGCTGAAATCTACCATGAGCAGAAATAGTTGTGTATTTCTATCAGAAATTTTCTTGTGTATTTTGGGAGCTAAAATGTGTGGCATGCTTCAATGTACCTGGTACCTGATACAGTTCACCATGGTATGCTTTAGGCAGAATGCTTTAGACAATGCCAAATAAAAGTTTCCATTAGCTTCAATATTACACATCAACTTTCCATTGTCGATGAGAAAACTTCTCCTAAACCTGATACTGCACATGGTACATGAAGCAGGAAAAATGACTTCTGTCTTTTTGCTGGAACAATAGTATAGTATATTTTGGGAAACACTACTAAGTTCACATTGCCCTGAGAATACCACATTCTGAGAATCAATAACATGAAACAATGCTACATTATAAGAACTAAAAATCATTCAGTTTTGACTCATTACAACAAGAAAAGATGTTAAATTTTAGCTTGTACTAAATGCTAATCAATGATTAATCTGAGACAAGGCTCCTTCAACACGCTGTGCTGCTTCCTTCACAAAATTCAGACAAATTCATGGCTGCAATAAATTAAGACAAACTCCAGGTCATATAATGAAAATTAAAATTGTATAGTTCATGTTCTTGCATGTCCAATCAATAGTATCTGGATTTAGTTGCCAATCTTCCCAAACCAAATTCCTAGCAGCAAGAAGAAAAGCTACATGCATTATTTTAAACTTCTCATCTGTAGCCACTGATATCAGGATAGCGTCGTTAATGTGGGCTAACGACGTGGTCATATCAGCTAAATGTGCCAACACTTGATCATCGACATGGCAAACCATTTCCTTCGTCACTTGTGCATGCCTGGCATTCTTGTTTTTTCTCCTTTTCCAGCAAACACAGCCCACTCAGATGAAAGACATATTGATCTTTCCACATAAAGATACCACAACCACTAGAATACATCTTCAACCAAATGGACCAACAAAACTAGTCACCACCTCGAAATGAAAAAAAATCCCAAATTTCACCATCAAAATCAAAGCAAAGTTTAGATATTGTTGGAAGGAATTACTTACACCATCGTTGTTAGGGCATTTGCAGTACTCTTCTCCGAGATCTGGGAGGAGAGGGCCGAAGGGGATGGAGAGGCGGTGCTGGATTTGGTCATCGTCGGAAGGAAGCGATGGCCAGGTGCTGTGTTTGACCGTGCTGATGGAGGGAGGAGGCGCCGGACGGGTCGGCAAAGTGTCACTGGAGCGGGACCGGGGAGAATGGGCGGTGGAGGGGTGGCTAGCATGGGTGATGCACGGGCTTTGGTTTCTCTCTCCGTAGCCCTAGCTGGTGTGAGGGATTTTGGAATGGGGATTGGGAGGAGACGGCTGGGGAAGACGGCTACGGCCTCACGATCACGGGGACAAATGGGAAAAAAAAAAACTCCATAAGTGGTTACGTGTGCCTGTCTCGATCTCATCCACTAATTTCGGCCCGGGTGGCTGAGATTGGTTTTTTCCATATGTCAACGAATTACGATTTACCAAACTGTTCTTTATGGCTGCGGCTTTTGATTTTTGGTTAAAATTTTTAAATTTTGGCTGTTCACTGTAGATATTATGGAGAGAAAGATACTCGTTTGTGATATTGGCTGGTACAAATGTTGGACTTTTAACGTGTACTACAATTAACTTGTAGACCTTGTCTCGAGAAAATACTCCGTTTAAAAGTTAGGTATTATAGCAAAAACAAAAAATCACTTTCAGAAACCGAAAAGGCCCTACGTCTTGTGCACCAGATATGTTGCTTCATCCAAAGCCCTAAGTTTTTCTATAATTTTCCTAAATTTTAAAACCCTTTTCTATTTGTGGGTTTTCAAAAAAAGTTAATTTGAGAGGGAAAATTAACCAAAGTTGAAACTATTACATAAATTTAAAATGCTTTAGTTCAGATCCTTTAATTTTTTTTTCTGATATTTCCGTAAACTATCTAAGCACCGGAAGCGATCCACTTGTTGCTTGTTGTGGTGGTTGGTGTTGAGGAACCGTCGCTGGCGACCAGTCCGAGCGATTCCTCTGTTTAGAATAAGAACGAATCAATCACAGAAGAATAGATTGAACACACACAGAGAGATAGAGAGAACTCCTGGTCTTTCTTTATTGCTTTCATTCATGTGTACATAATAAGTTGGTATGGCTCCCTATTTATAGACTACAATGAGGTGCCCACCATGGACCGCGGTCTTGCCCAGCCTGTGTTTCTTAACACTCCCTGGGCACTCATCCGACACGCTCATGCCTTACTAAAACTCCATAAAAACCCAGTGGGAAAAATTTGGAGAAAGAGCACATGATACATGTGATGCTGCGATACACGAATTGCCTCATTAAAAACCTTGGTCGAGAAACTTCATGGAAAACTCGTCAAGGAAAAAAGAGTACAATTCACCCGATTTCATTTGGTCTTTAGGACTTTATTCTTTGGGTACTTAATCTTCATGATCAAGATTTATTAACGGACTTGTGAGAATTCTCCCCTGAATTCTGCACTTCTCTAAGTCTTATCATTCCAATCCCACGCACGTACCTTTCAAAGCTAGATGTGAGGAGTGACTTAGTGAATAAATCTGTGAGATTTTCACATGACTTAGTATGCAGTACTTTAAGCTCGTCCATCTTTTGCAATTCATGTGCATAGAAGAACTTGGGTTGATATGCTTTGTGAGATGACTCTTCATATAGCCCGTTTGCACTTGTGCTACGCAAGCTACATTATCTTCATAGATAATCGTGGGGGTTTGCACAATGTTCATCCCACATGACTGCTGGATGTGGTGAACCATTCGGCGGAGCCAACCGCACTCTCGTGCGGCTTCATACAGCGCTATAATTTCTAAGTGGTTCGTCGAAGTAGCTACAAGGCTTTGCTTAGACGATTTCCATGAAATTGCGCCCACCACACGTAAATACATAGCCTGCTTGTGACTTAGTGGTATGCGGTCCGATAAGTACCCAAAGATCTCGCATAGCCAATCAAGTTCAGATCTTGATTCTTTCTGTAAAACAATCCAAGGTACTTGCTTCCTTGAAGGTATCGAAAGATGTCCTTTATACCCTGCCAATGCCTTTTGGTGGGCTCTGCACTGTACCTTGCTAACAGGTTCACTGCAAAAGCAATGTCCGGTCTAGTGCAGTTTGCTAAATACATGAGCGCTCCCACTGCACTCAAGTATGGGAATTCTGGTCCCAGGACTTCCTCCCCCTCTTCCCTAGGTCAGAAAGGATCTTTTTCTTGCTGCAAAGACCTACCGATCATCGATACTTTCGAGGGAAATGCCTTCTCGAAGCCAAACCTTTCAAACACCTTCTGGGTGTAGGTCGACTGATGTACCAAGATTCCTTCAGGGACATGCTCAAGCTGCAGGCCTAAGCAAAACTTGGTCTTGCCCAAATCTTTCATTTCAAATTCTGACTCCAAGTAGGAGCTTGCTTCTTTTATGTCTTTGGCTGTCCCGATGATATTCAGATCATCTACATACACAGAGATTATACAGAATCCATTCTGGGATCGCCGTATAAACACACAAGGACAATCTTCATTGTTCATGTATCCTTCCTTGCAGAGAAAGTCGCTCAAGCGATTATACCACATTCTTCTAGATTGTTTCAGTCCATACAGTGACTTTCTGAGTTTCACACTGTACAGATTTCTATTTGCTCTGTCTTGGTTCAGGAGAGGTATTCCTTCAGGGACTTTCATATAAATCTTTTCTTACATTCAGCGAGCGATGCAAGCTCGGAATCAAGATCGATGATCGTGGTAATTTTCTTTGCGAAGTAGATATCGATATTAGCTGTTGTTCTATTCAGGGACTCTCCCGTGTGCACATAATTTATAGCTATTTCTTCATGAGTTGCTTCTTCTGGAGCGATTGCTTCTGCTGGAGCTTTACCTTGCACATCGCTTTTTTCACTTGCGGTGGCAAGTCCCTTTAGTTTTTCGGCTCTGATGTGTGCGCACACATCCATGCCAATGGGGATATTCAGATCCGGTATGCCCTTTTTTGAAGGTGTCATACTTGTGCCAGGTCTCAACTGGCTCCCATTCTCATTCTAGGGGACTTCAGCGATCGGCTGTGATAAATCACTCTTATCCTTCTTCACCAGGCGTCCCCGGTTACTAAGGATTCGAGGAGCCGGAGTTCTCGTCCTCTTTTTTATTTTTCTGAGGCCTCTGGACAAGATTAGGGATACCTTCCTTTCTTTGGTATTTCAACCTCTCCGTGCAAATGCGTCGGCACATGCGACTTAGTCACGCTCTTCAATATCACTAAAGTGATCAGGCAGTTGATTTGCTAGTTCTTGCAATTCGATTGTCTTCTGGACTTCTCTTGTCTTCTGGACTTCTATTGTCTTCTGGACTTGTCTTCTGAACTTCTCTATTTGCTTCACTAATGCGCGGGTCATCTGCATGAATTCCCGTGGCTTGCTATGTAATGTCTTCTGGACTTCTCTAGTGCGGGGGTCATCTGCATGATTCCCCAGGCTTGCCACAAAATTTCCCAACATTCTTCATCAAGGGGTTGATTTCCTCCCCCCTAATGTTGGGAAATTGTCAGTGCTGACATTTGCGCTAGTTGCATAGGCGGATGAATGTTGTAAGCCAACGGTCTAAAATTGATGAGATTCATTGCATGTAGGATTGCGTGTCCCAACATATGACTAGCAAATTACTTTTATGCAAGATAGGTCGGGCAATAAATTTAATTCTTTTAATTAAAGCCTCTGCCAAACCATTCTGGGTATGGACATGCGGTACCGGATGCTCAACTGCAATTCCCATCGCCATGCAATAATCATCAAATGCCTTCGAAGTAAATTCTCTAGCGTTGTCCATTCTGATGGACTTGATATGATGATCTGGAAACACATTTCCGATGCGAATGATCTGCGAGATCAATTTTGCAAAGGCGTGGTTTCTTGTGAATAACAAACCCACATATGACCGCTTTGAAGAAGCGTCAATGAGCACCATGAAATACTTATACGGCCCTGAGACGGGCTGAATAGGACCGCAAATGTCTCCTTGGATGCGTTCTAGGAATGTAGGGACTTCATCCTTCACTTTTCAGAGTGGAGGGTCTAGTTATTAGTTTCCCGGTGGCACATGCAGGGCACACAAAATCTTCATGATTCGGGAAATTATTCACATTAATATTATGCCCATGCGAGTTATTTATTATGTTTCTCATCATCCTAAGACCTAGGTGGCCTAATCTGTCATGCCAGAAACAGAAAAATTCAGAGCTTCGAAATACCGTCTTCATGACAGTGTACGCTGCAGGCGCCTTAATGTTGGTATAATATAGCCCAGTTTCAAGTGAAGGAAGTTTTTCTAATATTCCTTACCGTACTCTTCTTTAGTCTCAACGTGGAAACCATTTGTGTGGATATTCTTAAAACTTATGAGAGTTCTAGTCGATTCTGGGTACAATGAGGCTTCTTCAATGACCAAAGTTATGCCCATGTGGCTCGTCCAGAACCAATTATACATGCATCGCTTCCGGATTGTCGTAAGGCTGCCAGTGCTCTTACGAATCGACTTGAAAATTCTTAATCTCTCTTAAGATGGTATGCATTGTGCCGCTGCCAGCTAAGCACACTTCCTTTATAGGGCGCTACACTTGTTCTAATATAGGGTATTTTATTAATATGCATGAGAAGGCAATCAACACATAAATAAAATATTCCAATATCAAAACATATCATGCCATCATAAACTGAATAAATGAACGAATTCTTCAAATATCATCCAACCATCACGAGAAAATAACAATTCTTAAGTACCATCCTTGCAAATTCTAACATATTCTTCCACACAAAATAGATGACAATTAAAGTCGAAATGCATTCAGTGCACTAGACTTCATCTGCTATTTTCTCGGGGGTGACGTTCTCTTCAAGAGAAATCATGGCGGTGGCTGCTTCTAGGTCGAGAGGGGGTGCTGCTGTCGTGATGGTTTCAACCTCCATCGGTGCGCATACCGCAACTCTCCCTCTCACGATGCGAGTGGGCTTCATGTTGCCCTTTGCCATCCCGTTTTTGGCTTGTTAGCCTTATTCTCTCGTGGAGCATCTAATTCGCCTTTCTGGGCTACGGTCTTACCCTTCCTTCCTCTTTTCTCTATCAAGGGCTTTCGCACCTTGTTGCTCCCAACGTTGGCTTCACGGCCAGTGGAGCTCCCAGATGGCTGAGTGACTTAGTTCTTGCGGAGAAAACCTTATCCTGAGCCTCCGCAACTTGCATCATATCGGTCAATTCGGCGTTTTCCTCATAGCCATCTTGACGATAGTTGCATGCGGATTGTGCTACATTGGGGTGGAAGGGTTTTCTCAATTTTCTGTATTCGGGGTACAAATCCTGTGCAAGGCAGAATTGTATTCCCCGACCGTTTTAAAGTCGGCAAACCTCAGTCTGATCCACTCCTGGTCTGCTTGAGGAAGAATGATGTACTTTTAGCCTCTCAAAGCGCTTCTGGAGTGCGGTCTAGAGTGCTAGCGCGCTCTTCTCCGCCATATACTTATTCTTGAGAGTGAGGCAGAGGTGGTGCCTGAGAAAATGAAATGCCTGATCATTCTCCTCAGGTTTGGGTTAGGCGTCATTCAGTCCACCAATCCCAATAGCCGCGCGGAGCTTCCTGGCTCCAAGCACAATCTCGACATCGGATGCCTACGTCAGATAGTTTTGGCCATGCTGGGCCAGCTCCTCGAACTTCTAGTTCGTGATGCTAGTCATCTAAATGTGTATAAGTCTACTGTTGGTAGACATGCACGGAATAATTTACTGCGGGTAAATAAATGGTACAAACGGTTCTCGTAATGTTCCACAATTTTCTATGCATTTTCTTTAAATTTTACTGCTAATTTCAGTGATTAAAAGCAATTTTCAATAATTACAATTAACCAAAACAGTAAATAAATATAGAAAATAAAGAAATAATAATGGCAAAAATAAATAAGCTTTAAATGCTAAAAATAATTTAAAATTCGGATTCCCGAGGCCCTTTTATGCTAAAATATGAAATTTCAGCAAATTCTGCAATTTCTAGGGATTTCTACGCAAATTAACAGTTCAGAGAAAAATTCGCGCAATTTTCTGATTTACTGAGGGGTTTTCTACAAAATTTTGGACCCACTCGTAAATTTCAAGGCTTATTCGTAATTTTCAGAACTACGAGGCATTTTTTTGCAAAATTCAGGACTTAAATTAAAGACCTAAGGGCTTATTTGCAATAACCTGAGAATCAGAGGGCTTTTTCGCGAAAAGCCCGGCGCCGGCCCACTCCTTTCCCCTTTTTTCTCTCTCCCTCCCGCCCGGCCCGTTTGCTCTTGGCCCATGCGGCCTTTTACCCCTTTCCGGCCGGGCCCAATTTGGCCTGCTTCATTCAGGCACTCGGCCCATGTGGGCCATGCACTGGGTTAAGGCGTAGGGGTTAGGGTTTCACCCAAACCCCACACCATACGGCGGCGGTGGCTGTGTCCACACGCGCAGCCCGTGAGGCGGCGGAAGGTGGCGCGGCGGACCGGCGGTGGCAGCGCGCGTCGGGGGCGCGCGGGAAACCGGGTCGGCGGCACTGCTCGAGGCGGCGTGTGGAGGCGTGCACAAAACCCGAGCGCGGCGCGGCGCTTCCGGTGGCGCGGGAGCCAAGGCGCACAGGGGCCGGTAGGCTCGCTGGCCGGAGGCGGTGGGGCGCGAGATACGAGGCCGGTGGCGGGCCGAAGCGTGGTTGTGAGGCCGGCGGTGGGCTTGGCCCGTGCGGCCGTAGGGCGAGTAGGCGGACGCGTAGTGCTTCGCGTCCACGGCGAGCGGAGGCACCGGCCACGGCGAACACGGAGGCGAGCGGAGACGCCGTCCGCGCGCGGCGCATGGGAGGCGCTGGTCTACGGGCGGCGCGTGGCGATAGGTGCCGGCTACAGGTGGCGTACGGGAGGCGCGCGAGTGGTGGCATAGCACGGCTTCGGGCCGGAAGCTGAGGCGCCTCGTGCGGGAGGCGATGGCCCGTGCGGGGCACGTTATCCAGGGCTAACTCCGGCGACATCGACAGCGGTGCCCCGTGCGGGAGGCGGCGGCCCGTGCGGGGGCGCGCTATCCAAGGCGAGCTCCGTCAACCTGCAGTGTTGTTGCATGCGGCGGCCATACAGGGCCGAATCATGCATGTTTTTCCCTTTTTTCATGCAATGCCCGAACATAAAGATGATGCAAATTTTTCTCATACAGTGATTATGCAGAATCAAGCAAATTCATGCAAAATTTTCGTTTCCAATCTACGATGCAATCAACATCTACCCCGTTTCTCAATCTACCGATCGACATTGTGCCGGCGATTTCAGATCTGCTCGCGGTAGATTGGGGCGGATTTGCGTCGTTCTACAGTGCAATCAACATCTACCCCATTTCATAATCTACCGATCAGCATTGTGCCGGCGACTTCAAGTCTGCTCGCGGTAGATTAGGGCGGATTTGCACCGTAGATATTCAATCTAGAACGCGAAAAGAAAATACAGATTCAAAAGCGATCTAGAAAATTCAATCTGTGCTTCGATGATTACCTTCGTTCACCAGAGCGAAGTCGTGTTGATAATGTGTTGAGGAACCGTCGCTGGCGACCAGTCCGAGCAATTCCTCTGTTTAGAATAAGAACGAATCAATCACAGAATCAAAGAAGAATAGATTGAACACATAGAGAGAGATAGAGAGAACTCCTGGTCTTTCTTTAGGGAAAATCTGTTGAGTAGCACTGAAAATACACCGTTTCCGGAAAATACCACTAAAAGAATCTGCTCGGATATTACCACCAAAAACTTCAATTTTCTTCTGAATCTAACATTCGGACAAAATGCCCCTCCTCCCTCCTCACCTTCTCTCCTCCTGCTCCACCCCGTCCGCCTCCCGCCCCGCCTCGCCTCGCCGCCGCCTCCCGCCCCGCCTCGCCCCGCCGCCGGCCTCGCCTCCTCCTCCTCACGCTGCCGCCTACCTCCGCCTCCTCCTCGCCTCCTCCGCTCCTCTCCCCGCGGCGCGCGCTTCTCTTCCCACCTCGCCGCCGCCTCTCGCCTCCTCCTCCTCACGCTGCCGCCTACCTCCGCCTCCTCCTCGCCTCCTCCCTCCTCCTCCCCGCGCTCAGCGCGCCATGCTGCTGTCTGTCCCCTCTTCCCCACCTCTTCGCTGCCGGCCTCCTCCTCCTCCTCTCGCACGCGCATGCACGCGCCGCGGCCGAGGCGCGGCGATGGTGGCGGCGCAGGCCTGGCCGCGGGCGAGCGGCGGCACCGGTGTGCGGTGGAGCGAGGCGACGGGGCGGCGTGAGGAGGAGGAGGCGGGAGGCCGCGCGAAGAGGTGGGGAAGAGGCGGGCGCCGCGGGGAGAGGAGCGGGGAGGCGGGGGCGAGGAGGAGGCAGAGGTAGGCGACGGCGTGAGGAGGGAGGAGGCAGGGAGGCCGGCGGCGAGGACGAGGCGGGGGCGGGGAGGCGGACGGGGTGGAGCAGGAGGAGAGCAGGAGGAGAGAAGGTGAGGGAGGGGAGGGGGAGGGGCATTTTTGTCCGGAATGCTAGAGTCCGAAGAAAATTGAAGTTTTTGGTGGTAATATCCGGAGCCCGATTCTTTTAGTGGTATTTTCCGGAAACGGTGTATTTTCAGTGCTACTCAACAGATTTTCCCCTTTCTTTATTGCTTTTATTCATGTGTACATAATGAGTTGGTATGGCTCCCTATTTATAGACTACAATGAGGTGCCCACCATGGGCCGCGGGCTGCTGGCCCAGGCCCAGGTTTCTTAACAGTTGGTACGTAGATAGGAATTAGTGTGGGGCATTTTGCTTAACAGTGTTTTGATGGATGCTGTTAGGAAATCTTGGGCTTGGGCCAGTAGCTTAGGTCCATGGTGGGCATCTCATCGTAGACTATAAATAGGGAGTCGTACCGGCATATTTTGTACTCATGCAATCAAAATCAATAAAGAAAGACCAGGTGTTCTCTCTATTTCTCTCTGTGTTTTTAATCTATTATTCTTTCTTCTGTGATTGATTTCTTTTGTATTAAGCAGAGGAATCGACCGGACTGGTCGCCAGCGACGGTTCCTCAATACGTTATCAGCACGACTTTGCTCCACTGAATTGAAGGTAATCATCGAAGCCTAATAGATTGAATTATCTAGATCGTTGTAAATTTCACTTTTCGCATTCTAGATTGATTTTCTACGGTGCAAATCCACTCTAATCTACCGCGAGCAAACTTGAAGTCGCCGGCACAATGTCGATTGGTAGATTGCAGACAGAGTAGATGTTGATTGCACTGTAGATTGAAAAAAGGGGAAATTTTGTGTATTTGGCTTGTCCTGTACGGTCATCATACATCAGTTTGTCGCCGGCCAACCGCCGGCCGTTAGCCTTACCCCGAGGCGCCGCCATCGGCCCATAGCTGCCCGCACAGGGCGCACAAGGAGGGGATGCTCGCGCCGCCGCCACCGCAGTCTTCCGCGCCGCCGCCACCGGCCGCAGCCGCTTCGCGCGCCGCCGCAGATTGAGACCATCTGACCGCTGCATCGGTCTCGTGCTGCAGCACGGCTACCACATGCCACTTCGGCTGCTGGCTCGGCCACCGGTGCTGCACCCGAGGCCGGTTAGCCCCGCCACCGGAGCTCTGCCGGCATGAAGCTACGCGCCGCTCCGCCACGGCCACTGATCTGCACGGCCCCCGCACGACCGCATTGGCGCCTGAAGCCGCTAGCCTCCGCGTGGTCCCGCGCCCGAAGATGCCGGCCTCGCCCGATCTGGCCCCGTGCTCAAGGACGCCGGCAACCGCTCGGCCTCATGGCTGTCGCCCACACTGGAAGCCGCCGGCAACCGCTCGGTACCATGGCCGTCGCCCGCGCTTGAAGACACCGCCACCGCCGGCTCCTCGCTCGACCGCCGCTATCGCTTCGCGATGAGGCGCAACCACCGCGACGGCTCGGCAACGCGCTCAGATGGGCGCGCCGCGCGCCGTGCTCGCTACCCGTAGTCGTCTCACACGCCAGCCCCGTCGTCCGGCCGTCACCCGGCTCGAATTCGGCCAGCCATTCCACCAGCCACGCGGCTCGACGCAGCCGCTCCGCCTGTACCACCCGAGATGGTCAGGCCACCGCCACCACTCACGGGATGGGGTAGGGAAACCCTACCCCTTGCCCCATTTGATCCGGCAGTAATGGGCCGAGTGGGCCAAGAATGAGACTGGCTGAAAGCACGGCCCAAGCAGAGGCGCTAACAACTTTGCAAAAAAACCCTTGAAAACTTTGAGAATTACCGAAGAGCCCTTAAAATTTGCATATGGGTCCCAATTTTTGCAGAAAGGCTTTTGTCATTTTAAAAAATATAAATAGGTCCTCAGATTTTCGAATGGGTCCCGAATTTTGCTGAAAACCCTTCGGAAAATCAGGAAATTGTGTTAAATTTTCTCTGAACTGAAAACTTGCGCATAGACCCTCGGAAATTGTAGAATTCATTGAAAATTCATATTCTAGCATAAAAGGGCCTCAGGAATCCGAATTCTGAATTATTTTTTAGCATTTGAAGCATATTTATTTCTGCCATTATTATTTTCTGTATTTATTTACTGTTTTGGTTAATTGTAATTGTTTAAAATTGCTTTTAATCACTGAAATTAGCAGTAAAATTTATAGAAAATTCATAGAAATTTCGAAACATTACGAGAATCTTTTGTATCATTTATTTACCCGCAGTAAATTATTTCGTGCACGTTTACCAGCAGTAAACTTATTTATTCCTTTCATACACATGTAGATAACTAGTATAACGCACCGAGAGTTCGAGGAGCTGGCCCAGCATGGCCAAAACTATCTGACGTGGGCTTCCAACGTCGAGATAGTGCTTGAAGCTAAGAAGCTCCGTGTGGCTATTGGGATTGGCGGACCGCATGACGCCCAACCCACTCCTTAGGAGAATGATCAGGCACTTCATTTTCTCAGGCACCACCTCTGCCTCATTCTCAAGAATGAGTACATGGCGGAGAAGAGCACGCCAGCACTCTGGACCGCACTCAAGAAGCGGTTTGAGAGGCTAAAGTACACCATTCTTCCTCGCGCAGCAAGAGGATCGATCGAGGTTTGCCGACTTTAAGACGGTCGGGGAGTACATTCTACCTTGCACAGGATTTATACCAATCTTCAACTCTGTGGCAAGCAGATCACATATGAGCAGAAGATTGAGAAGACCCTATCTACCTTCCACCCCAATGCAGTACAATCCGCTCACAACTATCGTCAAGATGGCTACAAGGAGTACGCCGAATTGATTGATATGATGTAGGTTGCGGAGGCTCAGGACGAACTTCTCTGCAAGAATTACGTCACTCAACCACCAGGGAGCTCCACTGGCCGTGAGGCCAACACCAGGAGCTACAAGGTGCGAAAACCCTTGATAAAGAGAAGGGGGAAGAAGGGCAAGGCCGTTGCCCAGAAAGGCAAGTCAGATGCTCCGAGTGACAAAAAAGCAAAGAGGAGTGGCAATGTTTTGAGAGCTCCAAGCCATTGTGGTATCACACCTGTAAACTTATTGTCATCCAACCCTAAACCAATTAGGTTTGGAAGGTATGCTATGCCTGAAGGAAAACCCCCAGCTAATTGATTTCCTCCCAAATATAGATATAGAAGATTAGTGGAAAGGTTACTTAATGAGCTTGGTACCTGCCCATCTAGATGATTCATCGTTACTGTGAAAACTTGTAACTCGGTACCATTTGCTAAATTGTTCATAAACTCCCTATCTTGCTTGTTATGTGCTTGGAGTTGATTCAATTCAAGATCCAACCGAGACAGTTTGGTAAGTTTGCCGATGGAACTAGGCACAACCCCGATGAAACTATTACATTCTATCTTGATTTCAACTATCTTGGATGCGTTTGTTAAAGAATAGGGGATATGCACATGAAAGAAGTTGAGACCTAATGTGAACACTTGGAGATTGGGTAGAGAGTTACCGACATAGGATGGTATTTCTCCGCTTGTTGAAACCCACTTGTAAACAAATTGCCACCTGCATACAAGTACTTTAGGGTGGGTAACTTTGCAAACTCATTTGGGATGTTGCCCTGGAGGATATTATTCGCACAACTAAGCTTATTGCGTGTGGTGATATTAGCAATACAAGAAGGGATTGTTCCAGTAAGATTATTATATGAAAGTTGCAGCTGTTGAAGGTCTGGATGCAAATTTGTAGGAATTTGCCCAACTAGATTATTGTTCCTCATCCATAGAACCTTGAGTTGTGAATAGTTTGCAAAATTAGATATAATTCCTTATAGCATGTTATAACTCAAGTTGAGAGTTTGAAGGCGGTTCAGTGACCAAGGGAAGGAGGGATTTGTCTAGTGTATGCATTTTCAGGCAGGGCTAGATACTCCAGGAATGTTAGGTTCCTAAGTGAAGGAGAGATTTGCCCTACTAAACCTCGATTTGAAAGATTAAGAGATGTCACACAATGTGCATTCTTCAAGCTACACGAGACACCTTCCCAATTGCAGAAGTGATTGCTATTATTCCATGACATCAAAGCCTATTGTGAATCGAGGCTGATTTCCTTCTTGAATTCAAGTAGTGACAGCCTATCTGTCTCATTTCCATTAAAGGAGTAGATGGCAACACAAGCACATCAAGCCATGATCACTAAGAAAAACTATCCAATTGCAGTAACAATTAAAGAAAAAGTAGAAATTGAATTTGTATATGAAATTGAAATTTAGAAGAAAAAATAAAAAAAATTACAATTTAATTTCCATACAAATTCTAAAGTAAAATTTGTAAATAACTAGCAATATGATTTCGATATTAATTCCATAGTAAAACCCCCAATTAACTGTAATTCAGGACGACCTAAGTCTTCCATGGCTAAAATTCTTGCAGTCAGCTGATTTCTCCTCAAAAAGCATCACAGACTCCATGTAAACGCGGACTAAGTGGCTTTATATGTGTAACATCCCAAATATGGGAAATAGTGTAATTAAGAAAATTTTAAAATCTCTTCATCGCTTTTCCAGTGTATTTCAAAATTTTAGCTTTTAATCGAGATCTTGATTTGGTTTTGCCAAACAATTTAATTCATGAAAAATAAAAATCATGGATCAAAAGCCAAGCGTTTGGAAACTAATTTGAGCAAGAATTTTGAAATGGAATTTCAAAACCGAGAATAGAAATTGAAATCAAGTTTAATATTAAAATTTCCCATCTAATTATTATAACAAAAAAATCAAATTCTGAAGTACCAAAATATCTTTCGAAACTCAAAATTTTGAAATTCAAAATTTGAATACAAATATTTGAACCAAGACACCAAGACTTCAAATTGAAAATTTAATTCAAATCTTGAATCTGGAAATTGAACAAGAATCCAATTTCCAAGAATTTGCTACCATTTTTTCTTTTTCTCTCTTCCTTGCCGCCACCACCACGACCCCTAGGGGTCTCTCTTCTTCCCCTCCTTTGCTCTGCTCTGCTCAATCGAGTCGCCCGGCGCCCACAACCCCAGCAGACCGCCTCGCCGCCCACGCTAGGCCGACCCATCCCGCCGCCCTTGCCACGCCACACGCCCATGCACGCCTCTGCGCCACGCTGCCCGCATGCCCGCCGCTGCTACCCTACAGCGATGCCACTACTCCGCACTGTGCAACGACAGTGCCGCACTATGTCCCTCAGCTATTAAAGGTCCCGAGCTTGCCCTTGCTCCTCCGCATTGCCCCTTCCTCCATTTCTTCCTCCACGAGCCAAACGTCGCCTGTGCTAGCGCGGGCGTCGCTCCTACTTCCCGCTCCACCATCGTATCGCAAACCAATCGTGTCAAAGTGCATTCCCGAGCATCTAATCCTCGCCCTCCCATTTAATTGAAGCTTTATGCTCTGAACTCGTTGGAGCGTCATCCTTCACCGTCTTTGGCCGAAACCCACCGCCACCACCGCCCCCTCATCTCCAGAGCTCCTCCCTCTAATTTGCCGCTGTGGGAGCATGTCCTTAGCGCCCGGAAGCTTCTCCAACCGTCGATCGAGACTCCCCTCCACCCCAGCTCGCTGCCACCGACGGCCTACCCACGTGGCCCGGGTTCCCGCCCGCCACCTTCTCCGATGCCTCCTCGCTTCACGAACTTCATGGTATGCATCCTCGCACTCTAGTTGTGCTCATGCTCACCTTAGTTCGCTCCCGCTCTCCTGACGCCGCCCCCACGGCCCCCACGCCCGACGCCCCTATCGCGCCGGCCACCCTCGGCTCCACCACGAGCCGTGCCGACGCCTCCATTGGCTTCCTCGCCTCGTGAATTCTGTTTTGGTGGTCGCCTTCGCCTCCCCAGCCTCTCCCCATTGGCGACGGCATCATCCAGGCCGGTGCAGGGAAATTTGGACGCTTTTGGCACTGTTGTTGCTGGAAATTCCAAAAATAGCGTTGACCGAAAGATAATTCCTGATCTGGCCCCCTGCCTAGCAATCGTGCGGTCGGGGAGCACACGACACCGAGATCGTGCAGTCCCCGACCGCACCATCACCGAGTGATGCGGTACCCGACCGCATCACTCGTCCTCCGTCCGTGCATGTGAGGCGCATATCACGATGTTCCCCCTCTGGTTTCGGTTCTGCATAGGCTTGAGAGCATTTTTTGTTAATGCAGGTGAGGTGATGGGTCTGTGCGTGCTGCCTCCAGGCTATCAGTCAAGGTGCAGCTCATGTGGAACAACAGTTGACCATTGTGCCGCACTATCATGGATGCATACGGGCGTTTGCATTGGATAAGGTTTGATGGACGGAGGACGAGTGGTGCGGTCGGGTACCGCATCACTCGGTGATGGTGCGGTCGGGGACCGCATGATCTCGGTGTCGTGCGCTCCCCGGCCGCACGATTGCCATGCGTCGCCTTCTCCTAAGTCATGCGGTCGGCGGGGGGCCAGATCGGGAATTATCATTCGATCGGCGCTATTTTTGGAATTTCTGACATCAACAGTACCAAAAGCGTCCAAACGGTCCCCTGAGTTGTCCTCTGTTTTGGCCTCCAAGTCGCTCTCTATCTCTCCCTCTTTGGATGACAGGTGGGCCCGCTTCTTTTAAAGTTAACTCATGTTTGGGATCACCAATTAAAATTGCAATCCTTGTTGGATACTTTCTCCGTTCACAAGAATAAGTCATTTTGAAATATGTACAGTTAAACTTTAAAAATTTTAACAATCGATATCTTTTTAAATATTTAGATTAGATATATAAAAATTATATGCATAGATTTGTCTTAAAAAATACTTTTATAATATTATAATTTTATTGAGTTTTACAAATATATTATAGTAGTAATTAGTGGTCAAAATTGCATTTTAAAAAATGTGTCTATGTCTAAAACGACTTGTTTTTGTGAACTGGAGAGAGTAGCTTGTAAACATCATGAAAACTCTTTTTAAATTAAAAAGTTAAGATAAATAATTTAGTTATAAATAAAATTAAAATGGTGAAATGAGAATAAATATTTAATTATGAAATCATAACGGAAGTTCATGCCAATTAAAAAATACTAGAATTTAATCTTGATTAATTTCATGTCAACCAAGAAATTAGCAAGATAATTATTATGAGATTCATTAGTGCAAGAATTTAAATTTGCATATTGAATTTAAATTTGCATATTATCTTGAAATAGAAATTAAAGCTATTCATAGATGTTTTTAATGCTCTCAATATTTGCTCTCCAACTTAAATATTAATTGCAAATCCTCTCAAAACACAAATAGTCCAAGTAAAATCTATCATATCTTTTTTCCCCAAATCTGAAGTTATCAGTGCAAATTAAAGATAATTGATATAACAAAATTTTGCCTCATAAAATAATAAATATTTTCTGCTCATCTCCAAAATCACAAGGCCTCTTTTTCAAGTCATGCTTAAATAATTTTGGTGAATTATTTTAATTTTAAATCTCTAATATTTATGTATAAATGTGAAGATCTAATTAAATAATCCCTTGCATGATTAAGAAAATTCTCAAAATAATTAGGGCATCATTAATCCTCATCTCATATCCAATCGCCAATAGGATGACTCTAAAAAATAGTGGTATGTCACTAATATGTATCTTAAATCCAAAACATTTCAAAAAGTTTATAAAATGATGTCATTTCATGCAAAAAGCATCTTTAATTAACGAGTCATGCTAAAATGAAATCTTCCCTAATCATCCGACCTTTATCTCAGGATTTAAATTCACCAAATGACAATTGAGAATATTTAATACACCGTTAATTCAGTTCGATCTTAAAAGAGAATGCATTTAAAATATTAACCTCTTGTCCAATAAAACACGGGCCATTGATCATTACTAATAAATTTGTTAATCAGTAAAATAATCAACTTCACTCATGATAAAAATTGATTAAATGACTAACTCCAACTCCATATTTTAACTAAGTTATTGAAATAATGGTTCAATGAATTGGGAGTTGCAATATTAGATAATTTGCATCTTGAATTATCAAAGTCAATTCAACTAATTAACATTATACACATACTATATATGTGAAACCCACATCCTAAAATCACTAAGTTTTATCACTCGGCAAATAATATCCAGTATCCCAAATAAAACTCTCCCATATATCTATAGGTCTCGTCTAACCTATGGAATTTCCTTAATAAATATAAATTAATTAAAGAAGCTATTAATTAAAGGTTGATACTTGGTATCTTATAATCAGCTATGTGCATCCATGCTCAAATCTAAAGAGAAATATTCCGTAAATATTTTTTCGACATCAATCCTTCTTTTATCCTTCGCGGCGAAGTTATTTCGTCACTTCGCTTTCACTCAAAACTCGTTTGACTCTACCTCTATCCCGCAACTCGCTAAATTTTCTCTCGTATCCTTAATCCTAGCAAAATATAAATAAGCTTGATTGAATTTATTTGGACTTTCAAATGTTCTTGGATTTATTTGGTTTGTCGATCATTTATCATGTAATTGGAAGCAGGAGTCACGAAGAGGCGACAGGTTCGAACGGGATCAAGATTTCGGTGAAAACGAAGGTGAAGGATTCAAGACCACTGATTGAGAAGGATTTGAATAAGATCAAGGCCATGGTAACTTGAGCAAGGCAAGTCAGTACTTGATCATACTGACCCTATATTTTATGCAAATTATATTCATTTAAATTAGCAAATTGCATGCTTAATTTATTATGCAAATGTATGTCAATTCGTAAGGTAGTTACATGCCTACTAATGTAATAATTTTAATATGCCATCCTTGACTCTTGAATCATCTAATCCTTATCACCATAGATGTTAATGGTAACTTTACTAGCTATAAGTCATACTTAAGTGCCATGCTAGTCTTGCTTAAGTCGCAGGGCACTAGTTGCCCTGATCATCAACTTTTACAAACATGAAACTTATTTTGAGCAGTCATGGGATGTAAATAGCTGATACTTTGGGATAATTTAATTTATGCTTCTCAAACCCTAAAACTTGCTGTTACATATCTGGATGGATGGTAAAAGATGTTGGTGCCGATGTCACACGAGAAGTTATGGTTTGTGGTATGTACCGCCTAGATAAATTAATGTAACATCCTGATTTTCAAAGCCTTTTTGAAGTTTTTAAAATAAAATTCACCATTTGGATTTTTCTGGAATTAATTAAAGCTTAATTGAAATTTTTATTAATTAAAAAGATTTAATGTGATTAAATTAAACATTAATATTTGTCAAAAATATTTTATTTGTGTTCCTTGTGTCACAAGGAATTTTTCTGCATTTTCTTGGATTTTTTCGGAGTTTGTTTGAGCTCAATTTTAAATTTGCAAAAAAAAGAGGAGAGAGAATGAACCGTGCCCGCGGCACTGTTCATCTTCTCCACGCGCGCAGACTGGATCGATCCAGTTCTGCGCAGTTTTCTTCCGTTTTTCTCTCTCTTCATAACTTCCAATCCGGACCTTATTTCAATGTCTTTCCAAAAGGAAAGTTGTGCCAAATCACGTAAGGAATCCATCCCAACTGGCCTCTTTGCGTTTCGTTCATCCATTTGCCTTTTATCCCCTATTTTTTGAAATGGACTCTAAACCAAAATTCGCGAATTGGAGTCGGTTTCTATCCCCTCCAAGCCTATAAATACAACCCCTTGACCCCTCTAAACCTGTCCCAAGCCGTGTCAAGTCCCCTCAAGGCCTAGAACGCCGTCGGCAGCGAGGCCCTTCGGTCCCGAATTTGATCGTCGCGTCTCGAGCTATCCGGTGAGTTTTTTTGTGATCCTTTCGCGTCACATTGTGCCATCTACCTTCTGGCCAAAATAATTCTGTTTTGGTGTAGCCAATCTCCCGGAATCGAGTTTTCCCCAATCTAGGCCAAGATTGCTTCCCGACGTCGATTCATCATCTCCGGTAAGCTTTAGCCCATGCCGTAATTTTTCTTAGACTTGCCTCGCCGCATTCTATGCTGTGCTTCCTTTCTTTTCCCCAAAAAGCCTCCACAAATTTTCGCCTCCGACACCTTGCCATGGCCGCCAATGACATCTCGTGTCCCCATCTATCCGGTGGTGTTTTCACCAATCCGTTCGCATCATATTGTGCCAAACCATCCCAGGTAGCTACCCTCCAAGTGGTTTTAGATTCGTTCACCAAGCACCAAGATATTAAGTTTTTCCTTTTTCCTTCCTAACGTCATTGAAACGTCGATTGAGTCGTCTCCGGTAGGTTTCTGGCTGAGCCGATAATTTTCCTAGCTTCATCAAGCCGCGTTCTAGCCCATACTCACCCAAATTCTCCATGTCCTATGCCCGAGTTTTATTCCTCTCTCCTACCCATATCATTGTAGCCGCCTGTGCCCTCACCGTTCTCCGTTTGGCGTGCTGTCGCTTCCTATGCTTGCCTTGGGTCCCTAGCAACCCATTTTGCTAGTTAGATTTATCTCCCATGCCTCCTCTCGCCAGCGCTATCCTCCTTTCCAAAAATTCATCTCTCGGATGAACAGTAACCTCTGGCATTTTTCCAGCATTTTCTCTCGCCCGGCAAACTTTAGATCGCTCGTTCTCCTTCGACCGAACTCCGATTGACCCGATTCTTTTTCCTAAATTCATCTAAAATTGAGCTCTACCTGTTGGTTCTGAGTTTGTCATTTTTGAAGTTCATTTGAATTTGTTTTTGTGTTTTATTTCGCTTTCTCTCTCGTTAGATCACGCGTTCGAAGGAGCTGAAGCAAGATTTGAACATCAAGAATTCCTAACTAAGCAAGGCCAAGGCAAGTCGTGTCCTTTGATCATGTTGAACCTAGTTTTCAAATTTATTATGTATTAATTTGTTTTAAATTATAATGCATCACTATTTTATTATAAACCTTTGTATTGGTAGTTAATGACCTAATTGATTACTTCCTCCTTGATAATTTGAATGCCATGATTCTATTGTCACCATAGGATGGGAAATTATTTAGTGATGTAATACTAGTTGTCACATGGGTGGTACGTTTGGAAGTGCTTAGCCATGCTTATAGTAACGTTAGGTTTATCATCACATGTGATCAAATAATTAATTTTGACATAATGAGATATTGAATCGTGGTGGTAGCCACAGTGATAAAATTTGTGTGCCATGATATTGGGGTGTCATTGGTGTCAGTTATACAAACTTGGTTTTCGCCTAGGCGAATGATCGTGCAGTAAAGGGGGTGCTGTTGGCACATTGGGATGTGGATGCTTCCCCTGGGTACATTTAAGGACTTAACTTTGTGCGCCATTGATCTGAGCCTTACCATACAATCACATGTCCAGTATGGGATGGACCTGACTGATTAATTTGTAATGTTTCAATTTCGGTTCTGTCAATTGGGATGAGGGTGGTGTGGTCGGAGCCATGGATCTACGTTGGCACAAAGGGGGCAATTATCGACTAGGTGGTAGCCTACTCGACGGCGAAACCTTAGCGAGGTGGAACTGGGTTGGAATTGAACATTGTAAAGGCTTTGTCATGATCTCCTCGCCGCACACCTAAGGAAGTGTGTAATCCAGTGGCAATATGGGATGATCATGTCTTGTGGATAAAGTTGTACAACCTCTGCAGAGTGTAAAACTATTCGAATAGCCGTGTCCTCGGTCATGGACAATGCTCGGTGATTTCACACGAGGGGTAGAGTTTTCATAAAATCTTGGTTGGGTTAAGTGAATGGGTAGTTCACTGGTGGTTCATTACATGAATCTTGGTTCATGGGTGATTCATTGGGGTGAGTGGTCAGTTCACTCGTGGTTGGTCTCAATTCTTTTGATTACTTGTTTATTATCATTTTCAAATTTCGCTTTTCAATCTATTTATTGTATTTACTTTAAATTGTTGATTTCTGCAAAATTAACCTTTCAGCCATCTTTTGGTAAGCCTTGCATATTATATTGCATTCTTTGTTACAAACGACTTGCTGAGTACTCTATGTACTCACGGCATCATCCATATTTTCTCAGTTGAGGAGGAAAGACCAGATCGGCAGGAGCTACTAGAAGGGGGGTACTTCGACAACTTCACGGATGAGGACTTCGCTCCCCAGTCGATTGCCTGTGGGCATGTCGAATGGCTACTACGTTTATTTCTTATTTTCCGCTGCTAGTTTCTTTTAAACCTTTAGGCTATTAATTATAAGCTTGGCCATAAGGTCGTACTCTGATAATTACCAGTAATATTTGAGTCTTTTCCTAGTAAATCGTGATATGGTTGATATTTCATCTTTGTTTACACTGTGTGCACTAGCGTGATCCTGGACTAGTGCAGAATACACAGGAGAGTCCAGATTTGCATATTCGGGTCTCTACAATTAAGGACTTAAATATGTGATGACCTCCTAATGTAAACTTGTACAACCACAATTCTACAAAGTGCAACTAGGCCACGTAGGGTTACTAGACCTCAGAGTCATTTCACTGGTATGGGAATGAAGTAGTGCATGTGCGGACAAAGTCTGGCATGAATGAGACACCACCGGAGGTGATGTGTATCTACTAGACCTGTGGACACGTCTTAGTCCAACTAGCCTAGTGACTAGGGTATGACTTTCTGCACAACTTATGAGGCCTACTTCATATGGGACAAGCTCATATGGGTGAATTGGCAATGGGAAGAGGCAACTACGAAAAGCTATGTGACGATCCCTCGATCTACATGTCTAAGGAATCGTGTAGAGCTATCGAGTTGATTGTTTCTTGTGGGTAAAGTGTACAGTCTCTGCAGACTATAAATTGTTCAAACAGCCGTGCCCACGGTAAAGGGCGGATATGGAAACTTACTCGAGTTAGATTCTATTTTAAAAACCTTTATGGGTGAGATGAAAACTCATTGGGCAGATGTAACCCCGACTTTGGCTTTTCCTAGAGGAAATGTACTCCAGTGGTGATAATGATCAAAACTAGCATTCGGTGGATGTAACCTACGCTACTATTATTACATCATTCTCTCAAACAGCTTTAGAAAATCTAGTTTAGTTAAAACTGCTAAGTCTCAGGAATTTTCCTATTTACCGTAACTTTCAAATCAATGCCTTTAGCAATGAAAAGAACCTCAAGACTACTTTGACAGCTTTGCATCTATTAATATTGTATTCTGTGTAGTGGCTTGCTGAGTACCGTTTCACTCATTCTTACTTAATTACCATTATTCAATTAGTAAGAAAAAGAAGGCTAAGCCTTGCGGTGCTCTAAAGGAATCGACAGATGTTGGAAGACGATGAGGCCAAGAATAAGGTTACAAACCCTAGTGGGCTGCCTGTGGGCGAGTCCTGAGGGTCCCACCTATGTGAAGTTCCGTTTCTGCTACTGGATTTTATTGATTTCGATCTGATTGGCATATGAGTAAGTAATTACTATATTATTTACGCTTCCATCTGATATGTTTTTGGTATATAATAATGTATCTATGAGCATTATCTACTAATCCAAGAAATAGTATAGTGAAATCATAGAGGATTCTGGATTGATAAAATCCGGGTCTAACAATATGTTTGTGCTTCTCTAGCATTAAACATCACATTCATGCGCGCACACACACTTATGGACCACATCATGTGGGTTTTAATTGTTATTTATGAACATGTAATCTGGTGTAAATGGCATGGTAGAGGACGAGAAGGACTGCTCTTTGGCTTTGCCTTGCTCTTGCGAACTCTCTGCAGCAATTACCCTACTTATGGACATGTACATCCTTTTCTCTCTCTCTAAATATAAATTATGTGCAATCCCTTGTACCATCAATGCTAACAGCTCACAGCTACCGGCAGCCCCTTTATAATGCATAACAGCTTTAAGTCTGGTACATTTTATTTAAAATAGTTACGTTCCCACTCTAATACATATTAGCTTCAAAATAGACAAATAAAAATCCAAAACAAAGCTATGATACCTCCCTCCCATGTGCTCTGCAGGTTGGACCCACATGAATTTGTAGCTTCACGAAGTTATTGTAGATCTATTTGAAGCTATTATTCGTGCTAACGTAACATCACTCCTAAGTACATAGTTAACCGTGGAGCATTGAAGATTTTCTGACCCTCTAAGCGGGCCATTTCATTGGTTATTGCCACAGGCAGGTTTTTACGCATGCGGTTCAGGAGCCTAAGTTACGGCTTTTCTTTTCTGCTCTAGCTAACGGCTTTTACATCTAGAGCGATGTTTGTACGAATGAACCATATGTCAATAAGCTGCTTTGAAAAATCTGTCTTGATAAGCTATTTTGAAAATGTGATGAAGAAACTGTTTTATTTGATTATTCGAGGAAAGCTATATCTGGGCCTGTTCTTTTTTGCTGCGACTTATGGCTTTTGGCTGAAATTTTTGAATTTTGGCTGTTTACCGTACAGATTACGGAGAGATCGATACTCACTTACGATTTTGGCTGGTACAGATGTTAGGTTTTTAACGTGTACTACGTTTAACTTGCAGACCCTGTCTTAAGAAAATACTCTGTTTAAAAGTTAGGCATCAGAGCAAATTGGCGGCCGGTCGGCTGTGTGTGAAGAAATTAACAACCCATGTCCACAAGGGCCTGAGCCGCGACCGAGTGTGCGGTTGGTTTCGGCCTTTTTATCAGTGGTGATAGGGCAATACTGAGCGAGCTGGGTTGATCGAGCCCATGCCGGCCGCGTGTGGTGTAGCAGCTAGGAACGCCTTTCTTTCTCAGTAGCGTTGGCATACCGCATGGAGACTTGTGTTTTGAGGTCCATCTTGTTTCTGGTTGATGAGGAGAGAGATCAGAGATCCGTCCGTCGGCGTTGCATCCACAACCTTCTCCTTTTGGACGGTAGATTTTGTATAACAAGTTTTTCAATATGAATGTGACTTATTTTGAAGCCAATTCAAACAGAACAAATCAAAGACACACAAGACGAAAGATATGCATGTAGCACAACATCTTGCATATTTGCATCAAGGATAAATTATGTTTTACGGTTACAGTCTACAGAGCCATTTGTCACGCAATGAAAATAAGAAACACTACATCATCTAGTACTACATCACTCCAATTTTTGTGGTCATTTTTTTTAAACTCAACCACTGTTTTTATTCAACGGAGTGGCGATCTCATCACAACGGAAACGACACATGCATGCTACGTGATAACTGATGAATCTTTCGTAAACTATTTAGACAACAACACTGAACTACTTCTTTAGTTCCCCCTGAAATATGCATCCCTGATTTCATGCAGCTTTGCAGCCACCTCCTGCATGCTGGTGCGTTCACTCGGGGACGTCTTGGTACAACAAAGGCCAATGTTGAGCATAGAATGCAGGTACTGTACACCTTTTTCCTTCACGACTGTTGGGGTTTCTGGGCAAAAGTCCAACTCTTGTCGCAGCTGGGGATCAATAATATGTAATATCTTGTTAGGAAAGTTCATCTCTGTGAACTTTGCAATGCTCAATCCGTCCTTAAATATGTCATCTGTTGGCCTCCTTCTGATGAATATTTCAAGGAGAACAACTCCAAAGCTATAAACATCTGAGGCAGTTGAGACTTGGTTACCACCAGCGTACTCTGTAGTAGACCCCATACAAGAAAAGTTAGTCACATGTTAGCACAATTTCTGAAAATAAGTAATTTGTGCTCAAGTTATATGGAGACATAGAACAATAAGAAATTAGACATTACCTGGGGCCACATATCCAATGGTTCCCTTTATTGCAAGTGAAGAAGTTGAGTTTGAGTCACCGAGAGAGGATGTTGTGGAATCAACTTTGAACCTAGCAAGGCCAAAGTCTCCAACATGAGCTGTCATATTGTCATCCAAAAGAATGTTGCTAGGCTTGGATCGCAATGAACAATAGTTCCTTGGTTGTTATGGTGGAGGTACTCCAATGCATCTGCAACATCCACCACAATGCTTAACCTCCGAGCTGTAATGTGGTTTGAAGTTGAAGTGTTCTCATCATCTCGAATTGAGTATAGTAAAGCATGCAAGTCCTCGTGGCATGAACTCGTACACTAAGGCTTTGAAATCATTTCCTTAACATCAATACTTGAGCATGCAAGAAGGATAGGAACTAGATTACGATGACGCACATTTCTCAAAGCATTGCATTCTGCAATGAAACTCTTTTGTGCTCCCCTTGTCTCCAAGCTAAAGACTTTATGGCAACCACAATTCCGTCTTGCAACAATTCCCCTTTGTACACGTAATCGTATCTTCCTCTGTAGATTAAATTGGATGTGGAGAACCCATCGATCGCTTGGCAATATTGTTGTAAGAAACTTTGGGAAATTTTCTACCAAAAGAAGGGAGAGATATAGATTTTCTCTGTTGTTTTTTCCTCCAGAATAACAAGACTGATATGACCATAGCAAGTGACACCATGCTAGCAAATCCGATCACTACTTTGAGTATTATGGATCGCATGTGCGTAGTTGAACTTGGAGGTGTAACAGGGCAGGCCGGTAGGTGTAGCATTGCTGCCCCACCACAAAGCCCCTTATTTCCATTAATCCATATAGCAGTTGTGTTCTTGAAGATGCCTTTTTCTGGGACTTCACCCTCGAGATGGTTGAATGACAAATCTAGTTGTTCAAGATATTGCAGACTACCAATAGACTTTGGTATGGATCCTGATAAGTGGTTGTGAGACATATTGAGTACTTCCAAGCTTCTTATGTTGCCTAATGACGCTGGAATGCTTCCAGAAGAAAATTCGATCCACTCAATGTCTTCCATACTTTCACGCTTACCAAAGGTGTCGTGAATAGCACCGATAGGTTATTTGATGAAAGCGGCAGATGCAGTAATTGTTTGGCATTGCCTATTTCAATAGGAAGTGGTCCATCTAGGCTATTGAAAGATAGGTCAATTTGTATCATTGTAGGAATGTTGAAGATGCCTTTTTCTGGGACTTCACCCTCGTGATGGTTGAATGACAAATCTAGTTGTTCAAGATATTGCAGACTACCAATAGACTTTGGTATGGATCCTGATAAGTGGTTGTGAGACATATTGAGTACTTCCAAGCTTCTTATGTTGCCTAATGACGCTGGAATGCTTCCAGTAAGAAAATTCTGATCCAGCTCAATGTCTTCCATACTTTCACAGTTACCCAGTGTGTCAGGAATAGCACTGGATAGGTTATTTGATGAAAGCAGCAGATGCAGTAATTGTTTGGCATTGCCTATTTCAATAGGAAGTGGTCCATCTAGGCTATTGAAAGATAGGTCAATTTGTATCATTGTACCATGAAGATTGTTATTGGAAATTTGCAATATCTCAAGGACTTTAAGGTTTCCTAAACTTGGGGGTATATGCCCATAGAACTGGTTATCGTTCAGAGAGAGCCGTCCCAGTTGAGATA
Source organism: Dendrocalamus sinicus (assembly GCA_036346575.1). Classification (NCBI taxonomy): domain Eukaryota; kingdom Viridiplantae; phylum Streptophyta; class Magnoliopsida; order Poales; family Poaceae; genus Dendrocalamus; species Dendrocalamus sinicus. The sequence continues at coordinate 177,719 of JAYEVI010000123.1, read as the reverse complement.
AATTAGAGAGGGAGGATGGAATATTCCCCGTAAAGATGTTGTTCCTTAAGGCTATTAATTGTAAATTTCGTAGAGATCCTAACCATTCTGGAACCACACCTGTAAACTGATTTTCTTCCAATCCTAAAGCAGTCAAGCTGCAAAGGTTTGCTATACCGGTAGGAAAACCCCCTGATAGTCTATTGCGGCCAAGGCATAACATTTCAAGCTTCACAGAAAGGTTGCCAAATGATTTCGGTATCTGTCCTGCTAGGTGATTCCCATCTAGCCCCAATATTCGTAGCTCACTACAATTGCTTAGGCTATTCATGAACTCCCAGTCTTGCTTGTCACGTGCTTGTAGTTGATTGTGTCCAAGATTCAACCATGAGAGTTCCTTAAGTTTGCCAATAGAACTAGGCACCACACCAGTGAAATTATTTGTTGACATGTCGACATCGAATAGCTTAGAAGCATTTACCAATGAATTTGGGATATGCCCACCAAAGCGGTTGTTATCTAAACCAAACATTTGTAGATTCGGTAATGAACTACCAAGATTTGATGGCAACTCTCCATTAAGATAATTGGAGCCAAGATCTAGACCAACAAGAGAAGACAAATTAAGGATGGTTGGTTGAAACCTTCCTGTTAGGTTATTTGCAGCAATGTAAAAGAGTCGCAGCATGGGCAATTTTCCAATTTCACTCGGGATTTCTCCATTGATATGATTATAGCTGATACCAAGTCGAGTCAATGTTGTAATGTTACAAAGAGAAGTGGGAATGGTTCCGGTAAGATTATTATCTGAAATGTCGAAGTCGTGAAGTCCAGGAGGCAAATTGGCATGTGTAGGTATTAGTCTCACTAGGTGATTGCCATGCAGCCGTACCATCTTGAGACTAGAACAATTTGCAAAGTCCGGTATCTCTCCTTGGAGTGTGTTATTACTCAAGTAGAGATATTGGAGATGATGCAAGTGACCAAGGGATGGAGGCATTTGTCCAGTGAATGAATTGTTTTGTAGGAACAGAAATTTTAGGAGTGTTAGGTTTCCAAGTAAAGGAGAGATGCGCCCCACTAAGCCTCGACCACTGAGGTCGAGCGAAGTGACACGACGTGGGTTCTTCAACCTACACGAGACACCTCCCCAATTACAGAAGTGAGTGCTCTCATTCCAGGACATCAAGGCATGCTTGTGGATCATGACTTATTGCACCCTTGAATTCAAGCGGTGATAAATGATCGCCTCATTTCCATTAAAGGAGCAGATGACAACATGTGCACTTTTAAGCCATGAGCACCAAGAGAAACTGTCCGACTGCAATAACCTTCATGGCTAGGGACATACAAGGGACAAAAGTTAGATAGTCAACAAGTGTAAGCAGGGATGCAATGTTGGTGAGTGAAGTACCTGAAGGATTTTCCCTCGTACTCTTAGGAGTCAGCACTTGCTTTCTATTCCATCAGCAAGATTCAACAGAAGTGAAAATTTCAGCCACTGCATGTTGAAGATTATAACTTTAGTCTTGACTAATCTAATTGCCATTCAAATATGTGAATTTTCTTCAGAATCCTGCAATTATTTGGGAGTTAATCAATTATGCTATCTTATGCTGCTGACTATATATTCATGAATTTGCCTTCTCAAACTACTGAACAAAACTTTGATTGTGATCTTCTTCCTTCTACTCTCTCCCTCTTCTTGTATATATATTTTTTCATTTTTCTTATAATATATTTTCTCCCAGTTTTCTGGTTCCTCAATTGTGCATGGAGTTTCTTTTCCAAAAAAAAAACTGAACCAGATGCTACAAAACAACTAGTGTATGTGCTGCGCTTGTTGAACTCTGAAAGTTGTGTATATATTTCCAACTTATTTTACATGTGTTACAACACAGAAACTTTTCTAGCAATAAATGACCTGTTATTTATAACTTACTTTTTTTAGTAAACAAGCACCATGATATATGGACGTCCTCAAGACACTAGCTAATACACATACAATTGTATTCCTTACTGATTAGAAACCAATGCTTTCTCTGTCGAAAAAAAGTTAAACACTCTAGAATTTAGATTAGCACTATTTACAAACTCAAAGATAAGCAAGACATTTGTGCACCATAAGTTCTTGTGATCACCACCATTCGACATTTGGGGAAACAGTTAGGGTGATCAAAACAGCAAGGACATGTCATCTTGACTGTACAGAAAACAATGTGTTTCTTCCACCCCAAAAAAGAAAAAAATATTATGCTTCATCAAATAGTAGATGTAACTTACAATGCCTTCATATCACTTCTATGAGAGAGAGGCTGCGTACTTCGGTTGGAGAACGGCCATAGCTGTAAGTTACAGCCTTCTGGAAAGCTGTCTAATCTTCTCCTCAACTGCTACTTCAATTTCAGTTTATAGGCATGCCTTGCACACTTCATTTATAGGCATGCCAACCATCTCCTTCTGGAAAGCTGTCTAATCTTCTCCTCAACTGCTACTTCAATTTCAGTTTTGTATTCTTAAAAAAATCAGTTTTGTAAACTGTTTTCTTTTTCAGTTGAACTCCTATACATAGAACCTGCAGTCAAAGACGGCTTCCGTAGTGACCCAGTTTCTACGTACAAAGAAAATGGAGAAAGTGACAGCCTTCTAACATCGTCAGTGAAGATGAAAACGCCAGCCAAGAGATGACTTGACTGCCCTAATTTCCACAAGCCATCCAAACAAAAGGACGGCTCTCCGAAACAACATGATAGATACAGACAGAGACAGCTCTGTAGACCTCCTATTCGTTGGCGTCTTTGACCAGATGATATAGGATCGTCGATAGCAATTATAGGTGGTGAATGATTGCAGAGTCTAGCGAAAACCTTTCTCAAAATCTACTGTTTTTTTTGCTAAGCACAGAAAGTACAAAAAAAACAGCTGGAAAAATAAGAAAAAGAAATATTAATCTTTACCTTTTACTGTTAGTGGCTGTATTGTTTTATCTCTTTCTTCTAATCTCCTTTTCCTCTCTCCTCCAATCTTCTTTTCCTCACGTGTGATGTACATGCATACAACCATACACTCATGAAGATTATCTAGTTAAAGCACCTAACACATGCATGCAAGCCACTTTTCTTGTTTTTCTTCAGCCGAGCGCAACTCAGATTGGTTCACCGAGATGTCGGGCAACAGGGCACATCACCCGTGTATTGCGGCCACGGCGGGACACACGATCGACGCAATCCAACTCGGCGCGTGGCGTGCTACTGCTGGCGCGAAGAAGCACCCAAAACGCGAGAGAGCACAGCAGCCTATCCCACCTAGGTGCGCGGCAACCCAACGCGCGGCCCGCAGATGAAAAACTTGTCGTCACTGGTGGTGATCAACAATATTTTTTCTCAGAATAGATCTAAACTTTATTTCTGCATCATAATGGTTACAAGGTGCTCTCTAGAGAGCATCCCTCAACCCTAGCACGAAATTAGTCTCTCTAAAAGCCACGGGGTTAGCTTCCAACCCCACCTCTATTTATAGTCTAGTGCCCAAAACCTAGGTTTATCCTAAGCCCACGAATTCTAATCCAATTCCAATAAAATAAGGGACCCGAAACCTTTCCTAACACGGGTTTTCCAAAATTCCAACTTCTCCAACTCATCACGTATCGAAGCCTCCAGGACCGCACCTCCTGTATCCTCCATGCATCATCCACCACGTGTCGTAGCCTCCGGACCGCACCTCCGTAGCTCCAACACGTATCATCCATCTCTGATCTCCATGTACCCCAAGCATGAGCCAGACCATCTCGTGACCTCTTTGACCGTCTGAACCTCGGATCTCCCCATCCTAGTCCCGGTCCACCTCGTCACCGACCATGATCGCCTCCATGCTCAACCTGCACATGTAAAGACCAAACAACATTTTTCCGGCACAAGTTCGTCCCAACTTGACCAACATCAGTCCACGCACACCACACGTCTCGTATAACATCCATAAACAAAATCACCAATTATTCATCATAACAAATTAGCCATTGTCAATTATTCATCACCAAAATATCCTAGACGTAACCACATGATCTAACAGATGGGTATCCTCTGAAATAGGTTGCAGTCATCAGTTACCCCTGCAAGGCTTTGGAGGGCGTTCGGTCAGCGCACTGGGACAGGTGGCGCTCGATGTAGCCTTTGGACAAGGCGAGCAAAGCAGGATGGAGGTTATTAACTTTAATGTCATGCATCTCCAATATCCGTATAACGCTATCTTGGAACGGACCACCCTGAACACTTTTGGCATGGTTACGCATCATAATTACCCATGTATGAAGCTCCCGAGCCCTAGAGGGATCATTACAGTGGTCGGCAATCAGAACCTTGCTAGGCAAGTCGAGGTGGGTATGTGGAGCCCCCATCAGAAAGTGCGCACCGTAGGCGAAGGTCCTACCCCTCCCTCAGCAATACCCCCCTCCCTCTGTCCCAGGGTGGACGCCAAAATCAAAGCCAGACAGTGAGGTAAAGAGGATGCCGCTCAACAATGAAAACCCGTCGAAGCAAGTATCGGTTAGGGGCAGCCTTATCCTGGAGGCTGAACAGAGCCCACTGAAAGTAATCTGCAAGAACGCAGACGTTTTCGTGTGATCACCCGTCAGCATCACCGGAGTAGAACACACACCATGGCTTCACAGGGGTGAAAAGCTATCTAATCTTCCACTCGACTGCCACTTCAATTTCAGTTTTGTATTCTTAAAAAAAAAATCAGTTTTGTAGAGTTAAAACTGTTTTCTTCTTCAGTTGAACTATACATAGAACCAGTCAAAGACGGCTTCCGTAGTGACCCAAATTCTACAAAGAAAATGGAGAAAGCGACAGCCCTCTCACATCGTCATTGAGGATGAAAACGCCAGCCACGAGTTGACTTGACTGGCCTAATTTCCACAAGCCATCCTAAGTTCCTAACGAAAGGACGGCATCATGATGCTCTGCGAAACAAACTATAGATAGATATAGACAAGGCGCTATAGAAAGTGGTCGCAAGCTTGACTCTCATGCACGTAGCAAGGCAGCAATGAAATCAAGCAGTCGCCGTAGAATTTGTGGCACTACGTACAGTTTTGTCCCCTGAATCCACACATGGATTCACACACGTCACCAATGCTAATACGAGAAATCTAATTCGCATTAGAATTCGTAGTTCTAGTAGAAAACAAAGTAGACTATTGACTATCACCCAATTTGGTGAGCATGATCATTAGAGCAGTAGGTGACAATTTCCTTCTTGACTTGAAATCTGTGGGGTCCTCCTGACCTTGCGGTCCTTACGCTGAACCCATCCAATACGCCGGCGAGACGTGGAGCAGTGCATCGAGACCGAAGTGGCAGGTGAGGTTGAAGGACGATGCAGGTTGAGGTTGAAGGACGATGCAGGTTTAGGGTTTTGTTATGATAAATTATTATTATTTTAGGGATGTGAAAATTTAGATTTTATAAATTTACAAGTTTAGAGTTTTGTCATGAAAAACCGTTGCTATTTTAGAGATGTAAATTTTGAATTTTACAAATTAACAATTTCTTTGAAATTCTTGCAGACCTAGCAGTCTGACTGGCTAGAGAAGGAGGTCAGACCGGTCACCACCGGATAGACATGTCGAATAAAAGTAAATTCTCTGTTGATGATCTCCCGGTTCAGTCGATCGTCACATTGCTTTTATTGGAGGTGGAGTCCATTGCAATTTAGGTCATTGTGCCTATCATTGACGATATTTATGCATGATTAATTATTGTCGATTTGTTTGATGATCCGTCATCTTCGATGGGCGGAGTTGCAGGTTTTGAATACAATTTGGGTTACGCTTGATTGAGGAGGCTTTAAAGAAAATAAATAACGTCGGTTGTGAGGACAACTGAATTTGGTGTTTCAATCAACATTTGGATATATTACAATTTGGGGCGCTTGCGCGACCGTTATGAGGTTTTGGCAACATTGATTTTCAGGAATTTGATAACACTCCGATGGCAGCTAGTGTGATGTTTTTTCTCTAATTTCAGCTCTAAATGAAGGGTTTATGTGTAAGGAGTTTGTTTTTCCGTAGACACTATAATATTTTGTTCAATTGTCATAGATCGATATGAAAGATTTACTATAGTTTTACACTCCATTAATGAAACAAGAGTTCTTTTATTAAAACAATTTTATAGAAGTAGTTTCAACCATATCATGGAATTTAATTACCGTTGAAGTCGGTAGTTTGACGTATGTGATGGCTACAGATACAAATTGCTCTTCTAATGAGTGTTTTTGTCGAGTTTTGTGTTTTAGATGGAGTATGTCAAGATTCCATTATATGAATTTTTCACCATCTATCTAACGCTACATGTGATGTTTTGGCCTATACCGTTCAACGATTAAGCATTTATTTCAGGGGGTCGATTGCACAGACTCAGACTTTTGCTAGGGTTATGAATTGTTGAAGACCCATATTTGCTCGTCTGCTTTGTACATACCTGTGTATGTAGATCTGCTAATGGTTTGCTCAATTTTGCTTTGCGAGAAGTGTTTAGACAAGATTATTCTTGTCTTTTATATTCAAATTTGTCTGATGGACTTTTGAGGTACAAGATTAATTGGTGAAAACTTATTTTTGAGAAGATTTTTCATATTTCGGCTATAAGAGCAAATTCGTATTAAGGTGGAGATTGTTAAAATGTGATTCAAATTGGTCATCATGTCCATACCGGATACTACACCAGATGCCATGCTAAACGGTGCATGCAACAAGCCATGTCAAACGTGGCAACGGCTAGCGCATTCAACTGATTTTGTTTCCTTCTCTCTTTGGGATTTGTCTCTCTCGTCCTATATATGTATCATATAGTTCATAAAAAGAGCAAGAGCCTCACTGTAAACATATTCTCATATAATAAATTCCGACTTTGTAGGTCCATGATTTTTTCTCGCAAAGATTTTTTATGTTAAATTTATGTCTGTTTTTTATCTTTTATTTCTAACGTGTGTTTTATAACAATACGCTTACGACTGATCAGTGGCCATGCAAAAATGGCCGGCTTGGCGAGAGGACAGCCGGCCGGCCGTCGGCGCGGTGCAAGCACCGATGGAGCAATAGCCGGCGAGGAGCTAAGGCCACGGCCAGCCTCGGGACTCACGCCAGGCTATGATACCTCTCTCCCATGTGCTATGATACGCCACGCCACGCCACGTCACGCCACGCCACGGCCAGCAATACATATTAGCTTCAAAATAGATAGATAAAAATCCGAAACGATGCTATGATACCTCTCTCCCATGTGCTACTGTAGATCTATTTGAAGCTATTATTCGTGCTAACGTAACATCTCTCCTAGGTCCACTTTATTGGTTATTGCCACCGGCTGGTTTTTACGCATGCAGGTTTTTGTCTCTAGAGCGAAGATTTGCGTAAATGAACTAAATGCCGATAAGCCACTTCAAAAAATCTGTCTTGATAAGCCGCTCCTAATATAGGATAGAGAAATCATTTTGTTTGATTGTTCGAGGGAAGCAATGGAGGCCTTAGCTTCTGTAGCACAGCCCATGGCCACAAGGGGCCTGAGCCGCGGCCGACTGTGTGGTTGGTTTCAGCCTTTTTTTCCCATGGATGATAGGGCACATACTGAGCTGGGCTGATCGAGCCTGTGCCGGCCGCGCGTAGTGTAGCAGGTAGGAATGCCTTTCTTTCTCAGCAGCGTTGGCGCGCCGCGCGGAGACTTGTGTTTCGAGGTCCATCTGGATGGCAGACTTTGTCTAACTAGTTTTTCAATAAGAATGTGACTTATTTTGAAGCCAATTCAAACAGAACAAACCAAGGACACACAAGACGTAAGATATGCATGTAGCACAACATCTTGCATATTTACATCAAGGATAAATTATGTCTTACATTACAGTCTTATAGAGCCACTTCTCACACAGTGAAAATAAGAAACAATACATCATCTGGTACTACATCACTCCCACCTCTAGTAAGAGCTGTGGTTTATTCGTCCAGACAGGAACACACACTTGTCACTTAGAGCATATATAATGTAAGATTTAGAGGGAGTATGCCACGTCAACTGAAGGTCTCATGCATAGCAGCTTCAAGATTGGTAATTTTTTTATTTAAAATAGTTATGCTTCCACTCCAATGCATATTGGCCTTTTGGGTTTTCAGTGGTTTTTGATTTCTCTCAATAATTCTATTTATTAGATTAATAAGCTGTAACAAAAAATCAAAAGCCACAGCCCAAAAGAATAGGCTATTAACTTCAAAATAGACAAATAAAAATCCAAAACTAAGCTATGATGCCTCTCTCCGATGTGCTCTACAGGTAGGATGCACATGAATTTGTATCTTCACAAAGCTACTGTAGATCCATTTGAAGCTATTATTCGTGCTAATGTAACATCTCTCCTAAGCAAATAGTTAATCATGGAGCATTGAAGATGCTCGGACCCTCTAAGCGGGCCACTTTATTGGTTATTGCCACCGGCAGGTTTTTACGCATGCCGTTTGGGAGCCTGAGCTGTGGCTCTTTTCTTTTTGGCTCTGGCTGATGGCTTTTGCCTCTAGAGCTAGTGTTTATGTAAACGAACTAAATGCTAATAAGCCGCTTAGAAAAATATATCTTGATAAACTGCTTCGAAAAGATAATAGAGAAAATGTGTCGTTAGATTGTTCGAGTGAAGCCATAGAGGCATTATCTTCCATAGCACAGCCCACGGTCACAAGGGTCTTGAGCCGCAGGCAAGCGTGCAGTTGGTTTCGGCCTTTTCCCTGTGGATGATAGGGCAAAAACTGAGTGTGCTGGGTTGATCGAGCCTGTGCAGCCTAACGCTTCCTCTTGTTTGAGCTCGCGGAGTTTACCGTATATGCCTGCTGCGCGTAGTGTAGCAGCTAGGAACACCTTTCTTTCTCAACAGCGTTGGCGTGCCACGTGGAGACTCGTGTTTTGAGATCCGTCCATTGGCGTTGTCCTTCTCCTTCTGGACGGCAGACTTTGTATAACAAGTTTTTCAATATGAATGTGACTTATTTTGAAGCCCGCGCAGGCCAACGGTTCCTTCTATTTGAACAGAACAAACCAAGGACACACAAGACGTAAGATATGCATGTAGCACAGCATCTTGTATATTTGCATTAAGGATAAATTATGTCTTACGGTTTCAGTCTACAGAGCCATTTGCCCTGCAGTGAAAATAAGAGATACTTCATCATCTGGTACTACATCACTCTAATTTTTGTGGTCATTTTTTCTAAACTAAACCACTGTTTTTATTAAACGGAGTGGTGATCTCATCGCAACCGAAACGACACTTGCATGCTACGTGATAACCAATGAATCTCTGTAAACTATTTAGACAACAACACTGAACTGCTTCTTCAGTTCCCCCTAAAATATGCATCCCTGATTCCGTGCAGCTTTGCAGCCACCTCCTGCATGCTGGTGCGTTCACTCGGGGACATCTTGGTACAACAAAGGCCAATGTTGAGCACAGAAAGTAGGCAGCGCACACCTTTTTCCTTCACAGGCATTGGAGTTTCTTGGCAAAAGTCCAACTCTTGTCGCAGCTGGGGATCAACAATATGCAATATCTTGTCAGGAAAGCTCATCTCTGTGAACTTTACAATGCTCAATCCATCCTTAAATATGTCATCTGTTGGCCTCCTTCTGATGAATATTTCAAGGAGAACAACTCCAAAGCTATAAACATCTGAGGCAATTGAGACTTGATTTACCACCAGCGTGCTCTGTAGTAGACCCCATACAAGAAAAGTTAGTCACAGGTTAGCAAAATTATTGAAAATAAGAAATTTGTGCTCAAGTTAAATGGAGATATAGAACAATAAGAAATTAGACATTACCTGGGGCCACATATCCAATGGTTCCCTTTAGTGCAAGTGAAGAAGTTGAGTTTGAGTCACCGCGAGATGATGTTGTGGAATCAACTTTGAACCTAGCAAGGCCAAAGTCTCCAACATGAGCTGTCAGATTGTCATCCAAAAGAATGTTGCTAGGCTTCAGATCGCAATGAACAATAGTTCCTTGGTTGTTATGGTGAAGGTACTCTAATGCATTTGCTACATCCACCACAATGCTTAACCTTTGAGCCAGTGTAACGTGGTTTAAAGTTGAAGTGTTCTCGTCATCTTGAGATTGGTATAGTAACACATGCAAATCCCCTCGTGGCATGAACTCATACACTAAGGCTTTGAAATCATTTCCTTTAGCATCAATACTTGAGCATGCAGTAAGGATAGGAACTAGATTACGATGACGCACATTTCTCAAAGCATTGCATTCTGCAATGAAGCTCTTCTGTGCTCCCCTTGTCTCCAAGCTAAAGACTTTTATGGCAACCACACTTCTATCATGAAACAGTGTTCCTTGATATACATAACTATATCTTCCTCTGCCGATTAGATTAGATGTTGAGAATCCATCCGTTGCTCTGGCAAGATCGTTATAAGAAACTTTGGGAAATTTGCTATCAGATGAGGGCAAAGATATAGATTTTCTCTTCTGTTTTCCCCTCCATAGAAACAAGACAGAGATCACCATAGCAAGTGACACCATGCTGGCTAATGGGATCGCTACTTTAAGTACAATAGATTTCTTTGTGCTTAGTTGAATTCAATGGCATGACAGAACATGCAAGCAGGTGTAACTCTGGTGCCCCACCACAAAGTGCCTGATTTCCATCAATTTCTATGGCAGAACATGCAAGATTGTTATTTGAAATGTTCAATCTTTCAAGCATTTGAAGGTTTCCAAAGCTTCGTGGTATGTTCCCAGCAAATTGGTTTGAATCTAGATAAAGTTCTGACAATTGAGATAAATTGGAAAGGGAGGATGGAATAAACCCTGTAAAGACGTTGTTAGATAAGGATAATTTTTGCAATGTTTTGAGAGCTCCGAGCCATTGTGGTATCACACCTGTAAACTTATTCCCCTCAAGCGCTAAAAAAATTAGGTTTGGAAGGTATGCTATGCCAGAAGGAAAGCCCCCTGATAATTGATTTCCTCCCAAATATAGATATAGAAGCTGAGCGGAAAGGTTACTTAATGAGCTTGGTACCTGTCCTTCTAAATGATTCGCCGAAACCGAGAGAATTTGTAACTCGGTACAGTTTGCTAAGCTATTCATAAACTCCCAGTCTTGCTTGTTACGTGCTTGGAGTTGATTCCATCCAAGAATCAACCAAGACAATTTGGTAAGTTCACCGATGGAGCTAGGCACAACCCCGGTGAAATTATTATATGATATATCGAGGCGAAATAGCTTGGAAGCATTTGTTAATGAAGAAGGAATATGCCCATGAAAGAAGTTTCCAGCTGATGCGAACACTTGGAGATTAGGTAGAGATTTACCGACATTGGATGGTATTTCTCCGCTTAAATGATTGTCAAGAAGGTTAATGCCAACAAGAGTAGAAATATTTAAGATGGCTTGTGGAAACCCACCTGTAAACATATTGCCACCTACATACAAGTACTTTAGGGTGGGTAACTTCGCAAACTCATTTGGAATGTTGCCTTGGAGGGTATTACTCACACAACTAAGCATAGTGAGTGTGGTAATATTGGCAAGAGAAGAAGGGATGGTTCCAATAAGATTATTAAATGAAAGTTGCAGCAGTTGAAGGTCTGGAGGCAACTCTGCAGGAATTTGCCTAGCTAGATTATTGTGACTCATCCATAGAATCTTGAGCTTTGAACAGTTTGCAAAATCAGGTATAATTCCTTGTAGTGTGTTATTACTCAAGTCGAGGATTTGAAGGCGGTGCAGGTGACCAAGGGAAGGTGGGATTTGTCCTGTGAATACATTTTCAGGCAAGGCAAGGTACTTTAGGAATGTTAGGTTCCCAAGTGAAGGAGAGATTTGCCCTACTAAACCTTGATTTGTAAGATTAAGAGACATGACACGATGTGGATTCTTCAAGCTGCACGAGACACCTTCCCATTTGCAAAAGTGATTGCTATTATTCCATGACATCAAAGCTTGTTGTGGATCGAGGCTGATTTCCTTCTTAAATTCAAGTAGTGACAGCCTATCCGTCTCATTTGCATTAAAGGAGCTGATGGCAACACGTTCACAACAAGCCATGAGCACAAAAAAAAACTGTCCAATTGCAGTAACCTTCATGGCCAGCCTAGCTACCTTGGTTGAATTTAGGCCTTCATTATATATGCATAGACAGAGAAACAAGGGAAAGTTCAGGTAATACTGAATAAATGTTAGTTATTAAATTACATATATTCATTTTTGTTGGCATATCTAATCTAAACTAATAATCCACCAGTTCAAATTATCCTACATCCACCCAACAATTACCTGCTCCACAGTCATGACCTTAACTACGTCCACACCACAATATGCACCCAGAATTACACCATCCTAAAAACGTCCGCACCAGATTAACTCTCCTCCATTCTCTCTCTCTTTACTCAACCATATCCGACGGTCATCCTTCAATGGATCTGCAGTACCCCTCTCCGTTCTTCCCACCCCTTCTCACAAAACGCGTGCGGCTGCCTCCCGTGCGCTGCCTCCCCCACCAAATCTTCCGCCCTCGCCTCCTCCCCCGCTCTGCTGAGTCTTCCGCCGCGCAACCGCTCCCGCGCCGACGCCACCTCCCCTCCCTCCCACCTCGGCCGCCGCAGCCGCCTCCTCCCCACCCCGTGCTGACGCCTCCTCCCCTCCCTCCCACCCCGCGCCGCCGCCGCCTCCTCCCCCGCTCCTCCGCGCCGCCGCCGCCTCCTCCTCCCCCGCGCCTCCACTCCCGCCGCTTCCCCCGTCCTCCACCGCGCCGCCACTCCCTCCGCTCTCCCTTCCTCGCGCCGAACGCGCCTCCTCCCCACCGATTCTTCTCCCCCGTTCTCCGCGCCGTCCTCCGCGCCGCCACTCTCCCCACCCCGGTCTCTCCCCCACCGTCCCTCCCCGCAGCGCGCATCAACCCCGCGCTCGCCCCGCAACGCCGCCGCTCATATAGGGTGGATCCGGCCAGATCTGGTGAGCTACGCCACGTCGCCTCGCAGCGCCGCCCCCACTTCCAAGTCACCACCACCCACAGTCCTCACCGGCGTGCCCATCGTTGTTTTGTATTGCAGCCTCGCCGTCGTCGGCCTCTTCGGCCTCGCCGTCCCCATCCTGGTCTACAAGGGCATCGTCCCCATCGATCGGGATGGCCATGGACGCCGCGCCGATGCTGAAGAGGAAGGGCGCGGAGGCGCTGGAGGAGCTGTGGCTGGACGAGGACCCCGCCTCCGGCTTCCCCGTCTCCTCCCGCGCCACCAAGATCCGCCGGCTCGTACGCGCCTAGCAACCGAACTCGCTCTCTGCTCGCTCCCTTCCTCCCGAACCCCGAGTTTGGTGGGCTCGAATTCGCCAAGCCGTGGCCTGATTGTTTTGGTTCGTGTGCGTGACGCGGCGGAGGTGATGCCGCCGTTGTGCCCACCGCAGCGTGCCTCTGCCGCCGCAGCCGGCGCGAGGTTTGGGGTGGAGGAGGTGCCGATGTGGCGGCGTGGCGCGCCGGCGGCGACGAGAGAGAGGCGATCGTGGTGTACAAGCCCGCCGAGGTCGCGCGCAGCCTCCTGCTCGGCCCGCTCTGGCCGGGCGTTCCTCTCCGCGTTAGCCCCGAATGGATCCACGGGCTCAAGAGTACGTGCATCCTCCTCACCACTTTTCTCCTCTTCCTCCTGGCTATTTCTGCAAGATAATTGCTCATGCCCCCTAAATTCCACAATTCGTTTGGGTTAATTTTGATTGATGCTGAAACTGCATGCGCGGATGAAATTGTTCCAGTTTAATTGTTCATGTCATACGACCTGTGAGCTTCAATTCGATTCAATTGTGATGTTCCCAACTGCTGGAATCACTGAAACTGATCAGGAAGCTGATATGACCATGCAGACACCATGCTGCAAGAGGCGAGCAACCACCGGGCTCTGTTCCAGGAGCTAGCCAGGGACGAGAGCTCCAACCTGGCCATGGTCCTGTGGGTGCCCTCTCACTCCCAGGCAACCTCCACGGCCTCGGCGACGGCGACGGAGATGATGGACGCCGAGGATAGCGAAGGCACGTCCATGGAGGTCGAGCAAGACATGTGTGATCAGCCCGCGACCGCCGGCGCTGCGCAGGGAGAGGCGCTCCACCAGTGGCCGCAGCACTGCATGGGACAGCAGCCGCTCCCACTCACACCACGCACAGGGCACTGGAAAGTTGAGCAACAGAAGCAAGTGATGGTTCAAATATTTCAAAGACAAAGAAGATCCAGGATGTCAGGCGAACAAACAATTCAATTAAAGATGGAAGTTCTAATTCCATATCTAGCAACATGAGCAGCATATCGCTGCAAGACTCTAATATTACAGAACAAGTTACACCAAAAAGCAGTGGAGAGTCTCTGCAATCAAGCGCATCATTTCAACCAAAACCTTTAAAGAAACTCTGCAAACGGGCAAAAGTTCCTTTGAGAAGGGCCACGACCAAATGGATCGGTGAAGTCGACTCGTACGCATCCTGATCTAGCAGGTAAATTGTAAAAGACATTAGCTGGTACTTTTTGTTGATCTTTGATATCTTTGATTATTACTGAATGGATTGATGCTGCTGCATAATTAAAGAGTAGTACATTTGTAAAGCAGGCCTTTAATGCATTATAATTGTCTGGCACTAAAATCGTGATAATTCAAGTTCTCGAGCTTTGTATGTTTTGTGCCATATAGGGTTCATTAGTTGCGAAGAAACAATGCCAGCTTAAGAGACCCATTTCGGTGTCCTTGATGAATAGGTCAAATCAATTAGTTTATGAACCGTTCCCGTGTTAAACTTCAATTTATTCACCTGAAGAGCTACTTTTTCTAGGAGAATAGCTGCTGTGCTGTGTGGCATTTTGACAGTTTCATATATGTCATGTCAATTGTATTGTGATGAACTTCGAATTATACTGCTAAATATAGTTTTACTTGAGGGCTTAATGATAAGTTTCTGGATGGTTTTGTGTTGATTTAAGTGTGGATGGGTTCGCAAAAGGGGTTTTGTAGTTTTTACTCATGGGCATAAGAATCCATTTCAGAGTTGGTTTGAACTTCTAGCTATTCATTAGACAAGTTGGTGCTTAAATAATTTTGTGGTGTAAACAAGAAAATGTTACTTCCTGCATAGGTAGCTGGACATACTGATTTTACTTCCTGTGCCCTTGGGATGGATATTGTGCAATAATGAAAAAGAACTAGGACTTATGCTAAATGTTTAAGACACCCTGACATAATGCAAAACATATAAATGGTTATCTATAGATGTTAAGATCTGAAATGGGTACACAAATGCATGTGTGTGCAATTTAATTTTGTACGGAGTGGATGGAAATAAAGAAGCTTACACCCATGAGCTACCATAGTTATCGAATATAACTGCAAAGGGGAAAACTATGCTGGTGTGGCTTGCGCCTATTTGTATCAGTTGTCAACTTGTTTGAGCTTGTCCAAAGTGTATGCTTGTGCTGTGGCTGATTTCATAATTTTTCTCATTCTTGTTTACGTGCTTGCAACTTGTTTCTCAATTGATTCTAGCTGGTGAAATGATGCTGATTTCCTTTTCTTTTGTGTACCTTTTCTGTAGGGCTTAAGGGGCAGTCAAACCGAAGGTTAATTTCTTTGGAAGAAGTTAAACAGCATAACACAGGAGATTGTATTTGGACAGTTTTGAAAGGCCGTGTGTACAACATTGCTCCATATATGAAATTTCATCCTGGAGGTATTCTTAAGTTTTAACCTGATGCGGAGCTCCATAAGTGTACTAGAAATATTTTCTGAAATAATTAATAATCAATAAGTGCATTATAGCATGATTGCATGATTTTCTGGAACAGGGGCTGTTTTAGCATTGTGATCATTACATATCTTGGCATGAGTGATCTACCATGTCCCTGCTACCAAATGGAAACTTCTTTTCTCTCCCATTGTGTTGTTATCTTTCATTGAGAAACACAATGAGATGATGCTAACAAGGGTGATTTCGTTCTTTCCGTCTTGGAAATGAACATCTTTTGTTGGTAACGAAATGTTGTAACTCCAAATGAATTGCAGCCATGGTTGATATTTGTTGATATATTCAACAGATATTTGTGTGATTTAAACCTCGTGTTGGAATATATGCAGTGATCTTTTAGAAGATATATGGATTGCTATTGGTAATGATGAGATGAGTTGATATAGTATGGGAGCTCAGTGATTGGTTAAAAACCTGAGAATGATAGTGGACTGTCGCCTTGTAAATGGCTATTAACATTATTCTCTTTGGATAGAGTTTACTTTGAGAATCATGTATAGTCGTTTGGATAACAATAACTATTTATTTCTATTTTATAAAAAGTTTGTTGGTTTAGGTACTTATTGGTCTCTTGGTTCATCCGCTCGATCGATGGAGATTCATTTCCTTTAACTTATGTAATCTACATATTTTCTCGTCATCATCATTCTTTAACTATTCGTAGGTATTTGTCGGTGGGCTTGACCCAAATGTTAGTGAAGATGAACTTAGGAAACCTTCTCCCAGTATGGTGAGATTTCCTCCAGTAAGATTCCAGTTGGAAAACAAGTGCGGCTTCGTGCGGTTTGTTCAGAGGTATGAGCCTTAAATTTCACATTTCAGTTCCCCAAATACTTTTTGTTAGGTTTAATTGCCTCTGTGAGTCTGTATACCAATGTGATATCGATTAATGTTGTCATCGTTTTCTTTTCCGAAAGAATGCGAAGATGCACTGCAAGAGCTAAATGGAAGCACTATTGGAAAACAGGCTGTGCGTCTTTCATGGGGTCGCAATCTAGCAAACAAGCAGGTATTGACTTACTCTTGGCATACTTTCAGCAACCAAACAGCAAAATTGTGTAGCAAACATAACCAGGTGGATATTTGTCGTCACCGCCAAAATTGAAGTACCATGGTGGATATTAAAGCAGCATAACTCAGTCTGTATGTGGTGTTGTATGGCACAATGACTATGAGCAGTTTCATCAGCAAGAACGCTAGAGTTCAGTACTAATTAATAGGGATAAAATCAGGGCATCCATTTGTGTGATAAAATGGTATTTGTGGCGAGGGGGAATTCTGTGGTGAGCATGGCATGGTGCTGGCATTAGTTGACTTTTAGAAGTAGAATTAGGATGGCTTAAAAGTTGTTATTATATCCTTGCCTATTGTATTGCTATGCAACGCAATAGTTAATGTTGTTCCTCCTACTCTGCAGTGCAGGTGGTGGCAAGCCCTGCTGATCTCATAAAGGTGAAGATGCAAGCAGACAGCAGACTGTTCAGCCAAGGAATTCGACCACGGTACATGGGTATTGTGGATGCCTGTGCAAAAATCGTACGAGCCGAGGGCTTTTTAGGACTTTGGAAGGGTGTTGTTCCTAATGCCCAACGAGCCTTTCTTGTCAACATGGGTGAATTGACGTGCTATGAGCCTATGACCAGGCAAAGCATTTTATCATTCGCAAGCAGATTTGTGATGATAACCTGTATGCTCACACATTGGCCTCTGTCGCTTCTGGTTTATCTGCAACTACCTTGAGCTGCCCAGCAGATGTGATCAAAACTAGGATGATGAACCAGGGCAAGGACGCAAAGGCTCTATACAAGAATTCTTATGATTGTTTGGTCAAGACTGTCAAACATGAGGGTGCAACAGCATTGTGGAAGGGTTTCTTACCTACATGGGCCAGGCTTGGCCCGTGGCAATTTGTGTTCTGGGTTTCCTATGAAAAACTGCGGCAAGCATCAGGTATTTCGTCATTCTGATAGTGCTGGCTGAGTTTTCATACAGGAGGCCTTTAGATCAAACAAATTGATATTTCTGAACCTTTATCTTGTAGCTTCATATACTGTGTTCATGCTCATTTACTTTGGGCTTGAATTCTGCTTCTCTGAGGATGGAGCACAGTCGCTCATAAAATTGCCATACCACACAAATCACATTTTGTTCATGCTCTTTTTTTGGGTATCTCTGTGCTTCCTGATTTAGACAAGAATTTCAATACTTGCTTTGTTGCCCCTTTTTCACTTGACCACATTGTTTCTTTTGCCGGGCCGGCAAAGAGTGCCGGCCAAATTTATTTTAGAGAGGAAGAAAGACGACATTGTTTCCTCAAGCACAACGTTGATCACCTATTTTGCTGGTGTGCAAATTTGTCACCTCTCTTGAGAAATGTTATGTCCACTGGATTATACGATTTTAATGTTGTATTTTTTTTCATCTTTGATAACGGTACAATGATAAACTGATGCCTGGAGGCTTCCTAAACTGATAAGCTCTGTATCGTGCCATTTGGTTTTCTTAAGTGCTGCAGTAAGAAAAAGACACCAACACATGAACGTATGGACTATGGAATGCCACACAGTAGTCACGGCCCGAATCAAAATTGTATCCATGGATTCAAAATTGAAATCTCTGACTCATTGAAGATCCTAAGGTCAAAATCATCCGGATTATGCACATCATTGAACTCAGAACCCCACCCCGCACCCAAAAAGTTTCACAAATTCTTTCCAAAAGGTAAAGAGTTCTCTCTCTCTTAGCGAGGCCACCGTCGCTCGCGTCAGGCGAGGCCGCCGCTGCTTGACCTCGGTTGTCGCCGATGCGCGCCAAGTGAGGTGGCCCGCCGGGGCTATGGCCTCCTGTCGGGCCATGAGTGTGTGCATGGCTTGGGCAGCCGCGCGCAGGAAGCCGGACGGCTGCATAGATGCCTTGTGTTCTTGGTCCTAATTTACTCATCCCATTTAACTCCATCTCTAATCATTTTGCCTTGCGGGTAGATTAGCAAGTGGGGATCGATAGAAGTGAACTTTGGACGGCTTTTTTCGATCATTCGTTCAGTCGGTCTGCTGAATGCTTGGTAACGACCACGTTGTGTGACCATGTTGAGAGCGAAGCCAGAGCTGAGGGCGAAGCCGCGCGACACCATCTGCTCAGTAAGAGCGTCTCGCGCACACGCATCAGCCAGAGCGATCGTATGGAACGGGGAAACGATGACGTGAGCATGTTGTACATAAGTTTTAGGTTTATTTACAAATTTTATCATGTTTTGTATTTTACCGTAGCGTTAGCACGAGTAAGGAAAAAATATTGTCATTTGGTTGTTTTCATGTGCATCCCTCAAATGCCGCCGTAGCGTTAGCACGGGCACTCTACTAGTATGTAAAGTACCTGACTGTTTTTTCTTCCCGCTACTTCGGCTTTTCCTTTTCTGGAGGCTTGCTTCTTGTTCCTTCTTATGCGTTTCTTCCTCCCTTCAAAAAACAAAGGTTTCATCAAACAGTACTAGACGTAACTTAGAACTAGTCTACTACTTCCTATGTACCTGCGTTATTTCTCTGGATCCTACGTACCTCTTGTATGAGAAAGAAAGCTCAGGTTTAATTTTCCACTCGGCAGCCACTTAGTTTGTGTCACTAAAACCTTCGTTCATTTATAGGCAGGGAGTCAAGCTGCCACTTTAACTTCAGTTCCCCTAGTGGCCCAAATTTCCGCCAAGGCAATGGAGATTGGAGAAAGCGACAGCATTGTCACTTTATCATTGATGATGAAAACCCCAGCTTATCATATTCAGATGACGGCAATGATCCTCTTCTACAAAAAGTGGCCGCAAGCTTGACTCTCATGCAACGCAGCAGAGCAGCTATTAAGTAAAGCAGGTGTCGATGTAGTGTCCAGATATGCTCTCTGATCTTGAAGGGTAGTGTGTAATTTATGCCGCTACTCGATATCTCCCTCATGTCGTAAAAAGAAAAAGAAAGCTCCTAAGTATCAGGTTCTCCCTTAGCTTCTTTTCTATTTATGAAGCATATTTTGGTTGAGCAAGAGGATTAAGGAGAACTAAAACTAAGAGAATAGTAGTGGAAAATTATCATGATACATGGTGTTAATGCCTTGGGAATAAGAGAATAATTAGTGTTGGTGTTCCCTCATAAATGTCGAAGAGGAAGTGGAGACAAATGAAAGCAGAAAAAAGAAAACATTCATTTGTGTCATGTGAAGTACCTGAAGGATTTTGTTTCCACTTCAGCTTTTTCTTTCCTCAGGACTTGCTTTCTGTCCTTCCGCAAGATTCGACAGAAATGAGATTCCAGTCACTGCAGGTTGACTATTATAACCTATCTTTAATAATCTGATTAGCTTTCAGATACGTGGATTTTCTTGAGAGTCCTGCAATTACGTGGGAGTCAATTAGTTATTATTTGGTATGCTGTCGATTCCATCAGCAAGATTCAACAGAAGTGAAAATTTCGGCCACTGCATGTTGAATATGTGAATTTTCTTCAGAATCCTGCAATTATGCGGGAGTTAATCAGTTATGTTATCTTATGCTGCTGAATATTCATGAATTTGCCTGCTAAAACTACTGAACAAAACTTTGATTGTGATCTTCCTTATACTCTCTCCCTCCTCTTGTATATGTCTTTTGTATTTTTTTTACTCATAATATATTTTCTCCTAGTTTTCTCGCTCCTCACTTGTGCATGGAGTTTCTTTTCCAAAAAAAAAAAGAAGAGAAAAACTGAACCAGATGGTAGAAAACAACTAGTGTATGTGCTGCGCTTGTTGAACTCTGAAAATTGTGTATATATTTCTAACTTATTTTGCATGTTGTGTTACAACACAGAAACTTTTCTAGCAATAATTATTTACAACTTACTTTTTTAGTAAACAGTCTTGCATCTATCCTCAATTGGTATTTGCCTTGAGTAGCAAGCACAATGACATCTGGACGTCCTCAAGATGTAGCTAATACACATACAATTGTATTCCTGATTAGAAACCAATGCTTTCTCTCTCGAAAAAAAGTTAAAACACTCTAGAATCCAGATTAGCACTATTTACAAACTCGAAGATAAGCAAGACATTTGTGCACCTTAAGTTCTTGTGCTCACCACCATTCGACATTTGGGGAAACAGTTAGGGTGATCAAAACAGCAAGGACATGTCATCTTAACTGTACAGAAAACAATGTGTTTCTTCCACCCCAAAAAAGAAAAAAATATATGCTTCATCAAATACTAGATGTAACTTACATTGCCTTTATATCACTTCTATGAGAGAGGCTGCGTACTTTGGTTGGAGAACGGCCTAGCTGAAGTTACTATCTGCGTACAGCCTTGCACACTTCATTTATAGGCATGCCAAGAGATGACTTGACTGGCCTAATTTTATACAAAGAAAATGGAGAAAATGACAGCCTTCTTACGTCGTCATTGAAGATGAAAACGCCAGCCAAGAGATGACTTGACTGGCCATCCTAACAGAAGGACGGCATGATGCTCTCCGAAACAACATGATCATTAGAGCAATAGGTGACAATTTCCTTCTTGACTTGAAATCTGTGGGGTCCTCCTGACCTTGCGGTCCTTACGCTGAACCCATCCAATACGCTGGCGACGTGGAGCAGCGCACCGAGACCGAAGTGGCAGGTGAGGTTGAAGGACGATGCAGGTTTAGGGTTTTATTGCAATAAATTATTATTATTATAGGGAGTGTGAAAATTTGGATTTTATAAATTTGCAGGTTTAGAATTTAGTCATGAAAAACCGTTACTATTTTAGAGATGTAAAATCTGAATTTTACAAATTTACAATTTCTTTGAAATTCTTGCAGACCTGGCAGTCTAACTAACCAGACAAGGAGGTCAGAGTTGTCACCACCAGATAGACATGTCGAATAAAAGTAAATTCTCTGTTGATGATCTCCCGGTTCAGTCGATCGTCACATTGTTTCTATTGGAGGTGGAGTCCATTGCAATTTAGGTCATTGTGCCAATCATTGACGATATTTATGCATGATTAATTATTGCCGATTTGTTTGATGATATGTCATCTTCTACGGGCGGAGTTGCAGGTTTTGAATACAAATTGGGTTACGCTTGATTGAGGAGGCTTTAAAGAAAATAAATAATGTCGGTTGTGGGGACAACTGAATTTGGTGTTTCAATCAACATTTGGATATGTTACAATTTGGGTCGCTTGCGCGACCGTTATGAGGTTTTGGCAACATTGATTTTCAGGAATTTGATAACACTCTAATGGCAGCTAGCGTGATACTCTCTAAAGTTTTGTTGTTTGAAAGTGATGTTTTTTCTCTAATTTCAGCTCTAAATGAAGGGTTTATGTGTAAGGAGTTTGTTTTTCCACAGATACTATAATATTTGTTCAGTTGCCATAGATCGATATGAAAAGTCTACTGTAGTTTTATACTCTATTAATGGAACAAGAGTTCTTTTATTCAAATAATTTTACTGGAGTAGTTTCAATCATATCATGGAATTTAATTACCGTTGAAGTTGGTAGTTTGACGTATGTGATGGCTACACATACAAATTGCTCTTCTAATGAGTGTTTTTGTTGAGTTTTGTGTTTCAGATGGGGTATGTCAAGATTCCATGATATGAATTCTTCGCCATCTATCTAATGCTACATGTGATGTTTTGGCCTATACCGTTCAACGATTGAGCATTTGTTTTAGGAGGTTAATTGCATAGACTCAAGACTTTTGCTAGAGTTATGAATTGTTGAAGACCCATATTTGTTCGTCTGCTTTGTTGATACCTGTGTGTGGATCTGCTGATGGTTTGCTCAATTTTGCTTTGCGAGAAGCATTTAGACAAGATTGTTCTAGTCTTTTATATTCAGATTTGTCCGATGGACTTTCGAGGTACAAGATTAATTGGTGAAAACTTATTTTGAGAAGATTTTTCATATTTCGGCTATAAGAGCGGATTCGTATTAAGGTGAAGATTGTTAAAATATGATTCAAATTAGTCATCATGTCCATACCAGGCACTGCACCAGACGCCGTGCTAAACGGTGCATACAACAAGCCGTGTCAGACGTGGCAACAGCTAGCGTATTTGACTGATTCGGTTTCCTTCTTTCTTTGGGACTCATCTCTCCCGTCTTATATATGAATCTCTCTCTGTAGTTCATAGAAAAAACAAGTGCCTCACTATAAATATATTCTCATATAATAAATTCCGTCTTCGTACGTCCACGATTTTTTCTTGCAAAGATTTTTTATGTTAAATTTGTGTATATTCTTTTAATTTTTTATTTTTATCGTGTGTTTTATAACAGTACGCTTACCACTGATCAGTGGCCATGCAAAAATGACCGGCTGTTCCAGTTAAATCAGTCACCATCTGCTGAGTTGACTCGACGTCGTCGTCGCTAGCCAATTAACTGATCAGTAGTGGGTACATCACCCGGAACCGGAATGAATAGCATTTTCTTCACAAGGCTGATATCACGTGCGCCTAGAAATCGATTAGCCACTCAGTTTTTAATTCCTAGGTGCAATTTCTAGGCGTTCCAGCCAATCTGTCTAGACGTTCCAGTTAATCAGTCTTTACCGGCTGACTGGACGTCAAAGTACCGGCTGACTGGCCGGAAGTCGTGACAACCCGTTTCCATGTCTCTTTGACCCTACTCTAACGATTTCTAACTTCTAGCTTTTAGTTTTTTAGTTTTTTTATTTCTTTATATTATTTACTGTTTCTAACTTCTAGTTTTTAACTTTTTAATTTTCTCATATTTCTTTATATTATTTATAATAATATAATTTTTTAATTTTAATTACATTAAAAAAGTTAACAGTAACTACAGTGTATTTTCAGCCGTTAAAATAAAAAAACAAAAAAATATAGACTTCTAAGCTCAAATAAACACTACCTTTATTAGACTCCCTCGCTTATCGCCATAAACCAGTCAAATCAAGGCAGCTTTAATAAAATCTCATGTAGTACTTAGCTTATACAGGTATACATACAATATCTTACAGAGGATAATATATACTACAATCCAGCGATAACGTTGTGGCAAAATGCAAAAAAAAAAAAAAACGTTTAGGCAGACGAAAGTGGGTAAACATTCACTATACAAACTATACGTGCATAAATTTGAACAACATCTAGTCGTATATATTCTTTGGAATTGGACAGGTTTAATAAAAAGCTTCCTCGTCCTTTAGTTGTTAGATTTTAGCAGTGTGGCTATACAATTTGTTTTAAAGTTTTTAGTATTAAATAATATAACTTAGATGCTTTAGAATATATTTACTTATCTTATCAGCTATTTAGATTTCTAAGATATCATAAGCATTAGAAATGACAATAAAGCTTGAAGAAAAATACAACTTGAGAAACGTAATTGAAGTATATGTTTTGACTGAAGAAAATCATTGAGCAAAATAAGTTGTTGGGCTTCTTAGAAATGTAATCACTCTCCATCATACATGGATCATATAGCTGCATACTCCTATTCTTCCTCTATTAGTTACAGTTTTTTTAAAAAAATATATGTATGCGCATTTATCTCTATTTAATCTTAAGTAATACATTGATTATATAATAGTAAATTATCTTATTAGTTTATATGGTATTAGACTACCTTACTCACATACACACCAATGTACAATGGGCGACCTACCTTGAACTTATGTTCCCTCACATGTCTGCTACCCCACCGAACTATATGTCAACTATCTCTTCTCACTGCCACATCTTTTCTGCTTCAATCTCTAACAATAAGCTCAAATTTTAATCAATCCCTCTCAGCTGCTGACCCTTCCAAATTTTAATCATGTAGCTCTTTGCTTCTATGCTTTTATATGTCTATGCTTCTATTTGTATAGATGTCTACGCTTCTAATTGTACATATGCATGATGTTATGCGTTCTTGATATCCTCTTCTCCCGTGTCAATCGCTCCTCTTTTTCAACGTTGGCCAACTCAATATTGTGGCTTTCTCACTAATCGCGGTGATCCCCAATATTCACTGATGTTGGCATATTTGCTTTAGTCGTTATCTAACAATATAGAGAATCTTCTCGCTATTACCGGTGATATCATGCCCCACTACTTGTTACCCGATGACCCTGTATTGTCTATAGCTCATTTTCAATGTAAGGCTTCATCTCCTCTCTGCCAGGATTTCCCAATCATCGAGCTTCTTTGGCCACCGACTTCTTCGACAACACCAATGCTCACCACTCATCGTTACGGTCCTTTGCTTGTTTCAACGCTGGCCTTTCTTTTCAATGGCTCTGGCAAGTAGCGCAACATTGTCCTCGCCAAAGAACTGAGATGAGCAGCATGACATTATCCTTATCTCTACCATCGCTATCTCGGCTCTTTGCTTTCCCATGGATCAATGTCCTTTGAATTGCACTCTTTCATAGTGTTCTCTAACACCATTCGTGTCATCCTCGTTATAATTGTATTTTTATTTAAAACTTTATTTATTTTTTATTGGAGTTTAAATGCCGATCAAATCGCTAATTTTATTTAATTTATTCCAAATTTTAATTATTTAGGGATTTTACTTTGAAATTCATATGAAAAATCAAATTGCAAATTTTCTTTTTTTATTATTCCGAATTTTTTGTTGGAACTCATGTACAAATCTAATTACTAGTTTTTCTTTAATTTTATTCTAAATTACAGCTATTTAAGGATTTTACTTTGGAATTGATATCAAAATCAAATTGCTCATTTGTTTTATTTTTATTTTTATTTCAAATTTTAGTTATTTTAATTGAAATTTTTATACAAATATAATTGCTATTTTTTGTTTAGTTTTTATTCCGAATTATATTCATTTAGGTATTTTACTTAGGAATTTATATGAAAATCAAACTGCTAATTTTATTTTATGTTTATTTTGAATTTTTAGTTATTTCTAGATTGTATTTTGCATGAACTCTTTCTTTCAATCTGCACCGAATTATAATTATTTAGATATTTTACCTAGGAATTCGTACAGTAATCAAATTGCTAATTTTATTTTATTTTTTATTTTGAATTTCAGTTAATTTTGGATTGTACTTGATATGGACCCTTTCTTTCAATCTAGACTATTATAATCTTAGTCCACCATAGTCAACGGTGTAGATCTTTCTCTTTCTTCCATCGATTAACGTGTAAATTTCTAGCCCTTGAGAACGAAAATGGTAACATCATTTTCTTCTATTTTAATAATATAATATATAATAAATAGGATAGACAAATAGATATTGACACGAGAAAGAGAGGTTGTAGCTATTTGACTTGGACTTTTGGAGCCGAAACAGTTGCTGCGTAGGCAAAATAAAGAAGAAAAGGAACGTATCATGTGGGCTTTGCCGTTTGGACTGTTCTTACGTGCTCAGGCCACGGCCTTGCTCAAAACTTAACCACATGTTGCACGCACTGTGAACACTCGTTGAGTTCTTTGTTTTATCAGTTGCACACCAAACGATGTAAAGGAGTTGGTAAAGAGGTAGCGTCATTTCCTCATCTAGCTGGGTTCGTGTCCTAGGTTGATTCAGCGTGGGTATCTACCACCTACTTTTGGATGCCTAAGCTCTTGGCTAAATTAGAAAAATGTTTTATATTTTATCTACAAAATCATAAGAGAAGATTATTATGTAAAAGAATGCTTAACATGAATGCAATTTATTTTGGAGCCAATTTGAACACAACATACCAAGGACTACACAAGACACAAGATGATATATGCTGCATACACTGGCCTTAAAAGCAAGATACACCACATTTGTGGTACTCATATAGGAGTATTTAAGGCATGTATAATAGTATAGATAACTACTGGTTATAATATCCTCTATATCATCTATAGACGATGCTAAAGGCAGCTCATACAATAGGTTGTCTTTTTGCATGTCTTTATAGACAACTTCTTCATGACATAATATGTCTTGTTTATCATGTTACAGTCAACTACTATATAAGAGACGACCCAATTATCTATACTCCCTCTCTCTCCATATCATCTCATCCTACATGATAAGATTTATAGATAGCTGACATCACACTATTGTACATGACCTTATGATCGCTTACACTTTATTCAAAAGAATAGCGATTACACATAAACAGGAAAGACACACACATGCTTTGCAACAAAAATGACTAGTATGTTGAAACTTATTTAGACAAAAGTACAGCTCCTAAAGTAACCGAACTGCTTATTCAATCTCCTCTAACACAAAAGTCCATGCAGCTTTGCAACCACCTCCTGCATGTTGATGTGTTCACTTGGGGATGGCTTGGTACAGAAGTCCAATGTTTAGCACAGAAAGCAAACATTGTACACCCTTTGGGGATTAGCAATCTGCAATATCTTGTCAGAAAAGTTCATCTCTATGAACTTTGCAATGCTCACTCTGTCCTTAAACATGTTGTTTGTTGGCCTCCTTCAAATGAATATTTCAAGAAAAACCCCAAAGCTGTAAACATCCGCGGGCAAATTGAAACTTGGCCACCTACTGCACATTCTTTATATCACATATAAGAAGAGTCTAGTTCACATTCACAGGTTCAAATTAATAGAAGACATACGTAGCAAAACAAGACAAGATAAAAGTGGCCCATACCTAGAGCAACATATCCAATTGTTCTCGTTATTGAAGCAGAAGAAGTTGAGTTTGAGTCACCAAGAGATGATGTTTATGGAACCAACTTTGAATCTTGCAAGGCCAAAGACTTAAACAGGTTACCAATCTAACATAGCAAGAATATGACAAGAATACATCTCCTAATTCTACGAACCCAACTCTTAAACATGGCAAGCACATACAAGGAGAGATCCTAGCAGACAGTAGAAGCTGGATGCAGCGTGCGATGTCTAGGCCCTCTCGCCCCTGATGCAGCGCACAAGCTGGATGTCCTTGACACCTGTCATCAAGGAAGAGAGGGGATCGGATGGTGGCCGGTTAACACCGGCAAGGAAGGAGAGACGGCGGTAGCATTACCTTTGTGTCACAACAGTGACACTGAACAAGACACTCTTACAACACTTACGATAAGAGTGTCTTATGTAGTGAACCGTGATGTCACAACCAGAGGTGCTAGCTCATGGCAATACTCGGCATCATCGAGGGGAGGATGAAGGAATAAGCTAAGAGTGGATGAACTAGGAGCAGCGCCGGTGGAACTCAAGCGTGCCTACCGGTGGAAAGGGAGAGGGGAGTAATAAGGGGTGAGAAATGGGAGGAACCGGTGATTGCCGTTCGATGCGGAGAGAATGGACGGGTGAGACCGAAATCCCGGGGGATATGCCACGGATCAGTGATGTGTCATTATCACAGATGATTTGTTATACAAACTATTTGTGATAATGCCATATCAGAGATGGTTTGTTATATGAACCGTCTATGATAACGCTTAAATATGTGCACCCTACTCCCGCCTTTTAATATTCCAATGCAAACGACCCTTAAACTTCCACACCATTCTGGTTTTATATGCAGCGTGGTGTACAATTCCTTGATACCACAAACTCAATCTCTTCTAAATTGTCCTATCCTTCATCTTCTTCACCAAATTTCTCAATAATAGCATCTAATATTCTTTTGATCTCCTTCCTCTCATCTATCCATCAAGAGTTGTTTGGCCGCAACCTTACACAGGTGGCCAACAACTTACGTCTGTAGCAGCTCCTCCGCTCATGCCCTGCTCTCCTTCCTCAACTCGCTTCCATCCATCAGCTGGACCTCATCATCCACCATCGACGGAGGTGTCTTGTTGCCACTCAGGAAAGGAAAACTGCCCTCAGCCTCATTCTTCTCTTCAATGTACGCAAAGTAGAAGAAGCTCTTGCAGCAGTGGAGAGACACATGAATAACCTTGCCGATCAAGCAAAAGTGGCTGATTCTGAGGAAGCTTATCATGGCATCCTCTTTGAGATTATGAACCATACTAATGATTTGCCCAGGCTAGAGGAGGAGGTGGAGAGGGCAAGGACAATATTTACGACATTCAAGAATGCAGTGCTGATCCTCCAACTCTAAAAGTAGAAGAGGAAGCACATGAAGCCTAGAAAACCAAGATATGGGAATATCTTTTTTAGGACTTTTGTAATAAATTTGACTTGGATTTGTCTTTTGTAAAAGTGACTAGTCACATTCTTATATGTTCCAACTTAGTAGCTTGTGTAGTTCATATGACAAAGGACAAAACATAGACGGTTGTAAATAAAAACCGCCCGTTATATTTTCATATACGGTTCTAACTAAAAGCCATCTGTGATAACGTACAAAACACAGATAGTTATAAATAATAATTGTCTGTGATATTTCATAGATGGTTCTAATTAAAAATCATTTATGAAGGCTTTTAAACCTAACCATCTTTGATAGTTTTAGAGACGGCTTTCACCATGAACCATCTGTGATAATTAAAGCACAGACGGTTCTATGAACTATCTGTGATGAAGCATTCAGTATAGCTTATTTTGTAGTAGTGTTATATTATATTTTTAGAATGTTATACTTTTAAGCTAACCTTTGATGTCATCATATACAAATTTCTCATTTTAGCATTGTCAAAACAGTTCTTTCTACCACTTTTAAGAACCATATTTTATTAATGGGCTTGCTCCTTCATGCTTCAAAAAAATTAAAAAGCACTTCATCTACTAAAGTTTCACAATAATGTAGAAAAGTTCTACATAATTTTAAGCCCATCATAATTCATGGGCCTCATTATACACCTAATATTTTGTACATATACATGGTTAATTTAACGTTGGAAAGTTTCATCAACATTCAACATAACAAAGAACTCCCACCCCACGCACAAACACATTAGCAAATTGGCCTAGAAGTTTATTTATTAATACATGTACATAATTGTCTTAAGTTGTGGCAAAGATCCCATAGTTATGCATCTCCTAAAATAGGACTACATACTGGGCTCTGATACTACTTATCGGACCAATGCCTATAATCAAGGGGTGAATTCTTTTCCCAAGTATTCAAAATCTTTACTCAAATAACTATGAAAGTTCATATATGTGAACTTTTCAATGCTCAATTCGTCCTTAAATATGTCATCTGTTGGCCTCCTTCCGATGAATATTTCGAGGAGAACAACTCCAAAGCTATAAACATCTGAGGCAATTGAGATTTGGTTACCACTAGCGTAATTTGTAGTAGACCCCATACAAGAAAAGTTAGTCACATGTTAGCACAATTTCTAAAAATAAGTAATTTGTGCTTAAGTTATATGGAGACATAGAATAATAAGAAATTAGACATTACCTGGGGCCACATATCTAATGGTTCCCATAATTGCAAGTGAAGAAGTTGAGTTCGAGTCACCGAGAGATGATGTTGTGGAATCAACATTGAACCTAGCAAGGCCAAAGTCTCCAACATGAGCTGTCATATTGTCATCTAAAAGAATGTTGCTAGGCTTCAGATTGCAATGAACAAATAGTTCCTTGATTGTTATGGTGGAGGTACTCCAATGCATCTGCTACATCCACCACAATGCTTAACCTTTGAGCTAGTGTAATGTGGTTTGAAGTTGAAGTGTTCTCATCATCTCGAGTTGAGTATAGTAACACCTGCAAGTCCCCTCGTGGCATGAACTCGTACACTAATTCTTTGAAATCATTTCCCTTAGCCTCAATACTTGAGCATGCAGTAAGGATAGGAACTAGATTACGATGACGCATATTTCTCAAAGCATTGCATTCTGCAATGAAGCTCTTTTGTGCTCCCCTTGTCTCCAAGCTAAAGACTTTTATGGCAACCACAATTCCGTCTTGCAACAGTTCCCCTTTGTACACAGAACTATATCTTCCTCTGCCGATTAAATTGGATGTGGAGAACCCATCGGTCGCTTTAGCAATATTGTTGTAAGAAACTTTGGGAAATTTTCTATCAAATGAGGGTAAAGATACAGATTTTCTCTTCTGTTTTACCCTCTACAGAAACAAGACAGAGATCAGCATAGCAAGTGACACCATGCTGGCTAATGGGGTCACTACTTTAAGTGCAATAGATTTCTTGTGCTTAGTTGAATTCAAAGGCATGGTAAAACGTGCAAGCAGGTGCAACTCCGGTGCCCCACCACAAAGTGCCTGATTTCCATCAATTTCTATGTTAGTTGCATTGTTGAATATTCCTTTTGTTGGGACTTCACCCTTAAAATAGTTGAATGACAAATCTAGTTGCTCAAGACATTATAGATGGCCAAGAGACACTGGTATTGTCCCAGTTAAGTTATTGTGGGAGAAGTTGGGCACTTTAAGGCTACTTATGTTGCCTAATGAAGTGGGGATGCTTCCATTGAGAGTATTCTAGTTCAACTCGATGTCTTCCATACTTTCACAATTACCCAAAGTGTTAGGAATATCTCCAGATAGCTTATTGGATGAAAGATGCAAATTCACAAGTTGCTTAGCATTGCCTACTTCAGTAAGAAGTTGTCCATCAAGGTTGTTGAATGATAAATCAATTCACAATATTGTAGGAATTCTTAAGATCTCATTTGGAACCCTACCATGAATATTGTTATTTGAAATGTTCAATGTTTCAAGCATTTTAATGTTTCCAAAGCGTCGCGGTTTGTTCCCAACTAATTGGTTGAATCTAGAAAAAGTTGTGTCAATTGAGAAAATTGGAAAGGGAGGATGGAATAAACCCTATAAGGATGTTGTTAGATAAGGTAGTGTTTGCAATGTTTTGAGAGCTCCGAGCCATTGTGGTATCATACCTGTAAACTTATTGTCATCCAACCCTAAACCAATTAGGTTTGAAAGGTATGCTATGCTTGAAAGGAAAACCCCCTGATAATTGATTTCCTCCCAAATATAGATATGGAAGATTAGCGGAAAGGATACTTAAAGAGCTTGGTACTTGCCCTTCTAGATGATTCATCGATACTGTGAAAACTTGTAACCCGGTATCATTTGCTAAGCTGTTCATAAACTCCCAGTCTTGCTTGTTACATGCTTGGAGTTGATTCAATTCAAGATCCAACCGAGATAGTTTGGTAAGTTTGCCGATGGAGCTAGGCACAACCCCGATGAAACTATTACATTCTATCTCGAGTTTAACTAGCTTGGAAGCGTTTGTTAAAGAATAGGGGATATGCCCATGAAAGAAGTTGAGACCTAATGTGAACACTTGGAGATTGGGTAGAGAGTTACAGACATAGGATGGTATTTCTACGCTTAAACGATTCCCACCAAGGTCAATACCAACAAGAGTAGAAATATTTAAGATGGCTTGTTGAAACCCACTTGTAAACAAATTGCCACCTGCATACAAGTACTTTAGGGTGGGTAACTTTGTAAACTCATTTGGGATGTTGCCCTGGAGGATATTATTCGCACAACTAAGCTTATTGCGTGTGGTGATATTGGCAATAGAAGAAGGAATGGTTCTAGTAAGATTATTATATGAAAGTTGCAGCTGTTGAAGGTTTGGAGGCAAATTTGTAGGAATTTGCCCAACTAGATTATTGTTCCTCATCCATAGAACCTTGAGCTGTGAATAGTTTGCAAAATCAGGTATAATTCCTTGTAGCATGTTATAACTCAAGTTGAGGGTTTGAAGATGATGCAGGTGACCAAGGAAAGGGGGGATTTGTCTGGTGAATGCATTTTCAGGTAGGGCTAGGTACTTTAGGAATGTTAGGTTCCCAAGTGAAGGATACAAAAAGAGCTTGATACCTGCCCTTCTAGATGATTCATCGCTACTGTGAAAACTTGTAACCCGGTATCGTTTCGATATGTAGCTAGGTGCTTCAAGAGGATGGCTTGCAATATGATTTCGATATGAATTCCATAGTAAAACCCCTTGTTATCTGTAATTCAGGACAACCAAGTCTTCCGTGGCTAAAAGTCTTGCGGTCAGCTGATTTCTCTTCAAAAAGCATCACAGACTCCATGCAAACGCGAACAAAGTGGATTTATATGTGTAACATCCCAAATATGGGAAATAGTGTAATTAAGAAAATTTTAAAATCTTTTCATCGCTTTTCAGTGTATTTCAAAATTTTAGCTTTTAATCGAGCTCTTGATTTGGTTTTGCCAAACAATTTAATTCATGAAAAATAAAAATCATGGATCAAAAGCCAAGCGTTTAGAAACTAATTTGAGCAAGAATTTTGAAATGGAATTTCAAAACCGAGAATAGAAATTGAAATCAAGTTTAATATTAAAATTTCCCATCTAATTATTATAACCAAAAAAATCAAATCCTGAAGTACCAAAATATCTTTCGAAACTCAAAATTTTGAAATTCAAATTTTGAATCCAAATATTTGAACCAAGACACCAAGACTTCAAATTGAAAATCTAATTCAAATATTGAATTTGGAAATTGAGCAAGAATCCTCCTTTCCTCTCTTCCCTCCTTTGCTCTGCTCGCTTGATCAGTCGCGGCGCCCACAACCCCGTGCACTGCCGCCCGCCGCCCACGCTAGGCCGACCCATCCCCGTCGCCCTTGCCACGCCCCTGCGCGCTCTGCGCCACGCTGCCCGCGCCACGCGCCTGACCGCCTCACGCCGCCCGGCTGCTACCTACAATGATGCCATCGCTCATGCGTATTGCAGCAACGAGTGCCGCATCTTTGGCTGTTTGGTTGCTAGCCACACTTTGCCAACAAAAATTGCCACACTTGCCTAAGTTGAGGTGCTCAAATTCTTTGCCACACCTTAGCAAGCCTAAGGGAATCTTGCCACACTTTTTGAGTCATTGACATGTGGGACCATAGGGAATCTTGCCACAACTGTGGCTGCAACCAAACAGACTCCCAAAGTTAGTCAAACTTGCCTAACCTTAGGTGTGGTAAAGCTGTGGTGGCAACCAAACACTCCTACGTCCCTCGGCTATTAAAGGCCCCGAGCTTGCCCTTGCTCCTCCGCATTGCCCCTTCCTCCATTTCTTCCTCCCCAGGCAAACGTCGCCCGTGCTAGCGCCGGCCGTCGCTCCTACTTCCGTTCCAGCCATCCTCTCCGCAAAACCAGCCGTGTCAAAGTGCATTCCCGAGCATCTAATCCTCGCCCTCCCATTTAATTGAAGCTTTATGCCCCGAGCTCGCTGGGCGTCGTCCTTCACCGTCTCGGCGAAACCCGCGCCACCACCGCCCCTCATCTCGAGCTCCTCCCTCTAATTCGCCGCGTGGGAGCATCTCCTCGCGCCCGTAGCTCTCCAACCGTCGATCGAGGCACCCTCCACGGCTCCACCCCGCTCGCTGCCACCGACGGCCTACCCACGCCGCGTGCTCGCGCGCCGGCCTTCTCCGATGCCTCCCGCCTTCACGGACTTCATGGTATGCATCCTTGCACTCTATTTGTGCTCATGCTCACCTTAGTTTGCTCCCGCTCTTCCTAGGACGCCGCCGCCCCCACGCTCGGCGCTCCCTACCGCCGCCGGCCACCCTCGGCTCCACCCCGAGCCGTGCCGATGCCTCCATTGGCTTCCTCAGTTCCCAGCCATTCTGTTTTGGTGGTCGCCTTCGCCTCCCCGGCCTCTGCTCGCCGGCGACGGCATCATCCTGGCTGGTGCACGGTCCCCTGAGCTCTCCTCTGTTTTGGCCTCTCTCTCTCTCTCTCTCTCTCTGGATGACAGGTGGGCCCGCTTCTTTTAAAGTTAACTTATGTTTGGCATCACCAATTAAAATTGCAATCCTGGTTAGATACTCTCTGTTCACAATAATAAGTCGTTTTGAAATATGTATAGTTAAACTTTAAAAACTTTAACTATCGATATCTTTTAAATATTTAGATTAGATATATGAAAATTATATGCGTAGATTTATCTTGAAAAATGCTTTTATAATATTATAATTTTGTTGAGTTTTACAAATATATTATAGTAGTAATTAGTGGTCAAAATTGTATTCTTAAGAACGTGTCGATGTCTAAAACGACTTATTTTTATGAACTAGAGGGAGTAGCTTGTAAACATCATGAAAACTCCTTTTAAATTAAAAAATTAAGATAAATAATTTAGTTAAAATAAAATTAAAATGGTGAAATGAGAATAAAGATTTAATTATGAAATCATAAGTTCATGCCAATTAAAAAATACTAGAATTTAGTCTTGATTAATTTCATGTCAACCAAGAAATTAGCAAGATAATTATTATGAGATTCATTAGTGCAAGAATTTGAACTTGCATATTATCTTGAAATAGAAATTGACATTATTGAAAGATGATCTTTAATGCTCTCAATATTTGCTCTCCAACTTCAATATTAATTGCAAATCCTCTCAAAACACAACTAGTCCAAGTAAAATATATCATACATTTTTCCTGAGATCTAAAGTTATCAATGTAAATTAAAGATAATTGGTATAACAAAATTTTGCCACATAAAATAATAAATATTGTCTGCTCATCTCCAAAATCACAAGGCTGCCTTTTCATGTAATGCTTAAATAATTTTGGTAAATCATTTTAATTTTAAATCTCTAATATTTATATAGAAATGCGAAGATCTAATTAAAGAATCCCTTGCATGATTAAGAAAATTCTCAAAATAATTAGGGCATCATTAATCCTCATCTCAGATCCAATTGCCAATAGGATGACTCTAAAAAATAGTGGTATGTCACTAATATGTATCTTAAATCCAAAACATTTCAAAAAGTGTACAAAACGATGTAATTTCATACAAAAAGCATCTTTAATTAACGAGTCATGCTAAAATGTAATCTTCCCTAATCATCTGACCTTTATTTCAAGATTTAAATTCACCAAATGACAATTGAGAATATTTAATACACCGTTAATTCAACTCGATCTTAAAAGAGAATGCATTTAAAATATTAACCCATTTTCCGATAAAACGCGGGCCGTTGATCATTACTAATAAATTTGTTAATTAGTAAAATAAACAACTTCACTCATGATAAAAATTGATTAAATGACCAACTCCAACTCCATATTTTAACTACTTTATTGAAATAATGGTTCAATGAATTGGCAGTTGCAATATTAGATAATTTGCATCTTGAATTATCAAAGTCAATTCAACTAATTAACATTATACACATCCTATGTGAAACCCACATCCTAAAATCACTAAGTTTTATCACTCGGGAAATAATATCCAGTATCCCAGTTAAAACTCTCCCATATATCTATAGGTCTCGTCTAACCTATGAAATTTCCTTAATAAATATAAATTAATTAAAGAAGCTATTAATTACAGGTTGACACATGGTATCTTATAATCAGCTATGTCTAGCCATGCTCAAATCTAAAGAGAAATATTCTCGTAAATATTCTTTCAACATCAATCCTTCTTTTATCCCTCGCAGCGAAGCTACTTCATCGCTTCGCTTTCACTCGAAACTTGTTTGACTCTGCCTCTATCCTGCGACTCGCTAAATCTTCTTTCGTATCCTCAATCCTAGCAAAATATAAATAAGCTTGATTGAATTTATTTGGACTTTTGAACGTTCTTGGATTTATTTGGTTTGTCAATCGTTTGTCATGTAATTAGAAGCAGGAGTCACGAAGAGGCGATAGGTTCAAGCGGGATCAATATTTCGATGAAAATGGAGACTAAGGATTCAAGACCACTGATTGAGAAGGCAGGTCATTACTTGATCATATTGGCCCTATATTTTATGCATATTATGTTCATTTAAATTACCAAAGTGCATGCTTAATTTATTATGCAAATATATGTCAATTCGTAAGGTAGTTACATGCCTAATAATGTAATAATTTTAGTATGCCATCCTTGACTCTTGAATCATCTAATCCTTGTCACCATAGATGTTAATGGTAACTTTACTAGCTATAAGTCATACTGAAGTGCCATGCTAGTCTTGCTAAGTAGCAAGGCACTAGTTGCCCTGATCATCATCTTTTACAAACATGAAACTTATTTTGGGCAGTCATGGGATGTAAATGGCTGATACTTTGGGATAATTTAATTTATGCTTCTCAAAACCCTAAAACTTGTTGTTACCTATCTAGATGGATGGTAAGAGGTGTTGGTGCCAATGTCACATGAGAATTTATGGTTTGTGGTATGTATCGCCTAGATAAATTAAGGACTTAATTATGTGATGACCTCCTAATGTAAACTAGTACAACCACAATTCTGCAACTAGGCCACATACAGTTACTAGACATCAGAGTCATTTCACTGGTGTGGGAGTGAAGTAGTGTATGTGCGGACAAAAGTCCGGCATGAATGGGACACCACCGGAGGTGATGTGTACCCGCTGGACCTATGGACACATCGTAGTCCAACTGGCCTAGTGACTAGGGTATGACTTCCCGCATAACTTATGAGGCCTACTTCATGTGGGACAAGCTCATATGGGTGAATTGGCAATGGGACGAGGTAACTACGAAAATCTATGTGACGATCCCTTGATCTACATGTCTAAAGAATCATGTAGAGTTATCGGGTTGATTGTCTCTTGTGGGTAAAATGTACAGTCTCTGTAGACTATAAACTATTCAAACAGTCGTGCCCACAGTCAAGGGCGAACATGGGGAACTTACTCGAGTTAGATTCTATTTCAAAAACCTTTATGGGTGAGATAAAAACTCGTTGAACTTTCAAATCAATGCCTTTAACAACGAAAAGAACCTCAAGACTCCTTTGACAGCTTTGCATATATTAATATTGCATTCTGTGTAGTGACTTGCCGAGTACCGTTGTACTCATTCTTGCTTAATTACCATTATTCAATTAGTAAGAAAAAGAAGGCTAAGACTTGCGGTGCTCTAAAGGAATCAACAGATGTTGAAAGACGACGAGGCCAAGAATAAGGTTACAAACCCTAGTGGGCTGCCTATGCGCGAGTCCTGAGGGTCCCACCTGTGTGAAGTTCCGTTTCCACTACTGAATTTTATTGATTTCGATCTAATTGGCCTATAAGTAAGTAATTACTGTATTATTTACACTTCCATCTGATATGTTTTTGATATACAATTATGTATCTATGAACATTATCTACTAATCCAAGGAATAGTATAATGAAATCACAAAGGATTCTGGATTAATAAAATCTGGGTCTAACAATATGTTTGTGCTTCTCTAGCATTAAACATAACACTCATGCACACACATACTTATGGACACATCATGTGGGCTTTAATTGTTATTTATGAACATGTAATCCGGTGTAAATGGCATGGTAGAGGACGAGAAGGACTACTCTTTGCCTTTGCCTTGCTCTTGCGAGCTCTCTGGAGCAATTACCCTACTTATGGACATGTACATCCTTTTCTCTCTCTCTCTCTCTAAATATAAATTATGTGCAATCCCTTGTACCATCAATGCTAACAGCTCACAGCTACCGGCAGCCCCTTTATAATGCATAACAGCTTTAAGTCTGGTGCATTTTATTTAAAATAGTTACGTTCCCACTCTCATACATATTAGCTTCAAAATAGATAAATAAAAAAATCCAGAACAAAGCTATGATACCTCCCTCCCATGTGCTTTGCAGGTTGGACCCACATGAATTTGTAGCTTCACGAAGTTATTGTAGATCTATTTGAAGCTATTATTCGTGCTAACGTAACATCTCTCCTAAGTACATAGTTAACCATGGAGCATTGAAGATTTTCTGACCCTCTAAGCGGGCCATTTCATTGGTTATTGCCTCTGCCCTCTAGCAGGTTTTTACGCATGCGGTTCAGGAGCCTAAGCTACGGCTTTTCTTTTCAGCTCTAGCTAATGGCTTTTACATCTAGAGCGATGTTTGTACGAATGAACCATATGTCAATAAGTTGCTTTGAAAAATCTATCTTGATAAGCTATTTTGAAAATGTGATGGAGAAACTGTTTTATTTGATTGTTCGAGAAAAGCTATAGAGGCCTTAGCTTCTGCAGCACAACCCATGTCCACAAGGGCCTGAGCGAGCTGTTTATCCCTGAATGATAGGGCAAATACTGAGCGAGCTGGGCTGATCGAGCCCATGCCGGCCGCGTGTGGTGTAGCAGCTAGGAACGCCTTTCTTTCTCAGTAGCGTTGGCATACCGCACGGAGACTTGTGTTTTGAGGTCCATCTTGTTTCTGGTTGATGAGGAGAGAGATCAGAGATCCGTCCGTCGGCGTTGCATCCGCAACCTTCTCCTTTTGGATGGTAGATTTTGTATAACAAGTTTTTCAATATGAATGTGACTTATTTTGAAGCCAACTCAAACAGAACAAACCAAGGACACACAAGACGTAAGATATGCATGTAGCACAACATCTTGCATATTTGCATCAAGGATAAATTATGTTTTACGGTTACAGTCTACAGAGCCAATTTGTCACGCAATGAAAATAAGAAACACTACATCATCTAGTACTACATCACTCCAATTTTTTGTGGTCTTTTTTTTTTTTTAACTCAACCACTATTTTTATTCAACGGAGTGGCGATCTCATCACAACAGAAACAACACATGCATGCTACGTGATAACTGATGAATCTTTCATAAACTATTTAGACAACAACACTGAACTGCTTCTTTAGTTCCCCCTGAAATATGTATCCCTGATTTCGTGCAGCTTTGCAGCCACCTCCTGCATGCAGGTGCGTTCACTCGGGGACGCCTTGGTACAGCAAAGGCCAATGTTGAGCATAGAATGCAGGCAGTGTACACCTTTTTCCTTCACGACTGTTGGGGTTTCTGGGCAAAAGTCCAACTCTTGTCGCAGCTGGGGATCAATAATATGTAATATCTTGTTAGGAAAGTTCATCTCTGTGAACTTTGCAATGCTCAATCCGTCCTTAAATATGTCATCTGTTGGCCTCCTTCGATGAATATTTCAAGGAGAACAACTCAAAGCTATAAACATCTCGAGGCAGTTGAGACTTGGTTACCACCAGCGTACTCTGTAGTAGACCCCATACAAGAAAAGTTAGTCACATGTTAGCACAATTTCTGAAAATAAGTAATTTGTGCTCAAGTTATATGGAGACATAGAACAATAAGAAATTAGACATTACCTGGGGCCACATATCCAATGGTTCCCTTTATTGCAAGTGAAGAAGTTGAGTTTGAGTCACCGAGAGAGGATGTTGTGGAATCAACTTTGAACCTAGCAAGGCCAAAGTCTCAACATGAGCTGTCATATTGTCATCCAAAGAATGTTGCTAGGCTTGGATCGCAATGAACAATAGTTCCTTGGTTGTTATGGTGGAGGTACTCCAATGCATCTGCTACATCCACCACAATGCTTAACCTCTGAGCCAGTGTAATGTGGTTTGAAGTTGAAGTGTTCTCATCATCTCGAATTGAGTATAGTAAAGCATGCAAGTCCCCTCGTGGCATGAACTCGTACACTAAGGCTTTGAAATCATTTCCCTTAACATCAATACTTGAGCATGCAGTAAGGATAGGAACTAGATTACGATGACGCACATTTCTCAAAGCATTGCATTCTGCAATGAAGCTCTTTTGTGCTCCCCTTGTCTCCAAGCTAAAGACTTTTATGGCAACCACAATTCCGTCTTGCAACAGTTCCCCTTTGTACACAGAACTGTATCTTCCTCTGCCGATTAAATTGGATGTGGAGAACCCATTAGTCACTCTGCTAATATTGTTGTAAGAAACTTTGGGAAATTTTCTACCAAAAGAAGGTAGAGATATAGATTTTCTCTTTTGTTTTTTCCTCCAGAATAGCAAGACTGATATGACCATAGCAAGTGACACCATGCTAGCAAATCCGATCACTACTTTGAGTACTATGGATCGCGTGTGCGTAGTTGAACTTGGAGGTGTAACAGGGCAGGCCGGGAGGTGTAGCATTGCTGCCCCACCACAAAGCCCCTTATTTCCATTAATCCATATAGCAGTTGTGTTCTTGAAGATGCCTTTTTCTGGGACTTCACCCTCGAGATGGTTGAATGACAAATCTAGTTGTTCAAGATATCGCAGACTACCAATAGACTTTGGTATGGATCCTGATAAGTGGTTGTGAGACATATTGAGTACTTCCAAGCTGCTTATGTTGCCTAATGACGCTGGAATGCTTCCAGTAAGAAAATTCTGATCCAACTCAATGTCTTCCATACTTTCACAGTTACCCAGTGTGTCAGGAATAGCACTGGATAGGTTATTTGATGAAAGCAGCAGATGCTGTAATTGTTTGGCATTGCCTATTTCAATAGGAAGTGGTCCATCTAGGCTATTGAAAGATAGGTTAATTTGTATCATTGTAGGAATGTTGAAGATCTCCTTTGGCACGCTACCATGAAGATTGTTATTGGAAATTTGCAATTTCTCAAGGACTTTAAGGTTTCCTAAACTTGGGGGTATATGCCCATAGAACTGGTTATCGTTCAGAAAGAGTCCTCCCAGTTGAGATAAATTAGAGAGGGAGGATGGAACATACCCCGTAAAGATGTTGTTCGATAAGGATATTAATTGTAAATTTCCTAGAGATCCTAGCCATTCTGGAACCACACCTGTAAATTGATTTTCTTCCAATCCTAAACCAGTCAAGCTGCGAAGGTTTGCTATACCGGCAGGAAAATCCCCTGATAGTCTATTGCCTCCAACGTAGAAATGTTGAAGCTTCACAGAAAGGTTGGCAAATGAATTTGATATCTGTCCTTCTAGGTTATTCCCATATAGCCCCAATATTTGTAGCTCACTACAATTGCTTAGGCTATTCATGAACTCCCAGTCTTGCTTGTCACGTCCTTGTAGTTGATTGAGTTCAAGATTCAACCACGAGAGTTCCTTAAGTTTGCCAATAGAACTAGGCACCACACCAGTGAAATTATTTCTTGACATTTCGACCAAGAATAGCTTAGAAGCATTTACCAATGAATCTGGGATATGCCCGCCGAAGAGGTTGTCATATAAATCAAATATTTGTAGATTCGGTAATGAACTACCAAGATTTGATGGCAACTCTCCATTAAGATAATTGGAGCCAAGATCTATACCAACAAGAGAAGACAAATTAAGGATGGTTGGTTGAAACCTTCCTGTTAGGTTATTTCCAGCAATGAGAAAGGCTCGCAGCATGGGCAATTTTCCAATTTCACTCGGGATTTCTCCATTGATATGATTATCGCTGATAACAAGTCCAGTCAACGTCGTAATGTTACAAAGAGATGTGGGAATGGTTCCGGTAATATTATTATTTGAAATGTAGAAGTCATAAAGTCGAGGAGGCAAATTGGCATGTGTAGGTATTAGTCCCACTAGGTGATTGCCCTCCAGCCATAGCCTCTTGAGACTAGAACAATTTGCAAAGTCAGGTATCTCTCCTTGGAGTGTGTTATTAGTCAAGTAGAGATACTGGAGATGATGCAAGTGACCAAGGGATGGAGGGATTTGTCCAGTGAATGAATTGTTTCGTAGGAATAAAAATTTTAGGAATGTTAGGTTTCCAAGTGAAGGAGAGATGCGCCCCACTAAGCCTCGACCACTGAGGTCGAGGGAAGTGACACGACGTGGGTTCTTCAACCTACACGAGACACCTCCCCAATTACAGAAGTGAGTGCTCTCATTCCAGGACATCAAGGCTTGCTGTGGATCATGACTTATTGCATCCTTGAATTCAAGCAGTGATAAATGATCTGTCTCATTTCCATTAAAGGAGCAGATGACAACATGTGCACTGCAAGCCAGGAGCACCAAGAGAAACTGTCCGACTGCAATAACCTTCATGGCTAGGGATATACAAGGGACAAAAGTTAGATAGTCAACAAGTGTAAGCAGGGATGCAATGTTGGTGAGTGAAGTACCTGAAGGATTTTCCCTCGTACTCTTAGGAGTCAGCACTTGCTTTCGATTCCATCATCAAGATTCAACAGAAGTGAAAATTTCGGCCACTGCGTGTTGAATATTATAACTGTAGTCTTGACTAATCTAATTGCATTCAGATATGTGAATTTTCTTCAGAATCCTGCAATTATGTGGGAGTTAATCAGTTATGTTATCTTATGCTGCTGAATATTCATGAATTTGCCTGCTAAAACTACTAAACAAAACTTTGATTGTGATCTTCCTTCTACTCTCTCCCTCCTCTTGTATATCTCGTATTTTTTTACTCATAATATATTTTGTCCTAGTTTTCTGGTTCCTCACTTGTGCATGGAGTTTCTTTTCAAAAAAAAAGAGAAAAACTGAACTCTGAAAACAACTAGTGTATGTGCTGCGCTTGTTGAACTCTGAAAATTGTGTACATATTTCTAACTTATTTTACATGTTGTGTTACAGCACAGAAATTTTTCTAGCAATAACTGACCTGTTATTTATAACTTACTTTTTTAGTAAACAGTCTTGCTGTATCTATCCTCAATTGGTATTTGTATTGAGTAACAAGCACCATGACATATGGACGTCCTCAAGACACTAGATAACACACATACAATTGTATTCCTGATTAGAAACCAATGCTTTCTCTCCAAAAAAAAAAAGTTAAACACTCTAGAATCTAGATGAGCAC
The DNA here is from genome assembly GCA_036346575.1 of Dendrocalamus sinicus. Lineage (NCBI taxonomy): Eukaryota > Viridiplantae > Streptophyta > Magnoliopsida > Poales > Poaceae > Dendrocalamus > Dendrocalamus sinicus. The sequence continues at coordinate 134,525 of JAYEVI010000123.1, read as the reverse complement.
TATTTACACTCAAAGATAAGCAAGACATTTGTGCAACTTAAGTTCTTGGGCGCCATTATCTCACCACCATTCGCCATGTGGGGAAACAGTTAGGGTGATCAAAACAGCAAGGACATGTCATTTTAACTGTACAGAAAACAATATGTTTCTTCCACCCAAAAAACAAAAAAAATATATGCTTCATCAAATAGTAGATGTAACTTACAATGCCTTTGTACCACTTCTATGAGAGAGGCTGCGTACTTTGGTTGGAGAACGGTCATAGCTATAAGTTACTAGCTGCTTACAGCCTTGCACACTTCATTTATAGGCATGCCAACCATCTACTTCTTGAAAGCTATCTAATCTTCTACTTGACTGCTACTTCAATTTCAGTTTTGTATTCTTAAAAAAAAATCAGTTTTGTAGAGTTAAACTGCTTTCTTGTTCAGTTGAACTCCTATACATAGAACGATCAAGGCGGGTTCCATCGTCGTGAAGATGAAAACGCATGACCAAAGAAAATGGAGAAAGCGACAGCCTTCTCACATCGTCATTGAAGATGAAAACGCCAGCCAAAGAAAATGGAGAAAGCGACAGCCTTCTCACATCTTCTGGTTTCTATTGGGGCATTCTCTTGCATAATGTCCCTCGTTGCCGCAATCAAAACAAATAATAAACTCCTTATTTTTCTTCTTCTGAGGGCACTTACTGGCGTAGTGTCCGGTATTTCCGCAACAGAAATAGGTGACGTCCTTCAGGGACCTACTTGATGCAGTGTTATTATTGTTTCCATTGTGACGGCCTTTTCTCAATAATCCTGGCGGAGTAGGGTTAGGCGACAGCTTGTATGGATGGTAAGGGCTATGGCGAGTAGAAACTATTGGTCTTGTTTTCTCACTTCCACTAGGGATGGTTGTCTAGTTTTCAGCCATTGCATTTGCTTGATGAAGACTTGATTAGCGGGCCTATAGCGGGGTGAGGAGAGAACAAAAGCAAAGCGGGGACTCGAGTCTTGGTCCTTGTGTGGGTTGAGGCTTCCAAGTCGTTGTTTTTTTTATGATGTTGTTTCCTCCAAATATTGGGACGTTGAGTGGTCTTCACTTGTTCTTGATCATCTTGATCTTGGCTATTCATCACTTCACATTTGTAGGCTTGATAGGGTTTCAGTAAAAAGGGTGAGGTGCAATAGCATGAGGTATAGGAAGAATCGTGGAGATAAGTTAATCCAAATCCATTCGGACTTTTAAATAGCACATCCAAGAAGCTAGGTGAAACACAAACCACACAGATTTTTCAAAATAAGTTTTCTGTGGCTGCAAAAGGTAGCGTGCAGTGAGGGCAAGAAGGCGCGTCTGAGGTCCAACTGAAAATTTGCAGCAACACAGTGTCTATAGATGGGGACACATACGAAGGTATCCTATGCAATTCATCGGCATCTTAGTGTCTCTAAACATACAAAAGCTAACTCACATAAACTCCCTGAAGCAAGCTCTCTACCGATCTAGTCTAGTAGTCTATATCTAAACACCGTTGTTGGGCTCAGCAGCATCAGGTGCAGTGGAGTGTTGTCTATAAGTTTTTCCAAGGTTCATATTTAGACTGTTCTGCTCCTTCGGGCTTACTTAACTAAAATTTTGAAGTGGGGTAAGTGGCTAGAAATAGTGGGAGAAAATTTTTAATTTATCATGATAGCATGAGATGAGGATAGAAGGTTTGCAGCAGTTGCAAAATACACATTTTCAGCTCGTGCCGTAGTTTTGAAAATCATTGCAAAAAGCATTTAAAGGTCATGTTTGTAATAGCTCTGTAGTAGGGGTGGCCCCCACCTGAGCCCATCCGGCCTGTTATGTACACCCTTGTGAGAGACACATGTTCGTAAGGGCAAGATTGTAATTGTACTTTGTGCAAATATATATACGTGCCCTAGACATCGAGAAGGGGCAAGCATTATCCATCCATCACATCCACTCCACTACTCTCTTATTTTACTGTTTGGTCAGTAGCCACAACAGTTGGCACCGTCCGTGGGATGACAGAGAGCAAGCCGTCCGAGGGGTTGCCTCTCACCCTCCAAGGAGTCGTGCTATCATGGTTCTTCTCTATCACGCTCGGCTCCATGTACGCATGGTCCGAGTCCTCATGCACAATAACTTCTAAGGCAACTACATCGAGCAGGTCGACGCTAATTAGCTCTTCGCAATAGGGCAGCAACTAGGGGAGAAGCTTCAGGAGTATTTCAAGTGCTTTGCGAAGGTCTACTGCCAGGTGAAGAACGTCAATGAGATGACCATCATGGTCTCCCAAAAGGGCCACTGGCAGAATACAATGCACGAAAACCCATAAGAATGGTGACTAAACTCTTCAACAAGATGGAGGAATACACAAGAGTTGAAGAAGATGCAAGGCAGCACGAAGCCGATGCCACAGCGCCCACCTCCGAAGCTAAGCCCGCAAGCAACAAAAGGGACCCTGGGGCAGGTACGTTCTCAGCATCGAAGGAGGCACCAAGGAGAATGCTGCCCATGAAGGTCACGGACGCGGCCGGAGGGGCCACAGAGGCAGAAGGGGGCAAGGTTGAGACAACGGGTGTCAACAAAGGCCATGGTGTGAAGTGCATGGCCAGGGAGGGCGCATCACATGCGATTGCCCCACCATTGCGATGCTCCATGAAAGCATGGCCAGGGAGTGTGTCCATGATACGAGGGCGCCGGTGGTAGCACACGTACAACAATTGCTAGAAGTACCGCTCATCTAGCCTCCGCCTAGCATGTTGTGGATATAGGTCCCCGACGCCGGTCCCTGCCATGTGATCAACGCCATCACGGGCGGTTCATCCTTCGAATTCCCTCCAAGCGATAGCGGAGGACCTAAGCAGGACAAATACACCACGTCACCACATACCCCACACAAGTGCTCCTGGCATGGGCCGGAGCAGACATCACCTTCACAATGGAGGATGTCTCGGGAGTGGACTTCCCCAACTAGGACCCATTGGTCATCACGACTAACATCGCTGGATGAGATGTGAGGTGGGTCCTAGTGGACAGAGGCAGGGCTTCGGCATCGGCTGTCGCGGGCATGGGTGACGACGCAGGCGCGGCGATCGAGGACGTCGACGCTCGCGCTACAGAAAACAATTTCCTTCTTGACTTGAAATCTCAGAAAACAAGTCTAGGTATCATCTGGATGTTTTCTTTCTAACAATCATCCAGATTTGAGATCTTTGGATTAGATATCTAACGGCCCCTTTTTTTAGAGGGGAGATTTTTTTTGGAGGGGGTGGAGGGGAGAATTCATGGCCGTTGGATCTTTAATCTAATGGTCATAAATCTGGATGATAGTTAAGAAGAAAACATCTGGATAATGTTTATCAACACCCAAACAAGAATTATGTGTTTTAGTACTTTGCATTAGGTACTGAATTTCTGGTTGTACTTACATCCATTATCTAGCAATTTAACCCAAGAAAGAACTAAAAAGAACTGGCCAAAAACTAACTAGAATCCTGGAGAAAGATTTGAAAACAACGAAAAAGAACATAGAAGATTTGCGGGGTCCTCATGCTGAACCCATCCCATGCGCTGGCGACGCGGAGCAGCGCGCCGAGGCCGAAGTGGCGAGTGAGGTCGAAAAGGCGCCAGAATTTCTGCTGCTCCTCGTTCGTGAGAACCAGTACACCACCTCCTCCACCCTCTGCTGCTGCTGCGCCGCCACTATGCCCGTACGGGACATGGCGCAGGAAGAGATGGAGGTGGCGGAGCTCCGCCCACCGGCGACCGGCGGTGGCGGGAGGGACGAGCGCAAGGAAGCCCGGCCACATCGGCTGCTCAATACACGGGAATCTTGTGATCTTGCAGAGGTGTGTGCAAGGAAATTGTTCAAGCCGGAGCCGTAAATTCGCCAACTACATGCGATGATGAGCTTGTATGCGTATGAGCAGATGAGTGATGAAGCCGAGAGCCTCAAGTATGCAATGAAAGCGAGACTGGGCGGAGCTGGACCTGAGCGAGCATAGTATCCATGTCTTTGAGGTCGATGGGAAGCCACATCCGAGAGATTGCAGAGATACACGAAGAACTGATTTGTCCGGCGTTTCAAATCACAAGGCAGGATATGTGCCACACACAGTGCATAGTCTATAATTAATGTTCCGGAGGAAGAGAAGGAGAAGCTCCTCCTTCATGCTTCAAAAAAAAAGCTCTTCATCAACTAAAATTTCACAATAATGCGGAAAAGTTCTTGTAACGCCCCCATTTTTGGGAACAGGGACGTCGTCTGGACCTGCAATAGCCAGAGTTACATTGCGGCTCAACGATGTATCATGCACCTTACAAACAATTAAAACAAGTTAATTTAATTGAAATAAGACCTAATGGTCAACTTTAATGACAATACGGGCGTCCAAGCCCAAAACTTAACTTACATACAGAAGAGCCGAAGAAAACTCCACAGGAACACTTGAGTGTAGACGTAACCCTAACACGAACACTCGCAGCATCTTCTTTTCTTCTGCCATCTGTTGGCGAAATTTTGCAAGCCTGAGTACTCCGACCCCGTACTCAGCAAATCATATGTGGAAAATAATATATAACTATATGCCAGGATTCCTAAGGGATGGGAGTATAGTTGTTTTATTAAGAGGTGGATGCAATTTTATTTGCAAACAAATAAAACTTTTAAAACAATTGCTCCTTAAGATCAGGGGGTTTTCTGTTATCAGATAAAATCCCATCGTTACTCAAATTAACAACATCCGAAACACTACTTATGCCTCGTTGTTGGAATCACCCAATTAACACAGCTTCATTAACCGGAAGCACGGCGTATTCGAATACCATTTATTTCACTCTGCAGAGTTGCTCAACTTTACCCACACGATCCCTTAACTCCCGCTAAAGAGTTAAGAAAGCCAGGTCGTTTCACTGCTCAATTTTCTTTATAGGCTCTACCCGATAGCATCACTCAGTCACGGCCACACATTAAACAACAACTTCTCCCTGCCGTTTTAAGTGTCTACTATCGTTGTTAGGTATCCGCAGCATACCTAACTCCCCAGCATCCTGTCATCTCATCCTGTAGAGTTTCAATCAAATTGAGCAACTACTAAACCAGTGTTGACAAGTCAACTCCTGTGGTTTGAGCGGTCACTATGTCTGTTACTTGGCACAAGGTTCTTGTCCTTATATTTTTCACCTGAGGCACTCAACCACAACTTCCCCTGTGCTCAACAGCACTCACCACCATCAAACCAAACCAGCCTCCATTCCCGAGTAAAGCGGTGGGCGAAGTCTGCCTCACGGATTCCCACAACTCCTCTACCCGGAGTCGAACCCTAGGGTCAAGCGGTGGGCGAAGTCCGCCGCACGGATTCCCACAACACCTTCACCCTAGGTTATGTTCATTTTTAAATTCTAATGGCCCGCAGCCAAAGTCACTTAACAGTGTAAAATGTTGAATGAGATGATGGTATATACATTTATACAATACTTCAATAATTACTAAGGTTGTCAAGGTGAATATGGCCATCAAAGTAAACATGGCTTTTATCAGTGGTAGGACTTATCTAAATAGCATGTCATTCTAAACATTTCATGTTAAGCAAATAGCATTTCACAAGTATTCATAATGAAACTACATTACTTAGATAATAGGCATGTCATGGGATTCAATATGATCAAAAACATGTGACTTGCCTTCTTTTGTTGCGCTTGATCTTCTTGACCAGCTTCAAACTTATCTCATCCGCTTTTGCTGTTCTTCCGTTGACCAACTTGCTTGGTCCGTTCACTAGCGTAGAAAACGAAGCCAAATACGTTCCTGCTTTGCGAGATGCAAGCTGGGAACAAAATGCAATTAAAAATAAGAAAGAGCATAAAAATATAGATTGGGGTTGGGTAGTCGAAGTTCAATGGTGCTTGGAGGTGGACACGGCTAACATTGAATTAGATAGGCTTAAAGCTACTAAAAGATGTGTATGTGTGGGGCAGGATTTTGGGAATAAAAGGTAGACATTTTAGAAATGGGTGGTTGGTCTTTGAATTGGATGAATTTAGATTTTATCGGGATTTATTTTGGCAACATGGAGGAATTTGAATTTATTTGGAAATAAATATGGTGGAAGGGTAAATTTGAATCAATGACATTTTGCATTCATAAGACTTGAATTTGGTGAAAAGGTGAAATTTAAATTTATAAAACTTGAATTTGAGGGAATAGAGATCAAATTTGAACTCAGGAGATTAAATTGGTCAAAATGGTGTATTTTGGTATTTTTGGGATTTTTGGATTTTTCTAGAATTTTTGGAGATTTTTCTGGATTTTTCGGGATTTTGTAAAATACAAGAACAGTGCTGGGCTCGGCCTGTGAACAGTGAGGCCCAGCCCAAAGACACAGTGCGGGCAGCAGCCTTCTTCCCGCGCGGGGAAAAACCGGCCGACGGCCCGGTTCGCATGCCCGGCCGAGCGAGCCGTGGCCCACGCGCACGCGCGGGCGAAGCCCAGCATACACGCGCGCACGCCCGCCCGATGGTGGACGCGCGGATGGCGCGTGCGGTGGCGATCTCGCGGATGCGGGCGCTTGGATGAAGGGAGGCGCAGGCGTCGGCGGCTGGGATTTAATCCCGAACCGATGCTCGGATGGAGCGAGATCGACGACAGGGCGTCGTCGTCTTCCTCCCGACTCCCAGCTCAGGCAGCGAAACAGAGTCCGCCGCCGGCAGTGGAGCGGCTAGGACAAGGACGCCCGCGGGGATTGGCTTTAACCGAGAGGTGCAACTAGAGGTAGGGTTTCCATTTTGGGGCTTTTGGAGAGGAGAGGGTGGACGGAGATGGTCGCCGGCCGCCGGGAAGATGGTGGTACGCACGGCGGCAATCACGGGCTCCGGTAGAGATTGAGCCAAATTGATGGTGATTTTACCATCTATAGGCCCTAGGGATCACATTAGAAGTGAGGATGAAGCTCGGGGTTAGCTCAGTTGAGCCAGCCACGGAGAGGGTACTCCGACCAACACGGGTCTCCGCCGCCAGAGCTCTAGGCCAATGCTTCCGCTCCAACGAGTGTACCAACATGTTCCAGAAACAATGGAGATCATGTAAGAGCATGGAATCGAAAAATGGTTGATGAAATCAGAGAATTGCGGTTAGGGCTGACCGGACTCAGGGGCGGCGAATTCCGACGATTCGGGCGATGAGGTTCTAATTGATTGTGGGTGGAGGTTCGTGGGGATGCTAGAAGTGGCTGGGAGGTGGAGTTAGGCTCTTATAGCCCGTGCAATGCAGTTCCCCGGGAGATATTTCCCCAGCTGCGTTCGGCTCACGCGAAGTAGGGAGAGGGGGAGTGCACCGCAGTGGCGCAGGGGTCTGTGAGGGGGAGCTGACGCGGCCCTCTGCCCAATGGTACGTTTTAGTTTGCCCGAGAGGATAAGAACTCGCGGGAGTGGCGAGCTGGAGCGATGGCGGAGCTGCGCGCAGGCGCCGGCGCGCTGAGCGAGGGGAGGAGCAGAGGCGTGCGGCTGGCAGGTGGGACCTCAGCTCCAGAAGGTAGTGGCGTGATGATGAAGCAGCGCCGCAACTCGTGGCGAGGAAGGAGCCGCGTGTACCGAGCTTCTCTGGGAAGAAGAGGAGAGGCGCGCGCGAGTGAGAGCGCCAGGGGAGGAGCGAAGGCGTAAAAGCCAAAAGGGAAGGTGCATTTCCAGTGAAATTTCCAAATTGGGAAAGAAAAGGAAATTCAGCACAATGAAAATAGAAATTCAGCAAAATCCACAAAAATTTTAAAAAAAATTGAAAATTTTGGGGTGTTTCAGTTCTACATGATTGTAAGCCCATCATAATTCATAGGTCTCGTTATACACCTAATTTGTACATTTACATGGTTAATTTAACGTTGGAAAATTTCATCAATATACAACATAACAGCAACTCTCTCTCGCACACAAACACATTAGCAAATTGGCCTAGAAGTTTCTTGATACATGTACATAATTATCTTAAGGTGTGGCAAAGATCTCATAATTATGCATCTCCTAAGATAGGACTACGTACCAGGCTCCGATGCCACTCGTTGGACCGATGCCAACAATCCAGAGGGTGAATGATTACGGAAGTATTCAAAAATTTTACTCAAATGACTATAAGAGTCATCAAATGCAGATTATACCTCCTATACAAAACTTACAGAGATCTAGAATCAAAAGATGCAACACTCTGTAGTGCCTCCAAAGGGTGACTAGTATGATCGTACCCAACCAGTACTATTACCTAAGAGAGACTGGTACAACCGTTGCCAACTGGTACTACCGCAAAGGGTGGTTGGTACTACCGCACCCCTGTTTCCAGGCACAAACCCTTCGGGATAAAAACCCAAATTTGTTAGACTTCATCAAAACTTGTTCAAATACTACCCAAAACTGGTATGGGCATTTGTAAGGATGTCAGGAATCAAATCAAATCAAGAAAATCAAGGTTCTTGGACTTGATTCCATCCAATTAAAGAAATCTCGTTTTAGGTCACAAGAACATGCCAAATCCTAAATCTCAAATTACTTCTTACTCATTAAGATCTGAGTCATGAGAACTTTCAGATCATCTCTCACATGTCCTACCAATGTAATCTAAACATAGATTTGGGCTAGAAAGGCAACGATCATAAAATCACAAATTTTGGTCAAACGATGTATTTTTAAGACGGTATTTACTTCATATGCCAAAATCACATGTGAGTGTCCCTCTCTCCATACTCTCCCTCGTAAACAACAAGAATTTAAAACCTATAAGCCAAAAAAACATAAGCCACAGTTTAAAATAACATACCTTTAATTGAATGTCTATATATTTTTAATTAAATCAATACCTAGTTCGTTCTAAATATCCTCCATTCTTATAACATATCACCTATCAATATCTTAGAGTTTTCTGTAATTTGTGCCACAATACATGTGGTTTCTATAATTTACTCTTAAATCAACGAAGCTGACATCGCAGCAAGTGGTGGTTGACCAAATGACCACCCACCGAGCAATTCCCATCTCGTGAAGGGAAAGATAGAACCTTACAAATTTTGTCCGTGCCTATCTGATGTTACATGCATGTATTCATGTTGGCCTTTCTTACGAGTTTTAGAGACCACCAAACTAGTACTCACTCCGTAAAAAATACGTATAGTTTTAGAATCCACACAGTCACATAATTTTAACTTAGACCAATGATATCTTTATGAATATTTAGAAAGGCCATGTAAAAGACCATATGAAAATGTTATAAATTAATAGAATTGTCTCAGAAAATACTATCATGATACTACAATTTTATGACAACTTTAGAGGCACGCAAAGTTAATTTTTGAGTTTAGTTACATAAGTGAAACTATGCTACAAGTTTGAAGCGCTGGTGTAAGTTATTGTCATCTTTTTTGAAAGAAGTAATTTTCTCCCATCTTGTGCTGCTTGTTTGTTTGGACGAGTCCGCGAGACCGTCCAGTGGATCAGTGTAACGCCCCCGTTTCCAGGGGCGCGTACGGACACGGCACCTCGCAACTATTCACGCATGAACAGTTATGAAGTGTCGCGCAAGAGTATACCATTGCATGCTTACAACAAAAGTCCAGCATATATTTTACATAAGGATTAACATCCATTTTCGACAGCGGGGCGTGCAAGCCCAAAGTATACTTACATTACAAAAACTCCAAGATCCGCTTGAGCGCGGCGAAGACCTAAAGCCACGGGTCCTCGTCGAAGAAGAGACCCTCAGGGACGTCCTCGACGGGGAGACCTTCACCTTCGTCTTGATCCTCTAAAGATTAGATTAAGCAAGCCGTGAGCCAAACAACCGGCTCAGCAAATCCCAAAGGGATCCTAACCTACTACATGCATGGAACATCAAAGGAGGGGAAATATATTTGGTTTATTAACTTTGAGTGGATGCAGTTTTATTTGCAAACATTTTATAAAATGGACTCAAAACTACTTCTTAAGATCTCAGGGGTTTTTCACAAAGAATTCTTTAACCAACTAGTCAAGTTCAAGTATGTACAAAACTACTTAAGCTTTGCAGCTGGAATCACCCAAGTGACACAGCTCCAATAACCGGAGCACGCGTATTCGAATACCATTTATTTGACTCTGCGAGTTTGCTCAGCTTTACCCACACGCACCCTTAACCCTCATGACTGAGTTAAGGAACCGGGTCTTTTTTGCTCAACCCTTGGTATACACTCCACCCGATAGATAATAATCCCGCACATCCTCGGGCGTTCGTTGGCCCTCGCGGAATGCCGGTCCCGAGTTGTGAGGACCTATCGTTGTCTTGCACTGACTCCCAATGCGGGGTTTCACTTAAGTTGAGCAGGTACTAAACCAGGGTTGACAAGTCAACACCTGTGGTTGAGCGATCACTATGACATTTGCTCAGCGTAAGGGTTTCAGTCCTTATATTTTCACATGACCCGCAACCTTACCAGGCCCGCGACCCATCCTAGGGTAAGAGTTGGGTGAATAATCACCTGGCGATGCACCACAACCCCCCCTTCCTTCAATCCTAGGGTAAGAGACGGGTGAAAAATCATAATTATCTTGCGATGCACCACAGCCCCCTTACCCTACCTTGTGCACGCCGGCACTCTCCGCTCTAAGATACGGTGTCCCATACCACCCTACCTTAGAGTCGGGTTTTATAAATTCTGTTGGCTCGCTGCCACGACCTTATTAGTGTAAAGACTTTGAGTGATAATAATAATCTACGGTTATCTAGATTAACAGATAATTATTTCTAGGGTTACAAAGGCATGGCAACAAATTTAACAGGGCATTTATCGGAGGTAGGTTTAACTATATAACATGTCATTCTAACATTTTATTTTACTTTGAATTAACATTTCACAATTAGCATAATGCAAATAGCATAATAACGTAATTAAATAACATGGGTTGCAACATGATCAAAGGATTTGGGACTTGCCGTCAATCCGAATGATCTCAGCTAGCTCGAACGTAGAAGCTCCTGGATCCTGAGTCTGCTCCTGGGCTTCCGGGATCTCCGACACTAGCGTAAACAATTAAAATAATTAAATCCGGCTTGCAACTAAACAAGCGAGGAAAAATAATCTATTTAAAAATGAGTAAACTGCTTAAATCCTTCAAATGGAATTTTTGGAATATATCTGGAATGATTTTGGTGGAAAGGAGGTCAAAAATGGGTCAAGAATATTATTTGGAGCAAAGTGGTGAAATTTGAGAATTTTTGGGATTTTCTGTGATTTTCTAGGATTTATTTGGATTTTTCTGGATTTTGGAAATTGATAAATCGGGGAAAAATCGGATGAACGAGAACCGCCCGGCCGCTTGCTGATGCGGCTCGGCCGGAACGGCCCGCGGCCGGGAGGCGCGCTGCTGAACAACGCTAGCTCACGCCAGCGGATGAGGAGCGGGCGGGAAAGTCGCCCACGCCGCGCCAGCGTGTCCGCTGCGGCCGATGGCCGACGCGTCGCCGGGCAGGCGATCCAGATGACGTGGGAGCGGGCGGCCTGGATCTGTGCGGGTGGCGATCGGACGGCAAGGATGCGGGGTAAGCGAGCGATACGGGCGGATCAAACGGAGGAGAGGCGGGTCGCAGAGGATCGGACGGTGGAGGGCGGCGATCATCCGACGCTCAAAAACAGACGGCAACGATTGGATGCGAGGGCTGGGATGCGTCCACGTCGCGGGGAGGAGGGAGTCGTCTTCCTCCTCCAGCCGCTACAGTACCCCGCGGCAGGGATACGGTGGCGATGGCGGCCTGGGCGCCAGGGGGCTCGTCGGCGGTAGTGGAGGGTACCAAGGGGTGGCGGGCGACAAGGTAAGTCCATTTTTGGGCTTAGTGGAGCTCGGGGGTCAGTGGAGGGGGCTGGAGGCGAGGGGAAGAACGGCTTCCGCGCGAAGAAGGTCACCGGAGCCGAGAGGGGTCGATTGGGGGCAGTTACACGGTCACGGGGGTGTGGCGCTCACAATGGCGAAGAGGGTGGAGGCTGGGGAGCGTCGAGGGAGGCTGGCCACGGGCGCACGGTTGAAGTCGACGGCGAGCTTCGGTGGCGGCGCTCCACAGTGGGTTCCCTGGTCGGAGGAGAGTACAAACATGGTCAGCGAGCTGAGGAGAAGTTCGGGGAGCAAGCAATTGGGGAATGGGGAAGGGGAGCGGAAGATCGAGCTACGGGGGTTGCCGGCGCAGGGGACGATGGCGGCGGAGCTTCGGGCGAAGAGGATCCAATCGGGAGCTCCTGGAGGTACTAGGGAGTGGCGGGATGTGAATGGAGGCGTTTGGGAGGTTTGGGGAGCAAAGGATCGGACGGGCACCGGGGAGCGGGTTTATACCCGAGCGCGAGGGAAAGCTTCGGGGAGAAGGCAATGGGCGCAACCGGGGAGTTGGTGGAGGGTCTCCTCTGCGCAGGGGGAATGACGCACGGCCCTGTAGCGGCTTGAAGGCGTCGGCGAGGATGGGAGCGAGTGGGGCTCGGCCACGGCGATGGCGTCCGCGCGCGGGAGAAGAAGGCGCTGCCGCTGCCAGGTGGGGTCGAGGCAAGGGCGGGCGACGTGGCGCGAGGGCGGCCACGCGCTTCGGACGGGGCTGTCGGGCGCGGCGCGAGGAATCCCAGCGCGCGCAAAGCGGTGCCGACGAAGCGCAGCGCGCAGCGCGCGCGCGCGCGAGGAAGGCAGAGAGCGGGCCGGGCGTCCGCGAGGAAGGGAGAAGGCGGGAGGCGCAGCGCCAGCCGAGAGGAGAGGGAAGGTGCCGGGCACGGGTGAAGGCGGAAAAGGAGAAGGCGCCGGAGAAGAGGGGCAACGCCCAGCCAAAAAGGGAAAGCGGGGCAGGGGAGAACTTTCCCGAAAAGGAAAGTTTCAAAAATTCACTCAAAATTTGCAGAAAATTCAAGAAAAATTCCTTTTAAATTTTGGGGACTTTTCAACCTACCCCCCTTAAAAGAATCTCGACCCCGAGATTAACTTAGTCCAGGGAGTAAGTTGGGGAAATCCCGCTGCAAGTCTGATTCTCGTTCCCAAGTGGACTCATCCGCTGTATGATTCTTCCACTGCACTCTGCAAAATCTGACATCCTTGTTTCTGAGCTGCCTCTCTGAGGTTTCAACTATTTGTAGTGGTTCTTCAAAGATATGTGCGATATCCGCAATTCAATATCTGACAATGGTTTTTCATCTGTAGGCTGTCGCAGATACTTTCGAAGCTGGGACACGTGGTACACGTTGTGTATTCTTAACAAGTTGGGCGGCAGCTGTACTTGATAAGCTACCTCTCCAACTCTTCTGATTATTTGAAATGGTCCCCCATATCTTGGTGCTAATTTAACTTTACCTTGAAATCTCTTAACTCTCTTGAATGGGGTGACTTTGATAAACACGAAATCTTCAACCTTGAAGCTCAGATCCTTTCTGCGGTTGTCAGCATAGCTCTTCTGTCGGTCTTGGGCAATCTCGAGTCTATCTCTGATAATTCTGACATGTGCTTCTGCGTCTTGAGCAATCTGAGGTCCAATGAGTTGTCGTTCTCCTGTTTCTGTCCAATTCAGTGGGGTCCTGCATTTTCTGCCATAAAGTGCTTCAAACGGGGCCATTTGGATGCTGGCTTGATAGCTGTTGTTATATGAGAACTGAGCGAAGGGTAGGCAAGTGTTCCATGCTGCACCATATACTATTGCACAAGCTCTCAACATATCTTCCAAAATCTGGTTGGTTCTCTCTGTCTGTCCATCATGCATGGGTGATATGCTGAACTGAAATTCAAATCGGTGCTCATAGCTTCATGTAATTTCTCCCAGAACTTGGATGTAAACTGTGCTCCTCGATCTGACACAATCTTCTTCGGAACTCCATGCAGTGTCACAATTCTTGTCAAATATAACTCAGCAAGCTTGTCCTTCCCGTAGGTTTGCTTGATCGGGAGGAAATGAGCTAATTTAGTCAATCTATCAACAATGACCCAAATAGCATCATATCCTTCTCGAGTCTTGGGAAGTCCAGTAATGAAATCCATGCCGATACTATCCCACTTTCATTCGGGTATTGGCAAAGGCTGTAACAATCCCGACGGTTTTTGGTGGTCTATCTTGATCTGCTGGTAGACATCACATTTAGCTACATACTCTGCCACTTCTTTCTTCATCTGGTTTCACCAATATTTCTTCTTCAAATCTTGGTACATTTTAGTCCTTCCTGGATGGATTGAGAATTGTGACGAATGGGCTTCGGATAGGATCAATTCTCTTAATTTTTTTTCTTGTCGGGTATGCAATGGCGACCACGGAAAGTAAGGATTCCATGCTCGCCCATCGCATACTCTGATGAATCTTCCTCTTGAATTTCCTTTTTCAGATTTTGAATCTCTTCATCTTCATCTTGTGCTGCTTTAATCTGATCTGTCAGTAATGGTTGAAGTTCTAACACTGCCATGCTACCTCGTTCAGTGATCACCAAGTTCAGTCATAGGATATCTCTTTGCAGCTCTGGTGGGTACTCTGTCGTGCTGTCTTTGCTTGGGCGAGCTTTTCGGCTAGGGCATCGGCCACTATATTTGCTTTGCCCGGGTGATACTGAAGCTCAACATTATAATCTTTTGTTAACTCTAGCCATCTTCGTTGTCTCATGTTCAACTCTGGCTGGGTGAACAGGTACTTCAAACTCTTGTGATCTGAGAATATCTCACACCGATTCCCTAGCAGGTAGTGCCGCCAAATTTTGAGTGCATGCACCACGGCTGCTAGTTCTAAATCGTATGTGGGGTAATTCTCTTCATGTGGTTTTAACTGCCTTGAAGCATAGGCAACAACTTTTCCGTCTTGCATAAGCACACATCCCAAACCTTGCTTCGAGGCATCGCAGTAAATTTGAAATTCCTTCTCTGGATTGGGCAAAATCAAGACTGGCGTCGTTGTCAACTTGGTCTTCAACAGCTGAAAACTCTCTTCACAAGCATCTGTCCATGTGAAGGGCTTGTCCTTCTTCAGCAGCTGAGTGAGTGGACGAGAAATTTTGGAGAATCCTTCTATGACTCGGCGATAATAACCCGTCAATCCAAGAAAGCTGCTCATGTCTGTCACTGTCTTGGGTTGTTTCCATTCCATAACTGCTGCGATCTTTTCTGGATCAACCTTGACTCCATCTTCCGATATAATATGACCCAAGAAAGCAACTTCTTTTAGCCAAAAGCTGCATTTATCGAACTTGGCATACAGCTGATGTTCTCTCAATCTAGTTAATGCCATGCGCAAATGCTCTTTGTGCTCTTCTTCACAAATAAAACTGGGGCCGACCAAGGTGAAACACTCGGTCGTATGAATTCTTTTTCTTGTAATTCATCTAATTGCTTCTTTAGCTCTTTCAACTCACTGGCTGACATTCTGTACTGGTGATTGGCAATTGGCTTGGTACCAGGCACCAATTCTATTGCAAGTTCTACTTGTCTATCAGGGGTCTGCCTGACAATTCCTCTGGATAACACATCAGAGTATTCTTGTACTACTGGTACTTGATCAGATGTAACTGCTAGCATGTTGATCATGCGCCTTTTTGCATCCTTCAAAACTTCTCGGTCTATTTCCACTACCACTTTCTGACCTTTAGGATCGACCAAGGATACTATTTTGATCTCACAATCTACCTTGCCTTTGTTCTTGGCTAGCCAGTTCATGCCCAAAATGGCAACTAATTCTGACATGTCTAATTGTAACAAATCTGCTCTGAAGTCTACCCATTGGATTTTTTTTTATATATTGAGCCCACTATACCCACTATGGGACTCCATTCTAATTCCAGGGGTTTCAACCACATAGGGTCTTGGCAATGAAGCAGAAGGCAACTGATTTATTGAAGCAAAACTCTTCGAAATAAACGAATGCGTTGCACCAGGGTCAAATAAAATCAATGCAGGTATGGTGTTGATTGGGAACATACCGGCAATGATGTCACTAGCTTCAGCTGCATCTTCTGCGGACACATGATTTACTCTTGCGTAAAACGTGGGTCTGGTATGACCTTTGCTACTGCCTGCAGATGTAAAGTTCGCGGTGCCTCACGGTGATTGAGGTCCATCTGCTGATCTGCAGAGCCTCCTTCGGGGTGCGAGCTGATCGTGACTTTGTTTCCTGCTGCCGCTGGTTTTGGAATTGGAGTTTAGCTGCATCTGATTTCAAACTCCTCCTGGGACACTGATGCTTGTAGTGTCCAGTCTCTCCACAATGGAAACATGCATCTGTCCTTCGTGGACAGCTGCTAGCAGGATGCTTGCCATTGCAGGTGGGGCACTTGGTGGCGAAGGGTAAAGGAGAACTGTACTGTTGAGATTGTCCAGACTGGTTCTTCGGTAGCTTCACAAACTGACGTGAGGGTTGGGATCGGAATGAGAATGATCCCGAGGTTTTGCTTCGCTGGGCACTATGCGAAGAAGACTGAGATTTGTGCACTGCCTTGCGCTTCCTGTAATCTTCCATTTCACCTCTAGCCTCTTCTGAAGTAATCAGATTGTTCACCATATCGTGCAGGTCTTTGAACTTCATGGATGAGATATGGAACTTCAATGACTGTTGCAGTCCTGCTCGAAACTTGCTCATTTTCTTATCCTCGCTGTCAACATCCTCCGGAGCAAACCTGGATAGGTGGTTAAATTGATGCAAGTATTCCATAACAGTGCGTCCACCTTGTTTAAGCGCTAGGAATTCTCGGCGCTTGGTCTCCATGATGCCATCCGGTATATGAGCCTTGCGAAAGGCATTGGAAAACTCTTCCCAACTAATCTCTCTGTTTTGCAGTGTGTGTTGATAGTTGATCCACCATGTTGCTGCAGCGCCCTGCAACTGATGGGATGCATACAACACCTTTTCTTTATCATCACATCGAACAGTGTCAAGTTTCCTTTCCACGTCCACGAGCCAATCCTCAGCTACTATGGGGTCAGCTGAGGTGAAAAAGACTGGTGGACGCGTTTTCATAAAGTCTGCCCATCGGGTGGAAATTGGTGCACCATCCCGAGGAACATTGCTTCCATCTTGAATTCCCGGAGATCTGGCTGCTATCTGTTCAAGAAGTCTGGCATGCTGGTCTAACGCTTGTAAGATGTTCTGTTCTCCCTGGTAACGATTCTGCTCCAACATTGCTATCACACTGGCGAGTGTCGCTTGATCTGTGGCAGGTGCACCCTGCCTGTTGGTCTGTCCACTCTGCTCTGCCGGATCCATCTGCCAATTGGGAACTTGAGATCAGCTTTGCAGCGACTTTGGCAATCAAGAGGGGATAAGTAAGACATCGAATTTTCAAGGTAAGCATAGGGCGAATTAAGGTAAGAACGAGAGCGAAGGGGACAGGAGAAAACTTTGAACACAGGGGGATTACTGATAATTAAGCAAACAACATACGAGATAATGAACATAAATTTATATTAGGCAAGTGGTACACAAACCACTTAGGGTTCATGAATACACCTGCTTTACATTACAAAGAAACACGACTACCACTCAGGGTCAGTCTAATCTAGCGAACAACGGCTACTCCTCCAGCTGCTGAGGAGCGAAAATTTTGAAGCTAGACAAGAGAAGCAGTAAATATTTTGCAACAGTAAAACTTAAGCAGAAGTAAACTAAGATAGATAAGGTAGCAGCAAGAGAGGAGAAGACAGCAATAATACTTATGTTTTTCGTAAACCCTTTTTATGGCTTAAATTAAGTTTTGCGATAAAATCGCTTCCTAGTTTGCCTTAGGTCTCAACCTACGGTCAAGAGCCTGCTCTGATACCACTTCTTGTAACGCCCCCGTTTCCAGGGGCGCGTACGGACACGGCACCTCGCAACTATTCACGCATGAACAGTTATGAAGTGTCGCGCAAGAGTATACCATTGCATGCTTACAACAAAAGTCCAGCATATATTTTACATAAGGATTAACATCCATTTTCGACAGCGGGGCGTGCAAGCCCAAAGTATACTTACATTACAAAAACTCCAAGATCCGCTTGAGCGCGGCGAAGACCTAAAGCCACGGGTCCTCGTCGAAGAAGAGACCTCGGGACGTCCTCGACGGGGAGACCTTCACCTTCGTCTTGATCCTCTAAAGATTAGATTAAGCAAGCCGTGAGCCAAACAACCGGCTCAAGAAATCCCAAAGGATCCTAACCTACTACATGCATGGAACATCAAAGGAGGGGAAATATATTTGGTTTATTAACTTTGAGTGGATGCAGTTTTATTTGCAAACATTTTATAAAATGGACTCAAAACTACTTCTTAAGATCTCAGGGGTTTTTCACAAAGAATTCTTTAACCAACTAGTCAAGTTCAAGTATGTACAAAACTACTTAAGCTTTGCAGCTGGAATCACCCAAGTGACACAGCTCCAATAACCGGGAGCACGGCATATTCGAATACCATTTATTTGACTCTGCAGAGTTTGCTCAGCTTTACCCACACGCACCCTTAACCCTCATGACTGAGTTAAGGAACCGGGTCTTTTCGCTGCTCAACCCTTGGTATACACTCCACCCGATAGATAATAATCCCGCACATCCTCGGGCGCTCGTTGGCCCTCGCGGAACGCCGGTCCCGAGTTGTGAGGACCTATCGTTGTCTTGCACTGACTCCCAATGCGGGGTTTCACTTAAGTTGAGCAGGTACTAAACCAGGGTTGACAAGTCAACACCTGTGGTTGAGCGATCACTATGACATTTGCTCAGCGTAAGGGTTTCAGTCCTTATATTTTCACATGACCCGCAACCTTACCAGGCCCGCGACCCATCCTAGGGTAAGAGTTGGGTGAATAATCACCTGGCGATGCACCACAACCCCCCCTTCCTTCAATCCTAGGGTAAGAGACGGGTGAAAAATCATAATTATCTTGCGATGCACCACAGCCCCTTACCCTACCTTGTGCACGCGGCACTCTCCGCTCTAAGATACGGTGTCCCATACCACCCTACCTTAGAGTCGGGTTTTATAAATTCTGTTGGCTCGCTGCCACGACCTTATTAGTGTAAAGATTTTGAGTGATAATAATAATCTACGGTTATCTAGATTAACAGATAATTATTTCTAGGGTTACAAAGGCATGGCAACAAATTTAACAGGGCATTTATCGGTGGTAGGTTTAACTATATAACATGTCATTCTAACATTTTATTTTACTTTGAATTAACATTTCACAATTAGCATAATGCAAATAGCATAATAACGTAATTAAATAACATGGGTTGCAACATGATCAAAGGATTTGGGACTTGCCGTCAATCCGAATGATCTCATCTAGCTCGAACGTAGAAGCTCCTGGATCCTGAGTCCGCTCCCGGCTTCCGGATCTCCGACACTAGCGTAAACAATTAAAATAATTAAATCCGCTTGCAACTAAACAAGCGAGGAAAAATAATCTATTTAAAAGGAGTAAATCGCTTAAATCCTTCAAATGGAATTTTTGGAATTTATCTGGAATGATTTTGGTGGAAAGGAGGTCAAAAATGGGTCAAGAATATTATTTGGAGCAAAGTGGTGAAATTTGAGAATTTTTGGGATTTTCTGTGATTTTCTAGGATTTATTTGGATTTTTCTCGATTTTGGAAATTGATAAATCGGGAAAAATCGGATGAATAATGAATCGCCCGGCCGCTGTTACAAGGCGGCTTGGCCGGGAACGGCCGCGGCGGGAGGCGGCCGCGCTCAACGCGCGCGCGCCACGCTGCGGGATGAGGAGCGGCCGGGAAAGTCGGCCACGCCAGTGCGCGTGTCCGCTGCGGCCGGATGGCCGACGCGTCGCCGGCAGCGATCCGATGACGTGGGAGCGGCGGCCCGGATCTGTGCGGTGGCGATCGGACGGCAAGGATGCGGGTAAGCGAGGCGATCGGGCGGATCAAACGGAGGAGAGGCGGGTCGCAAGAGGATCGGACGGCGGAGGGCAGGCGATCATCCGACGCTCAAAAACAGACGGCAACGATTGGATGCGAGGGCTGGGATGCGTCCACGTCGCGGGGAGGAGGGAGTCGTCTTCCTCCTCCAGCCGCTACAGTACCCCGCGGCAGGGATACGGTGGCGATGGCGGCCTGGGCGCCAGGGGGCTCGTCGGCGGTAGTGGAGGGTACCAAGGGGTGGCGGGCGACAAGGTAAGTCCATTTTTGGGCTTAGTGGAGCTCGGGGGTCAGTGGAGGGGGCTGGAGGCAGAAGGGGAAGAAACGGCTTCCCGGCGGCGAAGAAGGTCACCGGAGCCGAGAGGGGTCGATTGGGGGCAGTTACACGGTCACGGGGGTGTGGCGCTCACAATGGCGAAGAGGGTGGAGGCTGGGGAGCGTCGAGGGAGGCTGGCCACGGGCGCACGGTTGAAGTCGACGGCGAGCTTCGGTGGCGGCGCTCCACAGTGGGTTCCCTGGTCGGAGGAGAGTACAAACATGGTCAGCGAGCTGAGGAGAAGTTCGGGGAGCAAGCAATTGGGGAATGGGGAAGGGGAGCGGAAGATCGAGCTACGGGGGTTGCCGGCGCAGGGGACGATGGCGGCGAGCTTGGCGAAGAGGATCCAATCGGAGCTCCTGGAGGTACTAGGGAGTGGCGGGATGTGAATGGAGGCGTTTGGGAGGTTTGGGGAGCAAAGGATCGGACGGGCACCGGGGAGCGGGTTTTATACCCGGAGCGGCGAGGGGGAAAGCTTCGGGGAGAAGGCAATGGGCGCAACCGGGGAGTTGGTGGAGGGTCTCCTCTGCGCAGGGGGAATGACGCACGCCCCGTAGCGCTTGAAGGCGGCGCGACAGGGATGGGAGCAGTGGGCCCGGTCCACGGCGATGGCGTCGCGCGGAGAAGAAGCGCCGCCGCTGCCAGTGGGGTCGAGGCAAGGGCGGCGACGTGGCGCGAGGGCGCCACGCGCTCGGACGGGCTGTCGGGGCGCGGCGCGAGGAATCCTGCAGCGCGGCGCAGCGCGGTGCCGACGGCGCAGCGCGCAGCGCGTGCGCGAGGGGGAAGGCAGGGAGCGGGGTCGGGCGTCCGCGCGAGGAAGGGAGAAGGCGGGGAGGGCGCAGGCGCCAGCGGGAGAGGAGAGGGGGAAGGTGCCGGGCACGGGTGAAGGCGGAAAAGGAGAAGGCGCCGGAGAAGAGGGGCAACGCCCAGCCAAAAAGGGAAAGCGGGGCAGGGGAGAACTTTCCCGAAAAGGAAAGTTTCAAAAATTCACTCAAAATTTGCAGAAAATTCAAGAAAAATTCCTTTTGAATTTTGGGGACTTTTCAATCAGTGCGTCTGCTAGGACCTGAAGTAATTTTCGATGCCAGAGCGTGCACGACAATATAGAATTTTAAGCCACTGTTGACGATGGTGATGGCGTGACACAGTGACAGCTCGTCTTTTACTAACGATTTTTTAATCCAAGCTGCTTGTTTTAGTTTATCCCCGTCGAAACTCCGGCCATGCGGCCATGGCAATGTCGGTCTTGGCGAAAAGGGTCACCACTCACCACAATGTTAGCCCTCAGGACGAACGGCCCAAACAAAACTGAAAGCTCTCAAGATTATATTGTGTTAATCAAGTTCTAAATATACCGAATATGAAACATCTTGTTGAGACCACAATAGGGGCAGTTCTCCAGTTCTACATAGTTTATCATACCGGCAGGATACTGCGGCCATTGAGACGGGGTCCCTATATTTGTTTTCAGGCTGACCGGAGCCTCCCCTGGCAGATGCGAAGATGGCATCAGTGCTCTTCTCGGGGACCTCCGTACAAATAACTTGCTCTAAACCAAAGGCACGAATTGAGAATCTTAAAACTCCATACGTAAACAAAACACAGTATGTAGTCTAAGCAACCAAGCTCTCTTGCAACGTTTTTTTTAAATAATATATTTTTTATTGATATCACATAAAAATATCATTGTTAAAAAATTACATAAATATCCTACTGTCGCCATTTCAAATGACGATAGAGGCTCTATAACTATTACAAAGGGCGACAGAAATGCAGTCATCAAACGAATAGACGATAAAGTTCATGGCTCATGAGCTCAAACTCGATTCGTTCTAAGCTCAATTTGAGCTTGGGTTGAGCTGCAATGAGCTGAGCTCGAACTTTATCCCGAGCTCACGAGTTTCAATAAGTCAAGCTCAAATAGCTCACGAGCTTCAACGAGCCCGCTTGTGACCCTAAATCTTGCGTCGCTGGTAGATCGGCGTTTTGTCGAATTACGCGTGCTTTATGCAATGTTCTACAGTATCCGAGATAACGTGTCACCTAATGAACTGAACCTACCTCGGTGGGAGTGTATGTGGGAGGTGTGGGTGTACACTCCCACCATCTAAGGCTGGGTTCGGTACTATTTGTGGAATTTGGCTTTTTTTAACTTATGCTATAGTAATTTAAAAAATACACATTTTTAAGACAGAGTCTAATAATAAATTATAGTATACGTTATGCTGACTTCATCTGTATAGACCAAAATCGCATGCGAGTGTCCCTATCTCCGTATTCTCCCTCACAAACAGCCAGAATTTATAAGCTAAAAGTCAAAAAAATATAAGCTACAGTCAAAAAAATCCATCTTAAATTGGGTGTCTATATATTCTTTTAAATCAATACCTAGTTCGTTCTTGATATCCTATATTTTTATAACATGTCACCTATCAATATCTAGGGTTTTCTGTAATTTGAGCCACAATACATGTGGTTTCTATAATTTACTCTTAAATCAACGAAGCTGACATCGCAGCAAGTGGAGGTTGATGACCAAATGACCACCCTCCGAGCAATTCCTATCTCGTGAAGGCAAAGATAGAAACCTTACAAATTTTGTCCGTGCCTATCTGATGTTACATGTTGATGTGTTCATGTTGGCCTTTCTTACGAGTTTTAGGGACCACTAAACTAGTACTCACTCCGTAAAAAATAAGTAGAGTTTTAGAATACGTGTAGTCAAATAATTTTAACTTAGACCAATGATATCTTTATGAATATTTAGAACGGCCATATGAAAGACCATATGAAAATGTTATAAATTGAATTGTCTCAGAAAATACTGTCATGATACTACAATTTTATGACAACTTTATAGACGATTGGGTGTCTATATACTCTTAAACCTTCACTACTGCTTGAAAAGGGGACAATTTCTCCTTTGAGAGAGCCAAGCAGGAGGTCGCTCGTAAAGCAATTCATGGACTTTGTCGCCACTTCAAACTTTGCCTTGAAGGATCACACTTTGTACTACGAGAGCCATGAAGGATTACATCAAGACAACCCTTACCCTTTAGGTTAAGCTATTAATTAAGCTACCCATTTCAAGTAGAACGATGTTGCAAGCTATCATTCTCTTTTGTTGGTAGCCACGATAACTATTAATTGTTATTTGCTTAATCAAGGTTTTGCTAAGTTGGTGTTTTGTGTTGGATTATGAAAAATGGCCCCTATTTCTCCTTAGTCTTAAGCCTTCTCTTCACTCCTAATCCTTGGAAGCATCAAGCAGATGACGAGCACGAGGAGCAACAGTGGCAACAATAATAATAGCAACAACAATTATAATGGAAACGAGGCTACTCCAATCCCTCCACCACTACTCGCTAACAGACTTGACTGGTGTCGGATGATGACTAATCAGAAGTTGAGTTTTTCCCACCCACTTCTTTATTAACTGTCTAAATCTTGGGGATAAGATTCTTTTTCAAGAGGTAGTTTGTCACAACCTAGGTTTTTATTTAAAATAATAATAAAATAAATAATTTAATTTAATTTAAATAAATTAAAAAGCAAAAATAAAATTAAAAATAATTTGGTTTTCATATGTTTCAAAATGTTTTTCCATATTTTCTTGTAATTTTAAAAGGGTTTTTCTTTTTTTTGAAATTAAAAATAATTTTGGTATAAAAATAAAGAACCAACTTTATGTTGGAAATAATTTAGGTGTGTCCAAAATGCCTTGTTGGATTTATCTATTTTTTTTGGGAATTTTTGGATTCCATTTGGTATTCTTTTAAGTCATATTTGATTTTCCAGCCTTTTGTTTAAATCAAAAACCATTTAAATTTCGTAAACCCTTACGAACCGAAACCTATCCCGTGGCCCACTTTCTTCCTCTGCCCCAGCCCATTTTCTTTCTTTCCCCACCTCGGCCCAGGCGACCAATCTCCCATGCTCGGCCTGCTTCGCTCCCGTGCGCCAAGGGCGAATCTACATTCATTCATAAGTATTCAGCTGAATATCCATTTTTTGGCAAAAAAAAACCACTATATACAAGATATAATGCATATGTATTCTAATAGTTGGGCCAAATTCATCCAATTCATCCCCATTTAGCATTTCAGCCTAAATTGGTGCTGGCCCATTCCCTCTCTAGCTCTCCCAGACTGAAATTTACACTCACTCCTCTTAGCCCATTTCCCTCTAGGTCTCAGTCACTACTCAGTGTCTCATTCACTCAAGTCTCTCCTCTCTGTCCGTCTGGTGGCGCTGGAGGCAGCTCCTAGCCACTCGGCCGTCTTGTCTTGGCGTCTCGCAATCGCAAGTCACAACTCGAGACCATCACCCAAACTCCTTCAGACTCTAGGTATGCTCGCGGTGGACTCCTTCAATCCTGCTCCTCTTAGCTCCTGATCTTGCCGAGACTCAGACTAGATTTGTTCTAATCTTGTTGGATTCAGCCATTCGGGGATTTGTTCGTAGCACACATGAGTTGCTTGGAAGTGCATATGACGTAAGCGAGCAAAGGAAGAAGGCTTTTGTAGTGATTGGGATTAATACTGCGCAGTAGCAGGAAGCATTGAGATTCTATTAGGCAGACCTGGATCTGGATGCCTCAACCTCAAGGTTCATACTTTGCAATGCAGCCTGGTAGTTTTCCTTGTATTGGCTCACTGTTACTTGCTAAATTTCTTATTCCTAGTTAGAAGCAATAGACAAAGAATGTGCATTTAATCAAGTAGAATGATTGTGTAGGTGTAACACCCCGACCCCCCAGGGTCCAAGATGCTACCACCACGCCTTTACCAATTCAAAAGTGTTGCTAATTCAACTTTTAACAGCACCTCCTCTTTTCTTTTTATATCATTACCCACAGATATCAAACCACAATTAACAGTAGGATGATTGCAAAAGCAACTAGCTCCGTATTTCACAAACCATAATATAAACAAGCTTAGGGTTCCACTGCTAGCAAACTAAACCCTAAATTCAACATACAAGCTCAGTATACGGCTAAACTGTTATTTTACAAGTGCTGTGCCAAAAGGACTATCCCCTTTTCATGCATGTCGCCATCCTTCACCAAAAAACAACGATAAAGCAAGGGCGAGTCCGGAGACTCAGCAAGCACATGATAAAACAGTAACATCACTTTAGCAATTCAATCAATTTCATGAACTGTAAGCTGTAAATCCACTCTATGACGGTAAACTGTAAGCTAAGTCTCAGAATCGTATATCGTAAATCAATTCTATGTCAGTAAACTGTAATTCAACCCTATGTCTCATAAATCAAATCAATTTCAGAATCAGAATCAGTAAATCTACTCAGAATCAGAATCAACTCAGAATCAGAAATCAGAATCACAATCGCTCAGAATCAGATCACTTCTGTCATCAGTAATGCAATGCAATATCATGCAATGCATCGGTAATGCATCTGTATGCTCAGAATCGTAGCTTATACCGTAGATAGCGAGCGCCCACCCGTCGATGGACCACTTGTTTGCCTACCTCTGTAGGTCTTATTCCAGAGCACTCCGGACTAGTCATATGACTTTCTCACCGACCTGGCTCTTATTCAAGAGCACTCCGGACTAGTCATGACTTTCTCACCGACCTGGCTCTTATGCATTTTGCACGATGCAATATGCCTCAAATGTGAATGTCTAATCATAAACATTACTCATCAAGGTATGATTAGCACATAATCACATGCATCATCTCATAAATACTGTAAATCATAGCATGGGAACACGAATAGCATTCATCACAATTTACTGTTCTACCATGCACTTGCCTGTTAACCTGGCGGACGGTGCGTGGATGGCACCAGACTCGAACCGCCAGCTGAACAAGCATTAATTATTTCAATTTATCACTCATGCAATACATTCAATTACGAGTAAATAACATCGCTCTAACGTCCAATCGACATAACCCACTCCGGTCTCACCGGGCCACCTCTCATTGATCCGATGCTTAACCAGTCTATAAATTGAGCGATCACATTATTTATACTCGCCGATCAATTTCTACACGTTTAATCTCACTTTAATCGATTACACTGTCTATCAATTTATGCTCTCCTTCTCCCTCTTCTGCCACAGATCGACCATATCAACAGTGGCAATACCCATTGCACCGACAGGTAGTTATATTAATAACGATAATTAAATGGTCACATACATCAATTCTAATTATCGACATATTAACCTATGCCTGACTCGGCAAATAAACAAGGAGAAGAGTTTTTGCGGCGTTACCCTGGCCCCGAGCGATCGGATCGGGATAGCCCTCCTGTGACTCAGCCGAATCGGGCAGATCTGGTGGCGGGTCAGACTTTTTTTCCTCCTCTCTTCTCTTTCTCTTTCTTTTTCCTTATCTCTTTTCTTTTTCTTTCTTTCTTTTCCTCTCTTCCTCACTGACACTGGCTCCTCTCTCCACGCCGCAATGCACTGCTGAACGGGAGGCGGCAGCGCACAAGCTAGGGCAGCGCGGCGGCGCGAGGACAGGGGAGGTAAGGGCGATGACGGCGCCGGGGCTGGCGAACGGCGGCACACGGGCAGCAGCGACGCGCAGCGCGTGCGCAAGCGGCGGCGGCGACGGCGAGACCCGGTGGCACCAGGCAGCAACGCGTGAGGGGAGCAGCAGTAGGAGCCGGGTGAGCACGGGGGATGGGGAGAGCAAATCGGCTTTTGCCTCCTCCCCACCTCTCTCTCTTATATGGGTCACGGCATGGGCCGGGTCGGGCCGGGCTGGGCCGTGCCAGCCCAAGTATTACAGTAGGTAACAAGGAAATTACACAGCAATATACAACTAGTCAAATATAATCATTTTTTATCATAGCATTAGCAGCCTTTTAAAATAATACTACCATGGTCATAACATTTTTCACCCGACTAGTTTCTGCCAAATTTGAGATCTATGGACAATGGCCGACTATTATTTATATTTTGTTGTGGCTATACTCATTGCTTGTAAAACTAACTGCATATATTCGGCTGCTATTTATCAGGTGAGAAACTCAAGAAATTGGAAGAGAAAAATGGAATCATCATTCGATTTATGATAGGACACAGGGTAGGTTGCTTGCACTATGCTTAGTATTTCACAAGTTCAAGCAAAGATTTTGTACAAAAATCTATAGGAAGCTTTCCATATTTATTGAAGAAGAAAACAAATCCATAAAGCCTAAATTTCTTGTTCAGTTGTGGTTCCCAGATATGTTTGTAGTTACTCATTTTGCTCAAACTCCAAAATCCATATGTCAACCTTCTAATGGATTTCTATTGCTAATAGTTTAAAATTAAATTCTGTAACTTTGGTAAAGAAGCGGAGCGCTCATGACAATTCAAGTTACACAAGGAATGCATCATAACAGGGATAATATGATTGATACAGGAAATATTGCATACAAGAGCCCATACTGGGCAGTATTTCTTTGTTCTTTTTAGTTTGAGAAATTCTTGGCAGAGGGTGTTTAAAAAGTGAACAACCTTTCTGAGCTTTCCATCATGCTTGTTCAAATAGAGAAGTATCTCAATTATGCAATTATTTGCAAGCTTCTCAAATTGGTGTTAATTCTTCCCATAGCATCTGCTAGTGTTGAGAGAGTATTTTTTCAATGAATTATATGAAGAATAAGCTAAGAAATAGAATGGGGGAGCAAGACTTGAATGATTGCTTGATTACATTTCTTGAGTGAGATTTATTTATGCAAGTTAACAATGATGATATTATATCTCGCCTCCAAGGCATGAAGCATCATCCCATTAATTTTTAATTATTTTGTAATGTCTTTATATTATTTGTGTTGCTATCTCTTATATGAACAGTTGTACTTTAATTTTCGCTATTGTGGACCTTTATATTTTCTATTGAACAATATTTTTGTAACTTCAAATACTCATCTTGAAATCTCTAGGTCTGCCATGGCCATGCGCATCCCCACTCGCTTACGTCCCGGCCCCACCCATCAGCATCTCCTGCCTCCCTTCTTCTTCCTCCCAATGCCGCCGCCATTGATTCCGTCGGACTTCCTCGCTTTCCTTTGTTTGCCGTGTCATCAATGGAAAAACTCTGCCCTCGCCTTCCTTTTCCTCTACCCGTGAGCACCGGCCGACTCCTTTTCTTCCCAAGCTCTCCCTCTTTCCTTTCTCTCCCTCCTCGAAAGTGCACCACCATGAACTCCGGCAACAAATTTGTGCCCCATGTCTCCTCTTTGCCCCTATTTAAACCCACTTCGTCACCCTTTGGCTTCACACCACAGCTCTCTCACGTGAGCTCCACAACATTACAACTAAGCTCTCTCACTCCCGAGCACCATCCTCCAATCCAGTGAGCAATTATAGACGAACCAAGCCGCGCAAAACCACACGATCGTCACCGCTGGCTTTGTCATGCCCTTGCCAACCTCCCATGCCTCTCTGTCATCAAGGAAGATCGTTGGAGCGCCATCTTTACTAGAGCGCAAACCCCGCCGCCACCTCTCCCTTGCCGCTGGCCACCTTTGTGCTCCCTAGGTCCCCGTGTTGAGGTAAAATGAGTTCGTTGTGGCCTCCTATCCCTTTTCCATCCCTCGCCATCCTCTAGAGTCCACCGCAGCGTCGGTGACCATAGTGTCTCATGCACCACTGCGCCGGCAAGCCACATGGCAGCCATGTGTACACCACATGGACATCCCGTGCTGAGTCAGCCGCTTGCGTGTAAACCCCACTCAGACTATGCGCTTGGTCCACCGTGGACCAAGCCACTATTTCGTTGACCCGTGCCCACATGTCAGTGACTAAACCCCTTTTTTAGAAAAAATAATTTAGCCAAAAATCCCAAAATAGTGTTTTCCTTCTCTTTTTATAGATGTAAATCTTCCGAGAGCCCATTCTAGCTCTATTTAACTCTATTCTTTTTTATGTGTTCATCTAAAATCCTAATCTAGCCATTTCTGCCCTCCTTTTGAATTTCTTTGAATTTTGTTTGTTTTGATTATTTTCGTGTGTAGACTATGACATTCTCGAAGAGTGTGACTTCATCGATGATTCTCGTCACTAATCTGTGGAGCAAGGCAAGTTACACCATAGATCATATTGAGCCAAATAATTTAAATTATGTATATTCTTTTTAAAATTATTATGCATGCTTGTTTTTATTCAAGTATAGTTTAAATTCTGGTTTAAATTTTAGATACTTCCCAATTCCTTGTTTATGGCCAGAAAATAACATTGATTGCACAATACCTAGTCAAAATAGCTGAAACTCCAGTTATTATACTAGTATTGACTAGAAACTTTGTAGAAAAGCTTAGACATGCTTAGAAATGATCCTAAGTTGGGGTATATTTTCACATGAAATGTTGATTATTAAAATGTATCCTTGACATTGGAGTATCAAAGAGGTTTATGAAATATTTAGCAAAGTAAAATAAAATCTTGGTTTAGACTTAGGCAAATGGCTAGGTGGTCGGTGCTTTATTGGCACAAGATGGATAGGTGGAAAGTCTGTGTAAATCAATTAAGAACTGGTCTACGAGCTACTGCTATAAAGCCACGTCATACTACCACAAGTCTGGTATGGAACAAACATGGCTAGCTAATTTTCAGGTTCCAACTTTGGTTTTGCTATAGGTTGAATGTGGGTGTGGCGGGGTAGTGCAGTTTGTTCACTTATGTATGCTATGGTATGTTCTCGCCCCAATTTATCTCAATCATTGAGTGTTGTTAGTAGATACATGGCAAATCTTGAGAAAGAGTATTGGAAAGCAATTCAATGGATTTTTAGATATTTGTGGGGCACTTTTGATGCTTGTTTACAATTTGGGAATACTAGAGATGGACTCGTAGGTTATGTGGATTCTGATTTTGCTGAAGATTTGGATAAGAGAAAATGCCTTACTAGTTATTTGTTCACTATGGAAGGATGTGCCGTTAGTTGGAAGACAAGTTTGCAAGCTACCGTGGGCTTGTCCACTACAGAAGCTGAGTATATGGCTATTTTTGAGACTTGCCAAGAGGTCATTTGCCTGAGAGGTTCGTTTCCTGAGCTTTGTGGAAGTGAGTCTTGCATTACAATATTTGGTGATAGTCAGAGTGCTATTTGCCTTACAGATGATCAAATGTTCTATGAGAAAATAAAGTACATTGATATCAGATATTACTACATTTAAGGTGTTATTGTTCAAGGTGATATTAAAGTCAATAAGTGAAGTACTCATGATAATTCAGCTGATATATTGACAAAGTTAGTTCTTGCTATTAACTGTGAGCTTTGCTCAGATTTAGTTAGTATCACTCACTGTTCCTATAGACTTTCGGTGCATAACGTGTTTATGTTGATTTAATTAGAGGAGTTTATTATGTTTTTCAGCTATTGAAGGGAATTTGGCTTGAGGTGGAGATTGTTGAAGTCTGATCTGAATTCATTCCGTGATCGTGTCAGATACTGCATCGTCTCATACTAGACATAGCATGATCTAGGGTCAGGCATGGGCTACACCAGATGTGGTGCCAACCCGCCACAATCGACTCTGATTCGATTTTCTTTTCCGCTGTGGACCCTTCACCTCGCCACATTAATGTACCCCTGTAGTCACATGTTTTAGATGGCATGTTATCTCATGATTATATTTTCTTTTCATATAGTGAATTCCACCCTCGTTCATCCGTGGTTTTTTCCGTAAGGTTTTTTACGTAAAAATTCGTGTCTCCTGTCTCTCTATTTTTACAACACTTGTAATGTGTTATTACAATGACAGAAGTAAATGGTTTGGAGGTGATGCAGGTGACCAAGGGATCTGGGGATATCTCCTGTGAACAAATTAGTGGGTACGAATAGAAACTTTAGAAATGTTAGATTTCCAAGCGAGTGAGAGATTTGCCCGACTAAACCTCGATGTGTAAGATTAAGACAAGTGACACTACGTGCGTCTTCAACCTGCACAAGACACCTTCCCAATGGCAGAAGTGTGTGCTATCATTCCAGAACAGCAAGGCTTGCTTCAAGTAGTGAGAACCGATCTGTCTGGTTTCCGTATAACGAGCTTCACATGACGACATGTGCACTGCAAGCCATGAGCACACCAAAACAAACCGTACGATTGTAGTAAATTTCATGGTTGGCTAGATATATTGCTTGAACTTAGATCATCATCATTACATGCATGCGTAGTTGAAAACAAGGAAAATTTTAGATAGTCATTAAATATTAGTAAATATATTCATTTGTGCCACGTGAATTGTGAAGTACCTGGGCGATTTTTTCTTTCTACTTCATATTGTCCACTCCTTGATCAGAACTTGGCTTCCGTTCTCTCAGAAATGTTGAACAGGACCGAAAATTTCCAATGCAGGATTACGATCAGTTGTAGTCTTGACTTGTTAGTGTAACCGCCATCGAAGAGTTGAGATTTTGCTTCGTAAAAGCATCAAAGATCACACAAATCGAGAAAGGTGACAGTAGCAGCTAATATACCTGATCTAATCAATTCCAACACACAAATAGTTTCTTGTCGGTTGTATGCGATGGTGAGCAAATGTAAGCATGAGATGCATGCTCACACTCACACTCGACTTCTCGAGGGCACCAGCAAGAGGAGCATGGGAGATGGCCGCGAGGAAATATAGGTGCGAGACCAATGTAACTATTGGTGTAGAGTGCGGAGTGTTGCTGCACCATTCCGTAATTTATAGACGCGCCATTACGCATCGCTTGCTCGACGCCACTTGCTTCAATGCTTGGTCAGATTAAATCGTGCTAGCTAGCATTTTCTTCAGACACTTCTGGTCAGATTGCGACGGCTTTGAGGTGAGCGACCGCATTTCCATCGGTAAAAGCCGGAACCTGACTGGTCGAGCCATTAAATCGTCCTGCAAACGAAAATGAAATTGACCATGAGCTCATAAAATGAAATTCTGCAAACAAAAATGTTTCAACATGACATTAGGAAATAAGTATTTTCACAAAACCTCTCTGCATCATTCTATATAAATATTTCTTGCACCATAGTGTTTAAAGCTTTTGGAAAACTTTATTTCATGCATTCCATGAGGACATATATTATGAATCGGGGGAAGTGTCTACTCTTTCAATATCATTGATCTATCATCCCCTGAACCCAAGACCGTATGGCAATACCATATCCCTGTGTGTAACGAATAAATCTCTAGGCTTGCCTAGTAATCTAGGGAAACCTGTTCAATTCTGAAGAGCTAAACCACGTCTAAAAAGCTAGTATCGTAGATGTAGAATCTAAGTCCAAAATATCACATACCATAATGCCATCAAAATAGAGAGTAACAATATTAACCAAACAGGAAATACCCAACCCTTAAATAGCTCAAGTACAATGCTTAGTTTATAATCTAATCCCAAATCTTCTTACCATGAGATATCTTTCCAACCCAATTGCTTAAAGCAATACCATCCTCGTTGAACCACTCTGCTAAACCATCACCTATAGCACTTCGGTAGACCAGCTAAAGGAATCAAGGGGTAGCTAAAGGATTAAGGAGGGAAGGGGGCAAACGCGGTTATGGAAAAAAAATTCTAATAGGTACACATTAGAACAAATTGAACGGTTCTCCCTACCTCAGTAGAGCTATAATCTCGACACTAATGTTATCAAAACCCTAGTAACGATAATCGACAACCTTAAGCTTGATAAGAAAATAAAACGTTGATGTGTGAGGAATCGTAGAGCAATGTCAACTTAGGCGGTGTATCTACCAAAGAGGCAAAACAAATAAGAATATCTAAAAGCACATTTCGTAAAGGATCAATAAGAGACCTACCGCAACCTTCTTAAGCCATTTCCGATTTCGAGGACGAAATCATTTTAAGGAGGGAAGGATGTGACAACCCGCATCGTTAATTAACCCTAATTAGCGAATTAGGACGTTAAGTAGGATTTATTTACATAAATGACAATCTAAAAATGCGAGGGAATTTAAACTTTTCTTTGCAGGCGTTTAAATTGAACTTAGCGAGCGATAAACTAATACATTGTTTTCACAATTCCATCGACGAGGGTGAATATCAAACGGTATAGACTAAGTGAGAAATAAAATTCAATTGCACAAGTAAAAGTTTTCAAACTCAATTAAAATATATATAACAGTCCGTAATACAATTGTGTAATTATTACAATTCTTGTACAACCAATCAAGTCACATTCCTTGAGCTACAACTAAAACTGGCTTAAATTAAATAAAGATATTACAACTCTTTTTACATTAATAACGACAATACAAATTACTGTAAGTTTACAAGTCTCGGTTTTAATCAAATGATCGTCTCGCAAACTTAGATAATTGCAACACAATTGCAACATTAGAAACTACATTCGAGTAACATACAATATTCTGTATACATCAATATTAAGAGAAAGCCAAATTACAATTTAGATCATTTTATACATTAGAAGATGTCGTCGAGTTGCCACCACACCACTATTTTAATTGTGAACAAACCAATAACTGTAATACCGAAAAAGACTAAACAAAAGAATTAATCGAATTAAAGTAAAGTAAAGTAAGCGTTGCCGTCAAAGCCCTAAGGATTAACTTCGGGCGGGGTAATCCGTTCATGGAGATACCTGACCGTCCGGGGGCCAGTCGGCACCTCTCACAACCATAGGCTCATCACACGGTATTTTATTATTATACAAACCTGTTTTGAGTAAAGGGATCAACTAAAGCAAAGCCAAAAATACCATAATCTTATTTTCCATGCCCAAACCACAACAGAGAGGCACCTGTCAAAACCATGCCCACATATCACAATATCCCCAGATAGCACACGGCCAGAGCCAGTGAGGCCGAGATAGCACCTCCAGCCAGCACACCATCATGGCCAAAACCCCAGCAAGACCTCACGGCCAAAACCACAGCACTGCCAGCCAAATATCCCACTGCCAATACATCAATAGCCAACCAGAGGAAAGAGCGCAAGAGACAGAGCAAGGCACGGTAAGCATTCCCCTAAACTCCCCAGCCAATCCCAAGACCAACAGAGAAGCCAGCCACCGAGTGGAGCCCTAAGGCCAGGGAGGCGAAGGCACGGCAAGCCGAAGGAGCAAGGCGACCGTGACGGTGGCAGGAGAACCGCAAGCCAGCGCCCACAAGCCAGCAACCGCAAGCTAGCAACTGCAACCAGCCCCAAACCCTAACCTTCCTCACAATCACCAGTACAGGTAAACCCACAAAATTGCTATCCATATACTACATTCATCCATTATAGCCCACATTGAAATAGAAACCATAAGCATCCATCCTCAGTAGAATACATGGAACCATCACACAGAGCAACCACCGAAAGTAGGGGAAATAGAGCATAGGAACAGAAGTTACCGAGAAGGCAAGCCGCCATAGGGCTGTGTGAACTCACGCACCGACGGCTTACCCATGCTCCCCGGCGCATGGCACGACCTCGAACCCCGCCGGAGCCACCAATGCTCACCCTCAGGTAGATTCCCAAAAATCACAATAGAAAAATCAAAGTGTAGAACCAAAATGAAATAGTAATAAAATCAACCGTGGATCCGGTTGGATCGGAGGGAGGAGCGCCAGATCCGGGCCATAGGCCACGGATCCGGCAGTAGCCGACCAGGCTAAGGGAGGAGGCGACGTAGAGGAGAGGCGCGTCGGTGGGGGCGACGCCGGAGGAAGAGGCGCAGAGGGAGTGGACGGCGGAGGCACCGAGTTGGGGAGGAGCCGAGCGGCAAGGCGGAGGCGGCCGGGCCGCATGGCGCAGCCCACCGAGTTGGCGCGCTTGGGGCAGCAGAGAGCGGCGCCGCTAGGACCGGCGACGCAAGGAGGGCGCGACGGCAAGGCGGAGGCGGCGCGCGGCGGAGAGAGAGCCGAGGCGGCGCGGAGGAGGTGAGCGGCATGGGAGCTGAGAAGGGGGAAAAGAAGGAAGAAATGGGGAGGCGTCGGCCGAACCAAGGAAAAGGGGGAAAGGCAGCCGGGTGAGAAGAAAGGAAAGAAAGAGAAGGAAAAGAAGGAAAAAAAGAAAAAGAAAAGAAAGAGAAAAGAGAGAGAAAGAAGAGGGAGGAGAAGCGCGCGTATAATCAAAAATTCGTCTTCGTAAATATTTAATTTAAGTGATAGATTGCAGATTAAACTACTTGCTAGCATTATACTAATCATGTTAAAAGTATAAAATATCACTAATCGGTATAGATGGAAACTACAGCTTAATTAAGGGCTGTCAATAGATTAAAAATCTGGCGCGTATCAATTGAATCGGTGTATTGCTGTTCGAATTATTAGAACTCCAGGTTAAATACCTATTTAACCCTATTGATAGTATAAACTTGTGAAACCTCAATAATAAATATTAGTGATCATTATAAATGAACCAAAAATGTAAATGGATTAAAACAGGTCCGCGTAAATATTAGAACCTGTGTATTGTTATTTAGATTACTCAACGGTATAATTAATTACTTAGACAACTTGGCTAGTAATATTTAAAGTATAGAAATTCACCTCTGATAATTATAGAAATCTACCATTGATTACTTAGGGTCATTAGAACAAGTTAATTGGGTCCGATGATTTAAAAGAAGCAAGTCGATTAAGCTTATACGTATGCGGATTAAATTAAAGTGCTATAGCTTAAGACCATTTTGTTGCAAGTTTGATTACGCAGACAAATTGGTTAAGTTCATCTAGACTGTTGAAAAACATTAATTTGTATTTACAATAACTAGAATAAATGAATTGCTATCTGCTATATAAAATGTAGCGAGTACTAATTTAACGAATACATTGCTAATTAAATCATTAGAGGTTATAACCGGATAGTGCTAAACCATAAAACTGTCATAGTAAATATTCTTGAATAATAGAAATGAATTAAATCATCATAAAATCATTTAGAACACCGATTTTTACATATCTAAATACCCAGTTAAATTTTATTAATAGATTATAAACTGTAGAAGTTCACTTATAAATATTCTGAATTGTTAGAATAAAGTCATAGCCATTAGAAGATTAAAACTATTTGCAACGATTAGAATAGCATATGCTGAGTTAAAATAGTATTCATCAATTTAAAAAGTATGTGTAGCGATTAAAATTATACATGGAAACTAAATAGTAGTTAAGCTATAAAAATACACAATACGCCCATGACTAATGTAGAAATTATGAATCCCATAAGGACGCCTAAATATATTTTAATTAAAGAATTAAGTAGTTGATTAATGAGAAACCTTGTTCTTCTGGATTTATAAATTAACTCATCACGCGTACTAGCACGAGAAAATATAATTGAGTAACCTTAAGATCTAAAACGAATTAGAGAGGTGATTATTGCATACGCGAAGATTGACTAGGATTAATATTAGCAGTTATAATCGTACAGGATTAATATCAGCCGTTATAATTGTTCATGCATCTAGTTAATCCGGTATAATCAGAATATTGCTAGGAAGTAATAAAATGTTGAGCATACCTACTAGATCAACCATATCTCACGACGCTAGCGCGATAATGTAGAACGACGAGTAGTGTACCAAAACTAACCTCAATTACCGCAATCGGGTTAAATGGAATGATGTATGACCTGATCCTACTTGAATCCGAATTTATGGTTGAAATCCAGGCAAGCATTCCTTTGATCAAGTCTTCAGAGTATATTTCGTAAAACAAGTATTTTAGGTATCAATCTAGTATCACCCTGCATGAAAGAATTAAAATATATTTTAAATCGAACAGTTGAAATAAGAGACATGGAAAAAGGAAATAAAAGGCAACTGATGGAGCAGTTGGCCATTTCTATTATGTAAGAAGGTGGGCAGAGGTTGCCACGGCAGGTAAGGAGTGGGAAGATGTGGAACCTCTGCATAAGAATAGAATATAAGGAATTACAAACTTCATCTGTGTGAACAGACCGTACCAACTCGTATCAACCAACGTTCCGTTTTCACGGGCAGTCGGTACTCTAGTGAGGTGTTATATTCTCCACAGGAGTGATTTTAATTAGGGGATAAGCCCAAAGGAACCGGTATGAGACCGGAGCGTAAGAACCCACAGGCGGGTTACGCATAGGCGTTATATTACGCTGGCAGGGGGGCTGAGTGAGGGTCGGAAACCCTACCAGCCAACGGTTATGTCGCTTTCAGTGGGTCTGTGTGAGGGTTTTACACCGCTCCAGGCTGCTGCTTGTGTATAATCGGGTGGAGATATAATTACTGAACTAGATGTAATTGCACTGTACTCTGTTCTGGGCGCCACTTCAAAGGAATTGCAGATAACCCCAAGAGCCAACACGAACAGAGTGATGATGGGTAAAGTGATACAAGCTTGCGCAATGCTATCCAAATCATGAGTTCATGCCTGTCTCCGGGAAAGGAGAATTACAGAAACTTATGGGGGTTTTTGCTGTTCATGCGTATGTTCAGTAGTTTTCTAAATTAATAAATTGGATCCTTTCAAAACCAACAAACCTTATCTTCTATAAGTCATGGAAAGGAAATTGATGATGCAAAGAGTGTTAAGAATGAGCATGAGATTGAAGAGAGGAATTGATATTCCTACAGGCATAACCGATAAGCATTCTATGCATTTTTGCTAATAACGCTTGCTGAGTACTTCTGTACTCACCCTTGCTATTATCTCCCCCTTTTGCTTAGGAGCATGACAATTCAGGGAATGGCTAAGATCAGGAGGAAGCTACCTGCATGGAATACCGTAGACTCGGATTACAGTGGGTACAAGGTGGACACTCCGTGTGGTCGTTATTGAATAGGAAGTAGTTAGAATATTTTGTTTAAAGATTGTAATATTCAAGCCTTTGAGGCTTTGTAATAAATTGTAGCCCTGCGTGGCGATATTATTGTAATATTGTATTTTGTCTCTAATTGTTGTTCTGCTGCAACACTCTGATGGCTTATTATTCGTTAGAGCGATGTTCTATCGGCTAAAACGAATAATAATCCGTTGACTAGCGCTATTACCCCATGGTAATAATGCAGGTCATCACAGGTGGTATCAGAGCAATGGTTTGAGGGCCACGCAAATGATTAGAGACTGTTTCTTGACTTAAGGAGGTGATCCTTGCTATATGGCAATATGTATCATTTAATACTTCTCATCTGTACATCCTTTCTTATGCGGTTAACTCTAGGCTTAGGCATCGTTACTTTTAAACCATCGTATATTTTTAGCGCCAGAATGGGTAGCAAGGATGGGAACGGTGATCATAATAGTTAGGACTATCTACATTGTGTTACTAGTTTCTTTTCATTGGTAACAGTGTAGTCTACAAAATTTTAGTGGTAGTTGGTAAGCAATATAATTTTAATTATGAGCTTGACATTTAATTTTGCTGCAATTAGATATTCTGCATTTAAATTATTGCATTTCTGTCAATATATGATTGCTACTTTATTGTTTCAACCGTAGCGACCTAGGCTCAACTGTAGCGACATAGGATAATTTAGGACAATTATTAGCAATAATAGTGGTTTTAGAAGTGAACCAAACTCTGAGACCCTTATCTTTTCACTCTGGCAACTAAATGAACGCATCCGCCATCACAAAAATTTAGTAGAGACAATCAAAGAAAGGAAATACTATAACTATTCATGATGGCAGATGAACCGAAATAAAATTTACTTCTCTCATTTCTGCATATGAGATTTCCCGGACAAGTGGTCCGTTGCGCTCCCGAACGCGTAAGTTTGGGCGCATCAGAACGGTCTCGGGCGTACAGGATGAGCCCTGAGTGTGGTTCCAAACGCGAAAGTTTTGGGCGATCCTGAGAGCGAGTTCTCAGGCGTGCCTGGGCGCGGAGATCTAGGGTAGTGTAGGTTCGCACTTAGAGGCAAGCTCTAAGCGTGGTCCCAAACGCGAAAGATTTGCGTGGCCTCGAGAGCGAGTTGTAACATCCTGATTTTCAGAGTCTTTTTGAAGCTTTTAAAATAAAATTCTCCATTTGAAATTTTCTGGAATTAATTAAAGCTTAATTGTGATTTTCATTAATTAAAAAGGATTTAATATGATTAAATTAAACATTAACATTTGCCAAAGTTATTTTATTTGAGTTCCTTGTGTCTCAAGGAATTTATTGGAATTTTTCTGGATTTTTCCGGATTTATTTGCTATTTTCTAGAGCTCAAAAGTATTTATTTGAATTTCTGGAAATAGAAAATTCCCCAAAAATCCAAACCGGCCGGTGGGCCGAAACCCACCGAACCGGCCCGGTCCAGTCCGCCGCTCCCCGCACCCGCCTTGCCCCTTCGGATGCGTGCCGCGTGTCACCTATCCGCCCGCTGCCGGTCGCGCTCGCGCACATCGCTGCCGCCCGCGCTCCCGTGACGCTGATAGGTGGGGCCCACCTGTCAGGTGTCGTCTCCGCCCGGGACTCCGTCCCCGTCTCCGAGCGGGACTCCGCCACCACCTTCCGTTTTCCGCCGCCGTCCCCGCCTCGGACTCGTCGTCCGCGCCGC
Organism: Dendrocalamus sinicus; assembly: GCA_036346575.1. Lineage (NCBI taxonomy): Eukaryota > Viridiplantae > Streptophyta > Magnoliopsida > Poales > Poaceae > Dendrocalamus > Dendrocalamus sinicus. The sequence goes on along the minus strand of JAYEVI010000123.1, from coordinate 94,940 downwards.
CCGGGACTCTTCGTCTCCCGTATAAAGGGGCCCGACCTCGCTTCCCGGCCCGAGCGCCGCCGCCGCCGCCGCTCACCGCGCCGCGGCGCTCGTGGCGCTGCCGTGACGCCGCCGTGAGCGCAGCCGTTGCTCGCCGCCGCTGTCGCCGCCGCTGCCGCTGCAGCTCGCCGTGCCCGCCGTCGCCGCCGGTTGCCGCCGGTGAGTCGCCGACGCCCTGCCGCCCGCCATGACTCGCCGGCCGATCCGCCGCCTGCACACTCGCCGCCGCGCCGCGCCGCCAGCGGAACCGCGCCGCGCCGCGATGCCTCGTTCTCGCGCTGCGTGCGCCATCGCCACGCCACCGCACCGCCGCTTCGCTTTCTCGTGCGCTCGGTCCACCGTGCACCATGCCTCTACCCGGGGTCCGCATGTCACCGTACTTCGTGGACTGCCGAAGTCGCCGCCTGATCCACCGAAGTCGCCGCCTAGGCCGACGTGTCATGCCACGCCGCCAGCCAAGCCGCTCGGTGCCACGCCGGCCGCCACGCCGCTTGCCACATCACCGCCATGTCACCGCCACGTCGCCTCGGCGCACACGCGTCTCGCCACGTGGTCGCCACGTCACCACCGCCGCCATGCAGCAGCCCGCCACCAGCATCGTTCCATGCGCCGCGTCCACCGTGGACTCAGCTCCCCGTGCGCCCGGTCCACAAAGACAAAGCGATTTTCCAATTTTTCCGATTTTCTGTAGATTTAATTTTCCAAGAGCCCGTTCTCCCTCGTCCTAGCTCCGATTGACCCGATTCTTTTTCCTAAATTCATCTAAAATTGAGCTCTACCTTTTGGTTCAGGTTTGAAAGTTTTTGGAGTTCATTTGAATTTTATTTGAATTTATTTTGTCTTTTCGTTTCGTTTTCTCTCTCGTTAGATCGCGTGTTCAAGGGAGCGGAAGTTGGATTTGAAGAGCAAGAGCCCTCAGCTGAGCAAGGCCAAGGCAAGTCGTATTCTTTGATCATATTGAACCTAATTTTCAATCTATTATGTATTATTTTATTTCAAATTTATCATGCATTGCTATTTGATATTAAAACCTTGTATTGGTAGTTATACTCCTAATTGGTTAATCCCTCCATAATAATTTGACTACCATGATTTCATTGTCACCTCAGGGTTGGGAATTATTTAGTGATAAAATAATAGTTGTCACATGAGGGTACATTTAATTGCTTAGCCATGCTTAGTACTAGCACGTTGGGTTTATTATCACATGTGATTAATTAATCTTGTTTTAATGATCTACTTGAACGTGGTGGTTAACCACAGTTATAAAAATTTGTTTGCCATGGCATGGGTAGTGTCATGAGCATTGGTTATACAAACTTGGCTTTCACTTGGGCGAATGATCGTGCAATAAAGGGGGTGCTGGTTGCACATTGGGATGTGGATGCTTCGCCTGGGTAATTCTTAAGGACTTAACTTTGTGCACCATTGATCTGAGCTGAACCGTGCAAACCACATGTCTAGTATGGCATAGACCTGGCATAATAATTTGTGAAGTCTCCACTTTGGTTTTACTACCGATGTTGTTGTGGCGCAAGAGGGGGCAATTATCGACTAGGGGGTTATCCTACTCGACGGCGAAACCTTAGCGAGTGGGATCAGGTGGAGATGGATCATTGTAAAAGCATTGTTGTGATTATTTTTAACGTGAGGATTATCACATCATGTGGGTACAGTTGTGCAACCTCTGCAGAGTGTAAAACTATTCGAATAGCCGCGTCCTTGGTCATGGACAATGCTCGGTGATTTCACACGAGGGGTAGAGTTTCTATGAAATCTGGCTGGTTGAAAGTGAATGGTCAGTTCACTTGGGATTATATTCAATTCCTTTAATTATTTATTTAATGTCCTTTGTTAAAGTTGCTCTTCAATCTATTTATTGTATTTACTTTCAATTGTTGCTTTATGCAAAATTAACCTTCCAGCCATCCATTGTTAAGCCTTGCATACTATATTGCATTCATTTGTTACAAACGACTTGCTGAGTACCAAAATACTCACGGCTTTATGCCCCTGTTGCTCAGTTGAGGAGGAAGGTCCAGATCAGCAGGAGTTGCTAGAAGGAGGCTACTACGAGGATTTCGCGGATTAGGACTTCGCTCCCCAGTCGATTGCCTGTGGGCATGTCGAATGGCTACTACGTTTAATTTTGGTCTTCCGCTGTTAGATTCTTTAAAGCCCTTCAGGCTAATAATTGTAAGCTTGGCCATAAGGTCGTACTCTGATGGTTATTAATATAATTTGGATTTTCCTTAGAATATCGTGATGTGGATGATATTTATCTTTGTTTGCACTGTGTGCACTAGCGTGATCCTGGACTAGTGCAGAATACACAGTAGAGTCCGGATTTGTATATTCGGGTCTCGACACGGATTTGTATCTTTTACGGAGCACGTAATTTAGGATGAGACGTCCCTAGAGCGTAACCGGATTAAATTAGGCTACATATTCTTCATCTTTTGGATCATAGATAGCCCAATTGTAATGGGGGTTATTCGAGTCTTTTCCCGAGTAGTATATCCTTAAACTTCCCAAAGAAACATTCCTTTATTTTGTCTTAGCTATTTTTGAGTGTATGGTTAGACACGTAGCCACTCTGGTGTAAAACCGAGGGAATGAGTCCATAGCTACCTGTGTCTCTTTGTTTAATTCAGACCTGAACCGTAAACCCCTAGGTTTCTAAGTCCAAGCCTGTTGCAGTGTTAATCACCTTGGCATCCACGATCTGTTTTAAAGCATCCGCCGAAATATTATTGTCTATGTCTGGTACATTTCCCCAAGTTCATAAATATATGATTTCAGGAACCTTTGGCATAATCCCCGGGGCATGACATTGACCATGAGCTCATAAAATGAAATTCTGCAAACGAAAATGTTTCAACATGACATTAGGAAATAAGTATTTTCACAGGAGGTGCGGTCCTGGAGGCTTTGACACGTGGAAGGCTGAAAAATTGGAAGCATAAAAAGAATTTAAAAACCCATGTTATGAAGGGTTTTGGGTCCCTTGAAAAGTAGTGGGCCAAAAAGCCTGATTGAGGCAAAAAGGCCTAAGATGAGTTGTATTAGGGTTTTAACAAGTGAGAAAATTGGATGTATAAAAAGAGATGCGTGCGACGGCGGCCGTGGCTTTTGATATTAAAAAAAAAGAGGTGGCTGGTTGCTCGTGTGTGGCGGCAGCTGGTTTTAGAGAGATTAAGTGTCGCGTGCAATTCACAGAATTTCTGCTGTGAGATTTGAGTTTTGTTGACTGCACGCTGCAGCTCTGGCCGTGATTTTTACAAGCATTAATTGGGGAGGTTTTTGGCCAAGACTTGTTGAATCGTGGAGGTCCTTGCTGTGACTCATCATGAGGAGATGAATTGATGAATAAACAATTCAATTTTTGTACATGGTGGCCGCAGCTTTCAGAGACTTCTACATACATAGATGCCGTCCATGAGAAGACAAGAAAATGTGCTGGTTTGAGTGCAAGCATGATCGCACGATCTGCATGCATACGAGCAGATTGAAATCAGGTTCATTAGTCGAGAGCTGCTTAGATCGGTAATCAGGTAAGGTTATTTAGATTCTATTTCTCTTCTGTTTTTTTATATTATGTTTTTTTAGGCTTGTGTTTCATGCATGCATAAAAAAATAGTTAGGACATCAAGTTTGTGATCTGGAAAGTGTGGTTGATTAATTCCTTACGGATTTTGCTTAGTTGCATAATTAGGGCTTAATTTATTCTTGTCACTTTCTGCATCAGCGATCTTGTTTATTTTATATCTCAAGTTCTAGACCTCCGATTGACGTAATTCCAGTTGGGTTAGTTCAATAACTTTCTCTAGTTTATTCTGACAAAGTTTGAGGTTAATCAGAGTTACGGATTTTTATCGAGATCAGTTTTAGTAAGGATACAGTGTTCTGTCCAGAACTTTAAACAAGGCTTAAATAGGTTTTGTGTTAAAAGGGGAGTATTAAAATTTAGTTTTAGCTTCCGCAATCATTCACCCCCCTCTGATTGCCTATCTTAGTGTAAATCGATTCTACAAGTGGTATCAGATAAGGTTTATTTTCTAATTGATCTTAACCGGTGATTAGAAAACATGTCGATGGATAGGTATTCCACAAAACCTTGTGTTTTCAATGGTGTTGATTTTCAGTATTGGAAAAGCAAAGATGGAGGCATATATTCAAGCTCAAGGCTTTGCAATATGGGAGATGGTCTACAAGCCTTATCAAGTGCCCGAGAACGATGCTGTGACAGCGGCGAACATGGCACAAGTGGAGGCAAATAGTAAGGCAAGGAACCTAATAATTCAAGGACTAGGAAGGAGTGATTTTGATCGTGTTGTGCATCTTAAATCCGCATATGAGGTATGCAAAGCACTGTGTGATTATCATGAGGGTTCATCTACTATTAAAGAGGTATGTTAAGATATGTACAAAAAGGATTACATGCGTTTTGAGATGAAACCTGGTGAATCAATAGATGATCTCTTTGCCCACTTTAATAAAATTCTTAGTAACTTACGTGCTGTTAATGTTACTTATACTGATGCTGAAAATGCACATCAATTACTTGGAGTATTAGATATGTCGATATGGGAGATGAAGGTTACATCCATTAGAGAATCTACTGTCATGAGTACACTTACATTAGATGTACTTTATTCTAAATTGAAAACTCATGAATTAGATGTTTTTGCTAGAAAAAATAATGGTAATAAATCAATTGCTTTAGCTTCACAATCTAGCAAGTCTAATGGTGATAATTCTTCTACTAGCTATGCTTTGTCTTCTTTGACTTCACTAACCGATGAACAGCTAGAGCAACTTCCGGAAGATGTTTTGGAACTCCTCTCTACACGCTTCACAAGAGCCTTACAGAATATGAGATCAAGAAAGAGAGGAAATTTTGGTCCTCAAAGGTGCTATGAGTGTGGTGATCTCAATCATATTCGTCCTAAATGTCCAAAGTTTCTAGCAAAATTTGTAAGGGAAGAAAATGAGAAGGAAGAAGAGATGGAGAAAGAAAAAAGGAAGAACAAAAAGAAGGGCTATATAAATCGCAAGATGGTGCATCGTGTTCTTGCGGCTCTTGAGCAAATTAATTTGAGTGCTGTGGACACGGACAGCGAGGATGATACTCCCAAAGGCAAGAAAGATTTAACTGGGTTGTGTCTAATGGCAAGTAGCAAAAGCTCCACCGACAATGATGATCTTGACAGCGACAACTATAATGAGGTAGAACCTTCTTATGATGATTTAGCTAAAGCTGTTGCTAAACTTGGTACTTTGCTAGAAAAGAAAGATAAAAAGATTAAGAAATATGATGCTTTGATTGAATCTTTAAATTCTGAAATTGCAAGACTTAGAGTTTTAATTCCTGATGATGAATCTTGTGAGTCTTGTCAAATTTTACATTCTGAGTTAGAAAATGCTAGGTCACTTAATGCTTTAAATATGGATCAACTTAGATATGTAACTGCTAAATTTGATGAATTAAGATTAGCACATGACTCTTGTGATGAAAAATTGAAATGTGCTAATGATGAAATTGGAAAGCTCAAGTTTAGTTCTTCTTCATGTTTAGAATCAAGTATTTTAAATGCTCAATCTAAAGCTTGCTCTAAATGTGATTTGCTGGAAGCTAGACTTAGTTCATCTCAGGAAACAATTCAACAGATGCTTTATCATATCTTCTTGCTCTAACTGTCCTAAGCTAAACACTGAAATAGAAGCTTTGACTAGACAACTTAATGATTTTGCTGAAAAAGAAAGATTGGCTCAGTCTAGTGCTTCTAAAAATCTTGTGAATGAACCTGTTAAATGCACAACTTGTCACACTCTAGCTAAAGAGAATGAGTACCTTAAAGACACTTTAGAGAGATTTTCTTTTGGCAAGAAAAATTTGAATATGATTCTAGACAAGTCAAAAACAAGTGTGAAAATTTGTGGTCTAGGATTTAATTTTGTTGAGCATGCCAAGAATAATCCTTTTAAGGTTATTAAATCTTTTGAACCTGGAAAAATTGAACTGAAACATGAACCAAATCAAACGATGTTTAAATCTACTGGCTTTATGCAAAGTTCATCAAATAATAATGTAGGTGCTAGCTCATCATCTCAAAAGAATTCTAGCTATGTTAAATTTCATTGCACCCACTGTGGAAGAGATGAACACTTGAATGAATTTTGCTTTAGACGTGCCAAGAAAGAGAGAAAGGAAAGATTGAATGCTTTAAGACAAAAACGTGCAACCTTTTTCATTTCTAGATCTCATGCAAAATCTAAGTTTTTAGTGAACTTTTATGATAACTTTAAATTTGGTTCACGTGCTGATTTTGGATGTAATTCAAACAATTCACGTTCTTTTCGGCATTCTGATCATTCACATCCACGTGACTTTGGGTCTAGCTTTGTTGCTCCTGTTCGTCGTGGTGTCTCAAAGATCGATTCCTAGATCTTATTTCACTAACCCCAGTACTGTGAGACCGATGTTTCCTGTGATGTAAGAACAACTGACAAGAATGGAGAACATGAAGTAGATTGAGTTCCAGTCTTTTACATCATTGCTTGATTGGAACACTTGATGGTTCTTCACTCTCTTTGATGGCTTGCAAGAGGTTTCACTTTTTGAGAGACCATGTGGAAAAGGTGATGTTGTCTTACATCTTGTTAAATTCTCAAGTTGCTGATTTGCTCATGAAATCGCTTGATACTTCTCGTTTTCCTCATTTGCGAAGTGAGTTGGGTGTATTACATTTTATGGGATTATTCTGAGGGGGAGCTTGGTGTTTAAAATTTTGGAAGCCTTGTTTATTATCCTTATCAAATAACTCATTAAATCCAAGTCATTGAAACAAATTGAGTAGTAGAGCTCTCTTTATCATATCTATTCATATGTTGTGTAGCTTTGATCATGACTGTTTATAATTAAATTGCTACATTTGAATTAAAAGTATGACATGGCGGAATACTTTGACTAGATTAATTATATTTATTACGTTGCGATGTCCGTCGAAAAGGATTAGCTTGATTGTGAGTCTTATTTTAACTCTTGGCTATGAGGCTCGTATGTTTCATGTTACAATTTTTATGATCACTCAATTTGGCATGTTATTGTTTTAAAAAAATATATAAGAAAGAGATAATTGAAAAGATGTATGCTTCAAGCATGCCATGGTGAAAAAAAAGGCACAAAAGTGCGCAAAATGAAAAGAAGTATGCTTCAAACATGCCACCATAATAAAATGTTATTATGAAAAAGAAGTATGCTACAAGCATGCCACATGCCTAAGAATTGAGTGTGGAGCAACAAGTTGTTACATGAGACTGCTAGCCCGTCTAGAGTTAAAATTTGCTTCACTTTTAGGTTTTGACTTTTTGTTGTGATATCTCATTGTGTTCTTTATAATTGGTTTGGTCATTGTTGAGATGCCTGTCATTGATATAAATTGCTTAATCATATTGAAAACTTGTTTTGACATTGCTATGTGATATATGACTTTATATGATCTAAATAGCTCTACTCAAAAATATGACTTGGTTGTGTTATTAAACCAATGCAACGTGACTTGGATAATCTACAAAGCTTCTAGATTTTTATTGCCATTGCTCTTTCTTAGATTTATTCTTATTTATTGAAATTTCTTGATGATTACATTGCCAAAGGGGGAGAGAAATTTGAGAGATTGGAGAGTTTTTGGAGAAATTAAAATAACTTCTCTTGTGTTGAGGGGGAGAGTTTGAAAATTTGACTTCAATTCTTCACTTAGATTTGTTGGAAGTCATGTTAATATGTTGTCAATGTATTCATCAAGGGGGAGATTGTTAGACCATGTGGCCTGGTCTAGGTTATTTTAGATGATGAATAATTGACAACGTTGGTTATGGCATTACTGTATTATTTATGGCGTGTTGCTTCTTTATATGCTTGTGATAGCATGGTGATATGATAGGTTGCATGATACGCTCATGTGAGGTATTGTGCGGATTGACTTGAGTCAAGTCGTGGACTTGTGCTCGACGCGGTTGTTTGTTTATTCATGTGCAGGTGTTGCTTGAGGTGGAACATGGTCGATGACGGACTGAAACTAGGTTCGTGGAACGAGGTTTCGGACTAAGTTCGTGAAGGAACTGAGGTCCTATCGGTCAAGGATGTCATGCGGGATGTTCAGGCTAGAGAACAATATGCATGGAGATGATGTGTGGAGAAGATACAGGAGGTGCGGTCCTGGAGGCTTCGACACGTGGAAGGCTGAAAAATTGGAAGCATAAAAAGAATTAAAAAAACCCATGTTATGAAGAGTTTTGGGTCCCTTGAAAAGTAGTGGGCTAAAAAGCCTGGTTGAGGCAAAAAGGCCTAGGATGAGTTGTATTAGGGTTTTAACATGTGAGAAAATTGGATGTATAAAAAGAGATGCGTGCGGCGGCGGCCGTGGCTTTTGATATTAAAAAAAAGAGGTGGCTGGTTGCTCGTGTGTGGCGGCAGCTGGTTTTAGAGAGATTAAGTGTCGCGTGCAATTCATGGAATTTCTGCCGTGAGATTTGAGTTTTATTGACTGCACGCTGCAGCTCTGGCCATGATTTTTACAAGCATTAATTGGGGAGGTTTTTGGCCAAGACTTGTTGAATCGTGGAGGTCCTTGCTGTGACTCATCATGAGGAGATGAATTGATGAATAAACAATTCAATTTTTGTACATGGTGGCCGCAGCTTTCAGAGACTTCTACATACATAGATGCCGTCCATGAGAAGACAAGAAAATGTGCTGGTTTGAGTGCAAGCATGATCGCACGATCTGCATGCATACGAGCAGATTGAAATCAGGTTCATTAGTCGAGAGCTGCTTAGATCGGTAATCAGGTAAGGTTATTTAGATTCTATTTCTCTTCTGTTTTTTTATATTAAGTTTTTTTTAGGTTTGTGTTTCATGCATGCATAAAAAAAATAGTTAGGACATCAAGTTTGTGATCTGGAAAGTGTGGTTGATTAAATCCTTACGGATTTTGCTTAGTTGCATAATTAGGGTTTAATTTATTCTCGTCACTTTCTGCATCAGCGATCTTGTTTATTTTATATCTCAAGTTCTAGACCTCCGATTGACGTAATTCCGGTTGGGTTAGTTCAATAACTTTCTCTAGTTTATTTTGACAAAGTTTGAGGTTAATCGGAGTTACGGATTTTTATCGAGATCAGTTTTAGTAAGGATACAGTGTTCTGTCTAGAACTTTAAACAAGGCTTAAATAGGTGTTGGTTTGGCAATCCAGCTCGTGCTCGGTGTTGAATTGTGTTCATCAAGTGGGATCGATCGTGACGTTATAGTCGGCCTTGAAATACAGGAAATGCCTTTACACTTCGACCAGCACGCCACTTAAGCAAACTATTGCAAAGCTAGAAGGATGTGTTGTTAAAATATAACTGATGGAAATTTTTGGCTTATTTTGTGATAGGCAGCCTTCTGTGGGTAGTATTTTCTTGTCAAATTCGTCCTGTCTTCGAAGCTCCCAAAAGGAGCGTCGAGCGAAGCTGTCTCATTAAGCTACGTTCCTGCTTTTGGTACAGAGATGAATACTCTAGCTTCTCAAGTAATTAACTGAATATACGATCGTTGATGACAATCAAAGATGATGAATAATTATAATTTGCAGCGGAAACTTTTTCTAAAATCTACTGTATTCTAATTTTTCAACTTGCAAATACGGAAAAAAGACAAAAGCAAAAAAAACACAGCAGAAATAAAAATTCACCGAGAAAAACCGACTAATCCCTACGTCCGGCCGAGCTACCTCCAATGGCATATGCATGCAACAACAGCTATTTCTCTTAATCACGTCGGTCTAGCCGCTATGCCTAATTAGTTTCCCAGTGGAAACCGACTGCCACCCCTAAGCTAAACTCTCGGTTCACTTCTGGCCAGCACACCTAATCACCTCCCACCTAATCACACATTCAAAGCTCTCATCCCGGCCAGAGCTCACGCAAAAAGTATCCAACCGCAGCACCAACTGACCGAATAAACAAAAACCAATTAGCCTCTCACGGTCTCACCTGATGCCTCTCACAAGCCGCAATTTCTGATTCTCCAAAAGGATGTCTCGGCCCCAAAGCTCACGCCATGCATGTAGCCCCTCTTTTTCTTTTGTTCAACCCGATACAATGTCTTCCAACAGGGCCTTTTTTTTTATCTCATTCAGACTTTCGGCCTATTACTTATCAAGGGATCCGAAACCCTTCGTAATACGGGTTTTTCACTTTTATCACATGTCGTAGCCTTCGAACCGCACCTCCATAGCTCTAACATGCATCATTTATTCTTGATTTCCATACGCTCCAACTCGAACACGACTATCTTCGCTAACATCCTCAATCCTCTGGACCATAACTTCGCACCAAGCCATCTCCCGCTCCTCACCATAGACCACGATCGTCTTCGAGTTACTCTGCATATGCAAAGACCAAACTAACATTTTTTCCAGCACAAGTTCTTCTCAACTTGACCGATATTAGTTCACGCATGCCACACGCCTCAAATAACATCAATAAACAATATTGTCAATTATTTATCATCATAAATATTCTAAACCTAGCCACATCACTACTACAAAAAGGGTCATCACAGATCATTTTTAACAGAAGTTTTTCAAGGGACGCCTAAATCAGATCTCAGCTCAAGCCATGCAGAGTAAGATCCAAACCCATTTCTTTGCTAGCCAACCCGAATCTCGGGGACGAGGTTTTTTTTAAGGGGGGTAGATTTGTAACAGCCCAGATTTTTAGTAAAAAAATTAATTAATTAAATCGTAAAAATGGAATAAAATAAAATTCAATTTAAAATAAGTATTTTTGTGCCTAAAGTTTTAATTTTGGATTTGCCTTGAATTGCTGTTTTTGAAAAAGCTGAATTTGAAAAGCATTTTCTGGAAAACCTAAAATTATTATTAAATAAAATGATATTTTGATTTTATATAAAAATCTTATGTCAAATTAAATATTTGGAGTTATTTGGCTTTTATTTGGTTCCCTGGTTTTTCTGGAGTTTAAAATTGTATTTTTGAAATTAAAAAGTATTTTTAAGTATGAAAATTAAATACCAAAATTACTTGGAAATATTTTTAATAAGTCCAAAAAGTATCCAGGTGGTTATCTAAATTTGTCTGGAATTTTTGGAGTTTATTTTGTATTTTTCTGAGGCTTAATGGAATTTCTGGGCTTTTCTGAAAATCTGAAAATCAATTTTGAAAAATAAAACCCAACCCCCCTCCTCTGGCCGCCACGTGGACGGCTGATAACCGCCCACGCCCCTTCACCGCTCATCCCGCCACCCACCCCATCCCGCCTTCCTCCTTCCCCGCCGCCACGTGTGCGGCCGCGCCATCTACCGTCCGCGCCTCTCTCTCACTGCCGCCTGCCTACCTGCAGGCACGCCGCGCCGCTCCCCCTCTCTCCTCCTCCTCAACCCCACCCGGCAGCCACTCCCTCCCTCCGCCTCTCTCGCCTCGCGAGACCCGCCTCTCTCCGCGCGCCGGGCCCACGCGCCGACCGCCCCTACCTCCGCCTCTTCCCGCAGCTCGCCGCCTCCCGCAACGGACGCCCGCACCTCCCGGCCTCTCCCCACTCCTCCCGCAGGACCCGCGCCACCTCCTCCCCGTCGGATCCGCCGCCCACCTCCCACTCCCCCGGTCGCCGCAACCGCCGCCGCCACCACCCACCTCCGGCGACACCGCGCCGACTCCGCCCCTTCCGCCCTATAAAAGGCACCTCCGGCCTCCCCACTTCCCGTACCACCTCCCCCTCTGCTCACCTTCCCCTCTTGGCCACCCCATCGCCTCCGCGCTGGCCCCGGCGCGCGCGCGCTTCTTCCTCGCCGCCGCCGCCTCGTGCCCGCTTAGCGCTGCGCTGGAGGTAAACCGAGCTCCTCGGCTCCTCTTCCTTTGCCGCCGCCGCGCGGCCACCGAATTCCGGCGGCGTGCCGCCCCGAGCCCCTCCCGCCGATCGACCACGCCGGCCACCGCCCACATGGCTGCCACCTAGCGCCCGGTGGCCGCCACCTCGGCAACCCTTGCCCCCGTCAACTTCACGTGCACGCAATCAGCCCCACCCCGCCACCTCAGCCTCCTCCAGAGCCTGTGGGCCTGGTCCATGGACCAGGGGCCCACGCGTCAGCTTGACTCCCCCTCGGGCTGACGTCATAAGTCCCTTTTCCCATTGAAAAATAATTCAGCCGAAATGAAATTCCTCGCTGACGCAATAATTCAGATTTTCCTTTAGGAAAATAATTCCAGAAAATCCCTTTTTCCATTTTCTCTCTTTTCAATCTTCCCGGAGCCCGTTCTTCTTCGTCTTAACTCCGATTTGGCCCATTCAAATTTCTAAATTCATCAAAAATTCCCCTCTATCCATGTCTAGCCTCATTTCAAATATTTGAAGTCAATTTGAATTTAATTTGAATTTATTTGAATTTGGTGGGTTATTTTGACGTGTAGACTTCGACGATTTGGGAAATTTCTTCGATGAAGATTCAAGCCAAGTTGAAGAGCAAGGCAAGTCACACTCCTTGATCATGTTGATCCTAGTTTTCAAAATAAAATTATGTTGTTTTAAATTATATTGCATGCATATTTCTATTCAACGTATTTCAATTCAGTTTTAAATTTAGTTATTGCCTACTTGTTAATTCCTCCATTGTTATTGAAATTCCTATACCTTGTCACCCTAGAATCAAACTCTAGTTAATACATTAGTGTTGGCTAGAGAGTTTAATTAAATGCTTAGCCCTGCGTAGTCATATGATCTTGTTTTGGGATATCTTTCACATAAAATGACAAACCCTTTCACATAAAATGATATGCTTTTGATATGTACTCTTGACTTTGGTGAGTCAAGGAGTGTTATGAAACTATTTTGAAAATAAATGTAAAACTGGTTTAGACTTAGGCAATTGGTTAGAGTGGTGGGTGCAAGCATGCCCTGTTGGTTGGAGCCACAGTGGTTGATTGTCGTGCACGGGGGTATGTGGTTAGGCCTAAGTCAATTAAGAACCGGTCTGTGAGCTACTGTTGCAAAGCCCTAATCGTACTACCACATGGTCGGGTATGGGACAGCCTTGGTGAATAATTTGTGAAGTCCCAACTGAGTCGAGTCGTAGGTTGAAAGTGAGCGTGGTTGGTGCCATGTGAAGTCTCACTTGGGCGAGCGTGGTTAAGCCATGAGAAGTCTCGCCTAGGCTCAAGAGGGGTCCCGGCCCGTGGATTCTTATCGGGTGAAACCTTAGAGTTGGCTTGGCCAGTCGAAGGCTTTGCATTGTAAAGGCCTTGTCACGACTCGCCGCACACCTAAGGAAGTGTGTAACCCGTGGCAATATGGGATGATCGTGTCTTGTGGGTAAAGTCGTACAACCTCTCGCAGAGTGTATAATCTATCTCGACAGCCGTGCCTACGATCATGGGCATGCTGAGTAAAAGTTTTTCATAGATTAGACTTTGTTTTTCAAAATGTTTTCGAAAACCTTGTGGATGGATGGAATCCACGAGAGAAGAAAACCTTACGGATGGATGGAATCCGTGAGAGATCGAAATCTGGTGAATGGATGGAATTCATCAGAGTTGCGCAGTGAAAGCGTGTGGATGGATGGAATCCATACGTGAGCTTTTGGAAAAGATGGTCCGGGTGGGATGCCCGTGGATAGGTTGGTGTTTGGTCGGAGCCTGCATTGACGGTATTACTTTCTACTACAAGTATTGTTTTTACTTACTGTATTAAATTCAGCAATTTCAATCTATTTATTGTATTTCATAAATGCTGTTTTTGCAAACTAACCCTATAAGCCTTCCATTGAAGCCTTTTATCATTATGGTGCATTTTCCGTGTGACTTGTGGAGTACAAGTTTGTACTCACCTTGCTTTTTCCACACAGAGAAGGAAGACATCAACTACGGTGAAGATCTGGACGAATAGGCCGCGTCTTACTGCCGTTTGCCTGTGGGCAGGCTTGGGCTTCGCTTTTATCAGTTTGCTTCCGCAGTTATTTCCTTTATTTATTTTGCCAATGGGCATTGATGTAAGACTTGGCCATAAGGCCGTACCCCTTATTTAATATATGATGTCATTTGTGCTTGGTATTTATCGTTGTTGTGACTGTGTGCACTAGCTGATCCTGGACTAGTGCGATTTACACAGAGGATCCAGGAGTCGTTACTCCGGGTTCCGACAAAGGTGGTATCAGAGCCATGACGATACTAAGACGCGACCGTAGGTAGATAGAATGGTTTGACCATAAGGACTTATTTTTCTTATAAACAATATTTTCAAAAAAAATATATATGTATATACATATACATATATGTATGCTTACTCTCATCCCTCAATCTTTGCTTTCTCTCATCCCTCAACTCTTCCTCATCTTTAATATAATCATTCAAAAATACATTTCTAACTTCTCTCTTCTTCAAACCCTTGTAGATGAACGCATTCGATGTTGCACCAAATGATGGATGGAGTATGGGCCTTTATCGACTACTTCGACGTTTAGGTTTCCAACGCCGAGCTATCTACATGCATAAACATGATCGCCATGGAGACCGGATAGTGGGACATCGCTTCAATCTACTCATTACTAAGCGAACGGACAAGGAAATTTGCGTCTCCTCTTCAAGGGATATGGATACTGCTTTGACGTGAGCTAGACAAGAAGCCGCCATAAAGCGATCCTTCTTCGTCTATGCCACCTCTTCAGTCTCCGCATTGAAGGAGCTCGTATTGTGCATCGAGAGCCGCAAAGGATGACACCAAGGCGACCCTTATCCCTTTAGGATAAGTTGTTAGTCTAGTTAATAAAACGTTGTTATGAGTTGTAAAGTTTTCTCTTTTTGTCGGCAGCCATAACCATTACTTATTATGAGATTAATAAAGATTTTATTAAAGTTGAAATTTCATTTTGGGTTGCACAAAATATCCCCTATTTCCTCCCTTTGCCTTGAGTCCCCTTCCTCCTAATTCTTAAAATCAACCACAGATGGTGAACACAAGGAACAACGGCAACGGCAATGGCACGTGGACTTCCCTGATTGGATCACGTCGACCAGCTCTGCGACGCGTGCCTCGTCGGCAAGCAGCGGCGCATGCCGTTCCCTATCGAGGCCAACTACCGCGCCAAGGGACGTCTAGACCTCGTACATGGAGATCTGTGCGGGCCTGTCACGCCAGCGACGCACGGTGGCAAGCGCTACTTCCTCCTCCTTGTTGATGATGCTAGCCGCTATATGTGGCTAGTGCTGTTGTCAAGCAAGGACGAGGCAGCCAGCGCGATCAAGAAGTTCCAAGCCGGCGTCGAGATCGAGACCGGGCGGAAGCTGCGCACGCTACGTACTGATCGCGGTGGCAAGTTCACGTCTCTGACCTTCGGTGAGTACTGCGCGGAGAAAGGCGTGCATCGGCAACTCACGCGCCGCATTCCCGCAATGTAATGGCGCCGTGGAGCACCGAACTAGACTGTGATGGCTATGGCACGATGCCTGCTCAAGGCAAAGAAGGTGCCCAGTACATTCTGGGGGGAGGCGGTGAGCACGGTTGTGTTCATTTTGAACAGGTCTCCGACGAAAAGCGTCACTGGAATGACTCCCTACGAGGCTTGGCATGGCGAGAAGCCGGCGGTGAACTTCTTGCGCACGTTCGGGTGCATTGCGCATGTGAAGGTCACGCGTCCCCATCTTGCCAAGCTCGACGATCGCACTGTGAAGATGGTGTTTCTGGGCTATGAGCCAGGCTCAAAGGGGTACCGTGTGTACGACCCGGTGAGCGGTCGTCTGCACGTCACTCGCGATGCAGTGTTCGATGAGGGCAGCGGGTGGAATTGGGAGGAGGGCGGCGGCAACGCAGTCCCTAGCTGAGACCTTCACCGTGGAATACACGGTCAGTGCTCTCATGGGCGGCAATGAACCAGCTTCTCCTGTATCCCCACCGGCCTCACCAGAACAAGAGCAAGGGGAGCAGACGCCACGCACTCCCTCGGACACCAGGAGCAGTGCGGGTGGTGCGCGCGTCACGTCGCCACGCCACTTCGACCGGTAATGAGCTGGACGACGAGGGAGCACCCCGGTGGTTCCGCACCGTCGAGGACTGCATCAACAACTCTGAGCAAGTCGAGCTGGATCCGGAGGAGCTACTCTTGGCAGCATCTGAGGAGCCCATGTCATTCGCCGAGGCCAACACTGATCCGGCTTGGCACGCGGCGATGGAGGAGGAGATGGCCGCGATTGTGGACAACGACACCTGGGAGGCTGTTGATCTCCTGGTGGGACACCGGCTCATTGGTCTAAAATGGGTTTACAAGCTCAAGAAGGATGCATAGGGCTCGGTGGTCAGGCACAAAGCACGACTTGTCACGAAGGGCTACGTGCAGTGTGCTGGTGTGGACTATGACGAGGTATTCGCGCCGGTGGCACTGCTCGATTCCGTGCGGGCTCTGGTGGCCATTGCTGTGCATGAAGGGTGGACAGTCCATCATTTTGATGTCAAGTCTGCATTCCTCAATGGGGACCTCACGGAGGAAGTTTACGTCGCTCAGCCACCAGGATTTGTGATCACCGGGCAAGAGCGGCGAGTTCTCAAGCTACGCAAGGCACTGTATGTCCTACGTTAGGCTCCGCGAGCATGGAACATCAAGCTCGACCGCACATTGGTAGCACTGGGATTCACTCGGTGCGCAAAGGAGCACGGTGTGTACACTCGCGGCACAGGAAACGGGCGTCTACTATTGGGCGTGTACGTCGACGACTTGATTCTCACCGATGCCGACCTGGGTGAGATCGATCAATTCAAGAAGGAGATGAAGCGCTCATTCAAGATGAGTGACCTCGGGCACTTGAGCTACTACCTCGGGATCGAGGTCAAGCAGCTGCCCAGGAAGATCACATTGTGCCAGGCGGCATACGCGACGAAGCTGCTGGACAAAGCGGGCATGGCTGGCTACAATGTTGTTCAAGTCCCCATGGAATCACGCTTAAAGCTGAGTAAGAAGAGCTCCAACCCTCCTGTTGACTCTACACTTTACCGCAGTATCGTTGGGGGTCTTCGTTACTTGGTCCACACCCAGCCGGACATTAGCTTCGATGTCGAGTACGTTAGCCGGTTCATGGAGAAAGCAACAACGGAGCACCTAGCGCCGTCAAGCACCTACTGCACTATGTTGCGGGTACAATTCACTTCGGCCTTAGTTACTTCAGCGGCTCCAGCGACATCAAGCTCCAGGGGTTCAGCGACGCAGACATGGTGAGAGATTTAGACGATCGCAAGAGCACTTCCGCGCGTCTTTGTCGCATCGATCGTGCACCCGTGACATGGCAATCCCAGTAGCAATCGCGGCGCGCTGTCCCGCTTATGCAGGCTGAGTACATCGCGGCGTCATTGGCAGCATGCCAAGGGCTTTGGCTTGGTCGCCTGCTCGGCAGTTTCTATGGGTGAGCTCCGGGCATCGTTACCATCCACGTCGACAATCAGTCGGCAATACAACTTTGCAAGAATCCGGTCTTTCATGGCCGGAGCAAGCACATTGAGATGCGCTTTCACTTCATTCGGGAGTGCATCGAGGGTGGCCAAGTTGCCATCCAGAAGATCCACACCGACGATCAGCTGGCAGATATATTGACAAAATCACTTGGCAGGGTGAGATTTCTGCACCTGCGCTCGAAGCTCGGCGTCATCAACATCAACTAGATTAGGAGGAGTAATGTTAGTTAATCTAGTTAATTTGGATGTCAGTTACTGTTTTTGTCTGCATGTCTTCCTCCCACATCGTGCATGCATGAGCGTTTTAGTCTGCATGCCTTCATATATACATGTTAGCGTTTTTAGTCTTCAATTACTTCTTGAAGCAGTGCATGGGTCAGTTTCTTGGTCATTACTAGTTCAGTTTCTTGGTTATCAGTATTCCAGTTTCTATTGTTTATTTGCTATATAAAGGAGGAAGTAAACCTGGAAAAGGCAACGTTCTGCAGTGCCAAAATACCTTATGTTCTTGAGTATACACTTTTCTTGTGTTCTTGAGTATACACTGCTACTTATCTGAAAACAAGATGATTACTGGCGTTTGCGGACGTTCGGCTGACACAACCAACCAAACATGTCAAAGAACAAAGGTATTATGTTTCTTCTCAGTAAGAATGAAATGATGTTTTTATTTTATTTTATTTCAAAAAAGAATGAAATGATGTAGCTAAAGTTCTCGACCACCTGTGCACCTCTAGCACTGCCATCCACATTGCAAAGCCTCAAAGAGTAATATGTTGCCTCGTTGGCTCCAGTGTGGACGGGTGCATAACAACCACAAGCTCACAATAACTACTACCCACAGGGTAGGCCATCCAATCCATGCATGACTGGTGATCTTGTTCTATACAATAATAATATCACAACCTTGCCATTTGCTCACAAATCACTATTACTTTAAGATATATGCTCTATACAATGCTTTCTGAACTCTACAAAAGGAATGGATATCAAGGAAAATAATTCATGAAAAACCATACAAGTACTAACATTGACTGTGATAGAGCTTACAAAAAAAAGGTGGTGCACTTGTTTGATTTGCTGACTCTCTGAAGGCTCATCTAGTCAAAATATTATGTCAAACCACACAAAGAAAGCAAAAGAAAAAGATCTTTGGACATATTAAAAACATAATTGCTTTATTGTGAGTAAATTGTTTTCAAACTTTAACATCTTATATGGAAACATTGTTTCAACAATGAAGCATGTGTGCATTGTTACGATTAAATACTGTGATCTTAACACAGTAGCTCACCACAAACTCAGAAGTCCATCCTACTAAACAAGGCAAGAAGCAGGTGCACAATTGAGCAATAGCTATGGTGATGGAGACGAGGTGCCCGATCTTTCGATGAGATTGATAACTATCGATTTCGGTGGAGATGACCCTCACGATCCGACTACAACCGTACGTCGACGCTTGCGCCTTAGCAATCGCTGAACCAACTCTGAGATGTTATTGATCTACTGCTATTTTTTTGGTTTTGTGTACTCTAGGTAGGGAAAAAAACAATATAATCTATGGTAAACTGGAAATTCTCACCGAGCAACCTTGGGCTCTGATACCACTTGATGGAGACGAGGTGCCCAATCTTTCGATAAGATTGATAACTATCGATTTCGGTGGACATGACCCTCACGATCCGACTACAACCGTACGACAACGCTTGCGCCTTAGCAATCGCTGAACCAACTCCGAGATGTTATTGATCTAGCTGGAAGCGCGATCAACCTGAACACGAAGTTCAATCCCTACGAGCAATCGAAGAACTAGCAAGAATAAGATATAGGCAATCTGGTATTGCGAATAATATTGAAGCATAGATGAAAACAAAGTTGGGATCTCGAAAAGCTGTCATGACAGGTGGTCGTCCGACACAACTGAAGAACAGAAGTTTGCACAATGGCTAAACCTAAACTCAACGAAATCCAAATCCTAGCAAGGGAGGCGGCGACTCCTTTATAGGGAGAATGATCAGGGGTGGCGTCCAAGTGCACGCCCTAGGGTTACAAGGCCCATGGGCCCAAGTGGTGGTGGCACAGCACCCTTTTTGACTCGGACTCAGAAACCAATGTGGACTATTTTGATGATTGCGGCCGGATCAGATGGAATTTGAAAATGAGGTTGGATCCGTTGGAAAGTAGACTTCATAAGCTTTCCATGAAGTACAAGAACGTCCCAAACGGAGTCCGTATGAAGAAGTTATGTCCATTTGAACTTGGTACCATCGCAGTAGTCCGAATCTGATTCCAGAACGTGTCCAACTCGAATTCGTGCTTGGCTTGGTCCCAAAGTGACGTGGTGTCCTCCATTATTCCTTCCATGCATGTGCATGGCTCCATGTCCCTTGCCTTCAACCTTTCCCAAGTTCCTAAGCACAATTAAATCACTTGCATTAGGTAGCGGTCTATTCTCGATAACATATGAACCTAGGAATGAGTTCACCTGGTAATTAAGTTGACGAGCACGAGCTCGAGTAAGTGGTCCTTGCAACACATGCTGTGGATGAGTTGTATCCATGGAAGGGATGTCCTCATCATATGGATTGTGAAAAATCAAAGGAGATATGTTGGTAAATGATAGAGTAGTACGATGCCACAACTATGACATCAAGTAACAACCAAAATATTAGCTAAGTTGGAAAAAAAAAAGCTCTATTCGTAAGACTTTGTCTAGGATCTCCAGGTTAATTTGCCATGCAAGAAAACTAAAAGAAATAATAACAGTAAGTAAAAGCGATATCAGAAAGTGGCCACCCTTTCTTAATTCCATTTTATCGACTCACTCAGAACGGTGGCGGTCGAACGGGAGAGAAGGAGGGAGACGGTCATGTAGTCGGCGGCAAAGGCGGAGATACTTGTAGAGTACGGGAGGCATGTGGTGTATAGTAAGTGAGTGAGGTTGAACGAGGCAGAGGAGCCACGTGGAGGAGGGGCAGTGGCTAGATGGGGACGGGGCAACAGAGCCGTGCGGAGGAGGCTGCATGGGGGCAGTACTATTTGATGGGCATGAGTGGAATTGGGAGAGAGATGGGAAGGTGAGGGGATTTGACATTTGAAATAAATCGATGTCGAATGCGACTGGTGCCACTCATGTGCATGAGGGGCAATACGGGCCCACCATTGGCTTTAAGAAGTACTTTTCTGTGGGAGAATAGATTATTATCCACTTGTATTTTTAAGTAATAGTGATAGATGTTCCGAAGCATGAATGGGGCTTCCCTATCCCCTCTCCCTATTCCCCTCCCTATTCTCTCAATCTAAACCACTCAAATCTCATCCAATGGCTAGTTTTTTATATATTTTCACCATTTGCCCCATCTATTATAAATAATAAAAAAATACAGAAAAAAATAAAATTTATTTTTTTATTATAATTTTTTTACAGAAATTATAATTTATTTTTTTCTGTAAAAAAATTATAGTAAAAAAATATATTTTATTTTTTCTGTATTTTTTTATTATTTATGATGGATGGGCAAATGGTGAAAATATAAAAAAATTAGCCATTGGATGAAATGTGGATGGTTTAGATTGAGAGAATAGGGAGGGGAATAGGGAGGAGGGGATAGGGAAGCCCCATTCCCGAAGCATGCCCTCTGAACAGTTGGAAAATCTAACGAGCACACATGTTAGGGTATCTCCAATGGTCTGAGTCAGCTAGCTATATGTATGTACACATCAGCATATATCCTATATGGAGGAAAGAGAGTATGCAAAAAAAAATCGAGCCAGCTCTTCCTTAAGTACTAGTCTATAACGCCAAACGAGGCAGCCTCTATAAATTCTGTGTGTGCATGTAAGCATCAAATAGCTATCCTTATAGATAGTTCTTTAGAATGCTAGCTTTAGTGTGTACTATATAGATGATATAGAAATCTTATAGTTAGTTGCTAGCTATAACCATTAGAGATGCCCTAACATGCACACCGTGCCTCGTCCGTTCCATCGAGTCATGTGGGAGCGGCCGCGCGAGATGGATTTCTTTTCGTTTGGGAGTGGGGTGGTTGGCTGGTTGCACATATAGCTCGTCCTTGCAGCAACAGGCATAAGTTCATACGCAGCTTGGAACACAAACATTGCATGACATGTGGGACCGTTGTAAAGAAGGTATACAACATTGGCACACGATGTGGGTTATCCTTCTGTGCTCGAGCCTTGGCATGTTGGAAATTTTATGTGGCTTTCAATATTTATTATGGTTATTGTCTATTTTATTTAGTGTGGAATTATTTATATTATTGATGCAATTGATAGGGAATATTTTAATGCGGAATTTAACTCAAGGAATTAATACTCGAGATGCCGAGGATGGCTGTGCTGGAATATGGTAGACATATTTATTGATAATAAGTCTGCTAGAATTTGATATGCATATATTTATTTAACCCGGGCACAGCACAGGGCGGAATAGCTGGGTTTGTTTTGCAGGATAGACTCTGCAGGCTGTTGACCCACATGATTAGATTGGAATTGATCTCATAAACAATCTGATCATGACACATGACTCACACATGTGTGCTTCGGACTAATATATTTTAGACTCATAAAACTGGCATGTCTGATCGTGGTTGGTAACATGGTTCAGGAGTCTCACAGGATACCGGAAACAGGTGGGTCACTTTGGAACATCTGGAAGTGGAGTCTATAAATAGGTCCCTACCCTCTAGCCTCATTATGCATTGTGAGCGGTACCATGAAAAAGACAGAGGAATAGAGGGTAGATCAAAAGCCCCTATAAAATTAATTTAGAGTTTAAGAAAACCTAACATTGGTATCAAAACCAGATTGAAATCCTCGCACGGTACTGCTTTGGCCTCGACCGGCAGATACCATCGCGCGGTCATGCGCGCGCGGGATCACTTCATCCCGTGCGGCAAATCTTCGCACGGAATCCTCGATCGGTGTGGTCTCGCGCGGAATCGCTTCGTCCTCGATCATACGGCACCTCGATCGGCGTTGTTCTCCACAGCGGAGATTGATTCGATTTCGTTTTTTTCGAGTTGGCTTCAATCTCCGAGCAGAGATTTCTTCTCCGTGGCGTGTTTGGATTCCAAGGCGGAAAGAAAAGGAGCAGTGCGAAGCGGGTTCGGCTCACATGCTGGGGAAGTGCGAAAATCTAAAAGTATTTTTTAAGTACTTAAAAATACTTTTTAATAAAAGTAAAAAAATCAAAAAAAATTAAGTACTTAAAAAATACTTTTTATACTTAAAAAGGTACTTTTATAATTTTTCGAATTTTTTAAAGTATATTTTTAAATTTTGAGGACACTTGTCAGCTCCTGAACACCCTGCACGGCGCTAAGTGCAGGGCCAGCATGTGAGCCGAACCCGTGCGAAGCCGCATCAAATCACGCAGAGGAGCTTCATTTTTTCTTTTCCATCAGTTATCCATAAAAATTCGATTTTCGTGCAAGCTTTTTTTTTTCTCCCACTGCATCACGAGTCATGAATCAAGCCAAGACTTTATCCATTGGATCTCGAACTACGTGCAAGATTTCTGTGCAAGACTTCATACTTGATGTGAATTAAAAAGGCCAGCAGAGAGGAATCAAAGCACTCTAATTTTTGTGATAATAATCACATCAGATTGACATTCGGTTCTCACGCAGCTCGGAGGGGCGTGGCTTGGCGGCTGCAACCAGTGCACAGAAGCAGCGCATGGGAGCAGCTGGGGCGAGCTCATGGGCAAGGGACCGTGGTGATCATTTGGGCTTTTTTTTGTGGTTTATGATTGAAAAGTATTATAGTTAGCTGAAAAAACACTGTAGCTAACAGAGACTTATTTAGCATAATTAAATTTTAAAAAAATTAAAAAATATGTTAGCCCATTACGTATAATACAAACACATACGGGAAAAAAGAACCGGCAAAAAAGCTCAATAAAAAGCCAAAAGTTCAGAAAAGGACGAAATTTATAAATAGTGAAAAATAAGCCGGAAGCCAGAAGCTGAAGCCCAAATGATCACAACTGGATAAGTATGAGCTGCCTCCCTGCTCATCCTATGTGGGGTTGGCGTGGGCCAAGCTGGCTCAAGCTTGAGCCTACCCAGCCACCCCTTTTCTTTTTTTTTCTTCCTGGTATTACGCACAACTAATTATTGTAACATATTATAGCTGTTATATAACTATATTGCCTTTCAAAATATAGTTGTATCTTTTACATAGGTGTAATAGATGTAATATCAATACATGATTAATTTACACCGTTATAATCTAACTTGACCAAAATAAGTAGTTCATATCTTCTCTTTTTCTATATATTAATGAGAGAATTTCTTATTTATATATTAATCTGTACCATTATAATCTAGCCTCACCGAAATAAGTAGTCTAGATCTTTCTCTCTTTTTTTTTTTTTTGCTTCAGATTAGCGTAGGAATTTCTAGGGATTTTTTTGTAATTTAAGAATTATATTGTGGATTTTCTATATCTCTATAGTGAGAGAGGTAACTTAAATATCACCGATTGTTTGTAGATATATAGATGGAACTGATCATATGCGATCCTTTGCGCCATCCATTATAACAGCTGGTAACTTCGATTCACATCATGGACTCGTGAGCATTACGGCCAGCTGCTCGATGAGCTCGTCCTTGCACCAACATGCATAAGTTCATTTTGCAGTTGTAAGTGCTGTGTTTTTCGTTTCTTGCATGGTGCAGGAAAAGTCCAATTCAGAACGGGAAGTAGATAGTCGGGGGTCTTGATGGACACCGGAGTTCCTCGAAGAAAAATCCAACTCTGTTGCAGTTGGGGAATTTTGGACGCATCTAGCCTCCCAATCACCCGAAATTCCAAAAGTAGCCCTCTCACGCAAAAAATTCCGCATTTGGCCCCCTCCCGACCGCGCGTTCGCCGCGTTGCGCCACGTGCCCCCAGTCGTGCGGTGTGGTACCGCGACGATCAAGATTCGCCACGGTCGCGGCGGTACCACACCGCACGACCCCCTTGCCGACCGCGTGATCTGGCTGCCCGAGCGCACGACTCGCTCCGATCGCACGTCTCGGATGCCGACCGCATGATCCCGCCCGCGCGCACGTCTGCCGACCGCGAGAATCCATCTCCGACCACACGTCTAATCTTCCGCCGAAAGCATCACGGGCTGGCTGGCATTTTGCATGCAGCTCATACACGCGTCAGTAGTATGTGCCATGCCCCCCCCCCAATTTTTGCTGAATGGATGAGGAGTGTTCGCAATAAAATGCCTTGGAGCTCACTTGGTGAGCAGATGCATGCGGTGAAGTCTTCTAGTTTGCAATGGAAGCAAAGACAGAGCGAGAGAGGGAGTGAAGGGAGGAAAAGGAAGAGTGGAAACTCACATTTTTGAGTTGTTTTTGTTTGGAGTCAGCAGATTTTGCAAATACGAAAGTTGCAGATCGTCTTCTGAGCTTCAAGAAGAGGTAATTTTTGGCCCCGTGCAAGTATTTTTCTGTAAATGTCATTAGCCCATAATTAGGGGAACCGTGTTTCGTTAATGTTCTTATAAGCCAATACGGTGTGTATATTGTAGGTAAACATGATGCATGATGTATTGTAGTGTAGAAAATGTCGTATTTATTTGTTGAAGTTACGTAGTGTAATGTAGTTATTTTTTGATGAACATACGTGCTTACATGTGTAGGCGTTGAAAAAGTAAATATTTATGTTGGAGCATTTGTGGGTGATAGCAACAGTAGTTAGATTAGAGACAATTTGTATAATTGGTAGGCTTACTGAGACAACGTGTAAAATTAAATTGAGAATAAATTTGGATTATTATAATAGAAACACTAGGAAAGGAGTACGATGTATGTACAGAGGACATGCAATTAAATAAACTGAGGACATGAAATTAGGAAGATATATTTTGTTGATGTATGTACGCTTTCGTAAGTGAAATATAGAAAAGAAAGGAAGAAAAATGAAGTAATAGAAAATTTGCATTAATCGGAAAAAATGGAATTGAAAGCCGGCGTTAAGTAAAATTTTACGAATTAGAAAGTAAGATCTATAAATAAGACCCCTGGAAATAAAAATGAAATGAATATGTTAGGCGATACAAATTGGTTAGTAGAATTTGGAAGTAAAATAGTTACAAATAAAATATAGCCCCCTACAAATACAAAACAAATACTAATCGATTTTGTAGGCTGTAGGAAGTTGTATGAAACACCGCACTGTTAATGTTAAGTGGGGTAGTGGGTGTTTGATGGTACGATTGTTACATGCTGTGTACTAAAATGGTTGATTATGCACTTACGTTAGGTACGCAATGGCTGGCATTCAAGAGTTGTTCGTGTTTTATGGGAGTGGTCTCGTACGCGATGGGGCGTATGGGGCGGACCTGTCAAATTGCGACTGGACCGTGATCCGAGCACCCGGTCTGAACGCCATGAGCTTATCTGAGCTACGGTGGTGTGTCTGTTTGGCGTTCGATCGGCACACTGCAAGGAAGAAGTTACGGATCGAGACAATCTATGCCTCAATGGTGGGTGATGGAAGGGAGAGCATATGGCAACTTCTGAAGGTGACCAATGATGCCTCATGGACAAACTACATGGAGGTCGTGTGCAACCCTGATGCTACGATATATGCAAGGCCAATGGTGTATGTCGAGTTCGTGGAGAGGGCAGAATCATCCGCCATGGTTGGTTCTGATGCCGCTGTTGGAGATGTAGAGCCTGGGTTCATCTCCAGCGGTCATGAAGACGCTTCTGCGGGAGAACATGTGGGCGAGGAAGTGGGTGATGAAGACCTCAGGAGGCGTGCGGAGAATTTCCAGGCCAACGAAGGTGTGGACCAGAGGTGGTGGGCCGCCCGTATTGACTGTCATGAGTATCTTGGGGACCAGGTGGAAGAAGAGGGCAGCGAGGAGGACGAGGAGGTGGAAACAGGCAGTTCTGGAGAGGACGAGGATGGCGAAGGTGCAACTGGAGGGGTGGTAGGTCGTGTTGTGACCACGGACGGTGCGTGACGTGTCGCCCGCATCGACGACAACGCAGCGGCAGCCTAGTTTCTCGCCACAAAGCGGGGGGAGAATGGGGTTCAGCGAGGCGCACTCTTTTGGGGCGGTGCTTCCGAATAAGAGTGCTGTCCAGCAGGCTATTGCTAGACATGCCGCCAACATAAGCCGGACATATCGGGTCCACAAGTCAAAGCCGGACACGACGCTGTGAAGTGTGTCGACGGGTCCTGCCCCGCAAAGTTCGTGCACAACGGTACAAGGGCGTTGGCATGGAGTTCGGATAACGGTGCTGCAAGATCACGCTTGCGAGCTTGCGGGCCAAGATAGACACCGCAACATGACATCATCGATGTTGCGGAGCTCACACCCACCTCATCCAGCGGATGTGTCCATTTCAAAAGTTCTAATGGCGTAGTAGCGAACATTGCGAGCTTCAAAGTGAGCTACAAGAAGGTATGGCGGGCGGCGAAAGGTGCTGCACCGTATGTATGGGACGACGAGGATGCGTTTACACTGGTCCCAAGAATGCTGCAGCAAATTGCACAATCAAATCCAGCACGATATAAACAAGCAGAGAGGGTTCATCCTACGGAGGCCCGAATTGTTTCATTCTTGACAGAGTGTTCGGGCCTTCCATCGCGCGATACAAGGGTTCGTGTGGTGCCGCCCAGCTAACTATAGATGGGACGTTCCTATCCGGTAAGTACAAGAGTACTATCCTCACCGCAGTTGCTGCCGATGCAAATGACCAGTTACTCCCAGTGGCATTTGCAATTGTGGAGAACGAGAATACGGATAGTTGGCTTTGGTTCCTTTGCAATTTGAAGCATGCCGTAGTGCAAGAACGCCCTGAAGTGTGCCTTATCTCCGACCGCAATGCAGGCTTGCTGTCTGCGTTGCGAACGTTACAGAATGGGACGCAACCCTCCTTCCAGTGGAGTGATGTGAAGAACCGTTGGTGCATGAGGCATATTGCAGCGAACTTCCACAGAAGGTTCCGTAGCAAGGACCTAATGAAGATGTTCAAGAAGCTATGCATGCGAACCGCGAAGTTCGACACCTTGTGGAGGCAACTAGATCAGAGGCTACCAAGCATGTGCATACAGAAGTAGGGGCCGTGGAGGGTGGCTCCACAAGAGTCGGGGTATTCACACAATGGGTTCAGTCCAATGCACCTGACTTGGAAATGTGGTCTTTGTTGCACGACACCGGTGGGGCAAGGTATGGGATCATGACAACCAACATGTCCGAGGTTTACAATGGTGTCTTGAAGGGCGTCAGATCCCTGCCGATCACTGCAATCGTGGGCGAGACTTGGAACCATACCGTCGGGTACTTTGTGAATAGAGCAATGATGGCGAAGAAGCACCTGGGTGAAAACAAGCAATACTCTGAGGTCATGCAGGCCTTCATGGACAGGAAGATGGAGAAGGGTCGATCGTACATTGCTCAGCCCATTGATGGCTTAAGGAGGAAGTTTGAGGTCCGCCTCAGGCAGAAGTATGTCATGGGTCATATTAGAGGGGAGCGCAAGTAGGTATGCACGATTGATGAGAAAGCATCTTGCACCTGCAACAAGCCCCAGCTTCGACAAGCCATGCTCCCATGTGTACGCGGCTGCTCGCGCTGTATGGCACCAAGCGCCAAGACAAGATATCTCCAAGTACTACAACATGCAGCACTTGTATGTAACCCGGAGTGCGAGTTCAATTCCTATGGGGTAGACATGCACTACGTGGAATTATGGCTGTGGAGATAAAGTGGGTGCCCAACGATGCAATCAAGCATGTCGGTCGTGGAAGACGACAAAGCCGTCGATCCGCAATGACATGGACGACAACAATGAGGATCGTGTTCGCGCCGAAGTGTAGGCTATGCAAGACGACACACTCTCGGCCCGGCCCAAACAGTGGTATCAAGCAACGCCCGTAGTACCAACCACAATGTTTTCTTGTACCCATTGTTGCTTCCATGTGTTCTCGTGGCGCTGCGATGTACCCTGCATTATTCAGGAGGTGTACGCTTCATTGTTGGCTCCATGTTATGTATGTTTTCATACATTCCATATGTTTCGTTGTCGTGTGGGTCATATTCGTGTTTTGGTACATTCCGTACGTTTCCTGCCGTTACATTTGTTATTAATTATGTTGTCATTTGTTGCACATTTTGTTATAAATTTAGACTCACTTGTTATCCTTCTTTGGCAGGACATGGCGTTCGAGTTGCTAGACCCCCATTGGGATGAGCACCACCGATGCCATGCGTGGTCATCGGGAGACGCACGAGGGCCTCCTTGCTTCGTCCTTAGGGGCCCCCGAGAGAACTGGCGTCTCGACCAGCGGTACATCCCACTATCGGGACACCGGCCGCGCCCATTGCTCGCATGTTGGATCTACCGCATGCGTCCAATATGATGCGCCGCGCTGTCCGCTCGTTGATTGATGGAGGCCGAGACTCACACCTTCCACTTCCGGTGGGGAGATGACGGTTACTCGCAGACGTGACGATGCTTACAGGTCTACCCGCTCAGGTGCTGCCAGAGTGCCACCCCAAAGGCAACAGATTGGAAGGTCCGGCTGGGTCACCGGTTCGGTCATCCGATCCCAGACAGCGCAGCCGGTGTGCCACATGGATGGCTTCGTCGATACATGACCTGTCCTGCACACGCACATGAGGAGGTGCGGACACACTTCATTGCGTACCTGCTATATCTGTTTGGGTGGGTCTTGTTCCCTAGTACCACTGGAGACTTCGTGCAGCCTAGCTACATACACCTAGCGAAGTCATTGGCAGATGGTTGGCCTGGTCAGGTGCCACAGTACAGCTGGGGATCAGCAGTTCTTAGCGCCACATATCGCGGCTTGTGTGATGCCTCGCAGTGTAGCGCGGCCAGCGAGCCGGTCCTAGCCGTCTGCTACCTTCTCCTTCAATTGTGGTCGTGGGAACACTTCCCCGTTGGCAGGCCTTCCTTTGGTCGTATTGTGCACCCTTATGACCTCAGCCCGCAGTTGTACGGCCTCGGTGGTGGCGATGACCCCGTCGATGTGCCCACAATGGGTACACGTTGGACACATGCTCAGTTGAGGTGGGCCAGGGACATGACCGAGACGTGCGCATACGCATTTCCACAACAGGTTCGAGCTTCTGCAAGAGATCGTCATAGTCCGGTGGCCATGGACTCCACGGTTCATTATGGACACGCCCCCACGGTTTGTCATCTCGCAGCGGCAGGATCACGTGTACTGGTTGACGACCGCCACTTGGTGTTCTCGCGATGCGCCGAGCCATACACCCACATCGAGTCATGAGGCGCTTCGGATCTGTACCAGCATGTCCCCATGCCAGACGCCTCTGCGCATATCACCCACCGGTATGTCATTACACCATATATTTAATTAATGCATTAGTCTGTGCCCCTACTAATTGTGTAATGTCTCAATGAACTTGCAGGCAATCGAGGAGAGGGCGAGCGACAGAAGACTGGAGAGCCACACAGCGACCATGGACAAACATGTGGCGTGACCAGGCGGATACGATGGTTGTGGACGAGACACGGCCGGACGACCCTGCGACGCATAGGACATACCTTGAGTGGTACGCTCCACGCACTCGCATTAGGCTTACTGGGGAGCCGCCACTTCGTCCACTTGAGGTCGTTCACGAGGCCGCTATACAGGCAGGTCCGTCCGAGGCGGCGACGATGAGATGATGAATGAATTTTTGTAATTGTGCTGTCAGACTAGTGATGTTTTTGAAGTGCTTGATGGTTTGATGTTCAAAGATGGTTTCCTGTATAAAAGGGTTGCTCTTAGTTCTTTGATTTACTAGGGCATACAACCAACAGAGAGATGACGGGCGCTTATGAAATTATTTGAACTACAATTAAGGCTTCATTCCAATATATATGAGAAGTATGCACGCATGTGGGCACTGTACCTCACAGCATGCATTACACATACATAGATTAACAACAAACACAACGTACAATATAGCATAAAACATTACCAACATACACGAGGAGAACCTCCAGCACTACAACTTGACGATAACAATAAACACAAGAAATAAAATAGCACACAACATTAAATTTATCTTCTACTCTAGTCTATCGAAACGATGCCGCATCCCGACGGGGTCGCAACCCCCCCACGACAACTCTCTCATGGAGAACATTGTCTGTCCTACTGCCCATTTCATCCTCCCACACCCAGAATCGACAACCACCAGGGGCTTCCTGCGATTCCATGAGAAGAAGATTTTTAAACATATGACCAAGATTTGAATGAACCCGAAACAATCTGACTCACCGAGTGATAGGGGCACTTGTAGTAGTGCCGCCCAGGATTCGCGGCCGTCTGTGATGTCTTACGTCTAACAACCGTGTTGCATTTTGGGCACATCACCGTGGGTGCCCATGAAGACGTGCTGAGCTGACTCATTGCCTAGTCCAGGGGAGTGAGCATGAAAGAAAACTACACAGATTGGGAACAACTAATTCAGCAGGTGACTGATAACAGGGCAAGGGAGTATGTGAGGGATGGCTCCCTTTTATAGGCTGTGTGGGGGGGCAACCTCACGCACAAAGACCGCAGACAACACAAACCAGGCACGCACATAAAGGGGCAGTGAACACACAAAAAGGGGTAGCTTTGCTCAGTGACATAACAAAAGAGGGCAATTTTGCTCAGTGACATGACAAAAGAGGGCAGCTTTGCCCAGTGACATGATAAAACGGGATAACTTTGCTCAGTGAGAAGACAGAAGATGCCAGCTTTGCGCAGTGACCAAACAAAAAGGGGCAGCTTTGCTCAGTGACATGACCAAAGAGGCCAGTTTTGCTCAGTGAGATGACAAAAGACAACAGCTTTGCCTAGTGACATCATAAAATGGGGCAGCTTTGCTCAGTGAGAAGACAAAAGATGCCAGCTTTGCTCAGTGACAACACGAAACAACACATACATTGCACGTACATAAAATATAGCAAGTACTACAACCATCAACACACCAACGAACACAACAACTAAAATACAACACAACCATACACCTCGTTTCCTACATGCCAAACGAGCCTCGTGGCACCCACATGGAGAATTGCTGAAGGGGTCGCCTCGGACGTGGCTCGCCGTCATGGTAGTGGCACGCACATATGCAGCTCGGGTTCGCGCAGCAACATGTGGGATCATAAGAGCTTCCTATGTTCACGACCTCCTCGTTGCCCCTCTCGCGTTGTATCTGTTGGTGGAGGTCGTTGTTCTCCTCATTGAGAGTCTCGATTCAGTCCTGCAACTCCAATACTCGATCCCATAATGTATCCACATAACGGCAAATATACCATTCATGAGGAGGGTCGATCCAGTGGGAGAAGTCGCATTTCGCCATCTGCGGGACACGACGGTAAACATGGAGGGTCCATAACCAATGACAAAAAAATGTACTATTAGTAACTTGTACCCTGGAGCGTGGGCATCGGAAGAAACGGCGTCCGCCATCGAACGGGCCATCTAGGGCCTGCACGACCGCGTACTCATTATGTCTGCATTTCGGCCACACTGGTTGAGCACGCCGGCTTGGTATCAAGCGGTACTGTGGACCAAAGATCTCCCTCCTTTCCAAGGGAAGGTCTTCCTTCGGTGACCCAAAATCGACTGGCCCCTTAGCTTCCGACATGGTTTGTTCCAGCACGAAATAGAGGGTACTTCTTTGTTCGATTTACACGGTTCTCTGTCTACAATGTGCTGGGACCCCAACCGTGCTATTTATACCAAACGAGACAACTTGCTGCATTCACCTCAAACGAAAAAAAGTACAGTTCTGCGCACAGACGTGACAAAACGGGGCAGCTTTGCTCAGAGAGATGACAGAACAGGTCTGCTTTCACAGTGAAATGACAAAAGAGGCCAGCTTTGCTCAGTGACATGACAACAGGGTGCAGCTTTGCGCAGTGACATGACAAAACGGGGCAGCTTTGCTCTAAGAGATGACAGAGGACAGCTTTGCGCAGAGACGGGACATAAGAGGGATGTTTTTTGCACAGACATGACAAAAGCGTTAGCTTTGCTCAATGAGAGGTTGGCTTTGCTCAGTGTGACATCGGCTTTGCTCAGTGAGATGCAAAAGATGCCTGCTTTGCTCAGTGAGATGATAAAAGAGGCCAGCTTTGCGGGGTGACATGACAAAAGAGTGCAGCTTTGCACAGGGACATGACGAAACGGGGCAGCTTTGGGCAGTGAGATGATAAAAGATGCCAGCTTTGCGCAGTGACATGATGAAATGGGGCAGCTTTGCTCAGTGGGATGACAAAAGATGCCAGCTTTGCTTAGAGACATGACAAAACGGGGCCTTTTTGCAGTGATATCGCAGCTCCCATCTTTACTCACTGCTACAACCACGCGGACCAGCTTTACACGTAGGAGTAGAGATAAAACAGATCCTATAAATTGGTGTGCATTCCATTTCCCAGCGAACATTGCACATCCAAACCCCATACTACACCGCGCTTCCCTCACCCAACCGGGATGGACAAAGGCAAGAAGAAGCAATGGGACAAGATGGTGAAGGATTGGGAGGAGACCCGTGACATAGCACGGTCAGCTGCCGCCCGCGATGACAGGCCCGCGTAGAACAAGCCCATCGTGCTACGATGAAAGGTCCCCCCAAAGAGCGCCCGCGTAGCAACAACCCCATCCCGGACGTCCCCTCCGAGCGTTCGCCACAACTACCACCTGAGGGGGAGACACCTCCCCTTTGTTGGTGCGGGCACGTGTGCAAGTTCTTCAAGTCTAATCACCGCCTCAGCCTAGGTATGCGTTACTGGGGTTGCGCAAACTACTCCAATGACTACCCCAACCGCTGCTTTGACACCGCAACCTATCTGTGTGGCAGAACGACCACATGCACCATTTTCCCTATCTTTTCTCCTTCACAAAGACGCACTAACAATATCTCTCCTTTATTTACGCCTCGGAGCTCTATGTGGCTTCCGCAAATGGATCGATCTTGAGATCCACCTCGCGACCAATGGACCTCGACTAAGAGTGGAATGTCACAAAGGACAAGGAGTTGCTAGAGGAGGAGCGCCACAAGAACGAGCACGCCCTACGTATACAACGCGAGACGCAAGCTCATCTCGAAGCGTACACCCGTAGGGAGCGGGAGGCTCGTGATAGGGAGCGCGACAGCAAAAGGGAAATTGCGGCTAAGGCAAAAGAGGCCGCGGAGGAGTTCAACGCCGAGTGGGCAAGGAAGGGAAAGTGGCCCCGGTCCACACAGTAGGTCGTTCGCGCAGTTGGGTAGGTTAGTCGCATGCAGTTGGGTAGGTTAGTCGCATATCATGCTATATGTTATGCATGTAATAAAAATGTACGTGGCATGTTACTCCTGGCTGTATTATGAAGTGTATTTCTATTGAGTCTAAAAGTCACTTACCACTTTATGTATTGACCGTTCTACGCTCCATCGTTCCTAAAAAAACTTTACCAAAATTTTTTATGCATCTACAACTTACATTGAACATAAACTTTTATTACAACTTCATCAGATTTTTTCCCAGCTTACAACTACAAAATTGACAAAACATACACAAATCACGGACATTGCAAACCCTAAAAACATACCAAACCCTAAAAGTCACTTACCACTTTATATATCGATCGTT
The DNA here is from genome assembly GCA_036346575.1 of Dendrocalamus sinicus. NCBI lineage: Eukaryota > Viridiplantae > Streptophyta > Magnoliopsida > Poales > Poaceae > Dendrocalamus > Dendrocalamus sinicus. Next base: position 60,767 of record JAYEVI010000123.1, on the reverse strand, counting down.
CTACGTTCAATCGTTCCTAAAAAAAATTTATCAAAAATTTTTATGCATCTACAACTTACAATGAACATAAACTTTTATTACAACTTTATCAGATTCTTTCCCAGATTACAACTACAAAATTGCCAAAACTTATAATCATTACGATTCCTACACTCATTCCCACGTGTTCAATATCACTTTCTTTCCTTTCGTCCAATTGTTCATATCACATTTGTGCTCAAAAATATTTTCATTAAATTGCTTCCAATAAAACAACATAACATGATCGAAATTGTTATTGTCAGTTCAACACATTTTTCACGGTCACCAATATATAAAAATCACAAATACACTAATCGTTACTTCACACAAATTTCGTTTTTAATTTTCAAAATTGCACAAAAAAATTACACAAGCAGTAAAGTGGACTCCACTTCAAATTAATATTTTTTCAAACATCATTTCATATATAGACATAAAATTTTTTTATAAATATAAATTTACAAATGCATAAATATATATACACCTAAATTAAAACAGTAAACCCTAGCTACAGATGAATCATGCGGTCGGGCAAAGAAACGCTACCGACTCCGGACTCGTGCGCGCGGGAGCGAGACGCAAGGTCGGGCGAGTCGTGCGGTCGGGAGGCGAGTGGCGCGGTTGGCGGCGGGGTCGTGCGGTACCACACCGCACGACCGGGGCGACGTGGCAGCAGCTCACGAACGCGCGGTCGGGAGGGGTCCAATTCTGGAATTTTTTTGGTTTGGGGGCTAAAAATGGAATTTCCTGTGTTTAGGGGTCTAGAAGCGTCCAAAATTCGAATCAACACCTGACATGTTCAGGATGTGTTTGAACATATTAACCGCCTGTTGCCAATCTATAAACGCTCAACGGGTTCTTTGTTTTATCATCTGTACAACTAACAATCCCCTCTCAATAGTTTTAGATTTTAGCTATAAAATCATAATAGAAGGTCATGATACAACAAAATGAATGCAACTTATTTTGAAGCCAATTTGAACGCAACATAACAAGGAACATACAACATACTGATGTCTTTGCAGAACCATTTGTCACGCTAACCTTAATAGCTAGAAACCGTACATTTGTTTTACTAGTACACTAGTTATGGTCACTTGCACTTATTTATTCAAAAGAACAATGATCCCACTTAAACAGGAAAGACAAACACATGCTTTGTGATAAAATTACAAGTCTGCTATAAATTATTCAGACAATACTAAAACTGCTGAAATCGTTGAACTACTTCTCACTTCTCACAGGTTGCTCAAAACACGGGAATCTTGTGATCTTGCAGAGGTGTGTGCAAGGAATTAAATTGTTCAGACTAGAGCCGTAAAATTCGGCCAACTGCTTGCTGATGATGAGCTTGTATGTAGGGGTGGAAACGCATCGAATATGAATCGAATAGTGTTCTTACCATACTCGTATTTGTATTTTATGAATGAATGCGAATATGGATTCAAATATTCTCGAATACAAATACGAATCTAGTATTGTAACGGATACGAATTCGTATTGAATATCTACTCAATTTGGTCGGATGCAGATATCCTTATAACTATGTAATATGAAGATATTAATGATATTTTATTCTTTTACAGTCACGCTTAGTCATTCTAATTAATTTACTTCACCTAAAAAAACACGAATTCACATTGAATTAAAAAAACTTGTCCAACTAATTAGTCATATTAAATAATATATATATATTGCTTCGTCGAATACGAATATGGATACGAATAGTCCGGATAAAATAACATTTTGAATGGTAAAAATTCATACTATATTTGTACCCATATTTTTTTATGCAAATTTGAATACGAATAGGAGAGAAAATTGTTAATCAGATGCAAAAATCTCTACCATATTCATATCCTGTCGAATACGATAACTGAATAATACGGATAATTTGTTTCCATTTCCCACCCCTACTTGTATGCGTATGAGCAGATGCGTGAGGAAGCTGAGAACCTCAAGTATGCAATGAAAGGGAGATGAGTGAATGCTAAATCCATGTCTTTGAGGTCGATGGGAAGCCACATCCAGAGATTGCAGAGATATATGAAGAACTGATTCGCTTGGTGTTTCAAATCGTAAAGGCGTGATATGTGCCATACACCACCGCATAGTCCAGAGGAAGAGAAGGAGATAGGGGCTGATTCATCCGGATGCAAGTCAAGCGCCCATCGTGGTGACGAAGAACACCATGATGTAGAGTCCTAAAATCCTGGTTTTGGTCTACATGATCAAGAACACAAGACGTGCAGGACCAATGTCGATCCAGATTTAGCTAATCCGAATTCTCTGAATACCATCGACTATTATCCGGATCGGTAGATAGTGCTTACGATATATCATCAATCATTTCATACAGGACGAAACCGCACCATACAACAAGATTACATCATCGAGTTCAAATAGACTGCATTGGGTCAAGTTTACAATAGAGCTGACTAGGCCAAATGGTACAGTACATAAAATGCGGAAGTGTAATAGAAGCAAAAGGGGAAGGCACATCTCGCCATAGGCAAGCGACCGAAGAAGGTTTATGTATGACCGATATTAACTAGAGACTTAGATAATATTGGTGTACGCGAACACTACCCCTTAGTTAGCCAGACTGGTATGAGATCTAGCCCACTAGGAACTATTCTACTCTCCTCAATATTCTTCACCACCAGCTCCTGGAACATCATAGTACTCGTAGTGCCCTTAGTCCACAGGCTCTGAGGGATTTTGTGAGCGAGAGTAAGCACAAGCAATAGTGCTCCACGATCCAACATACAGAATACAATATTTATACATGCAAGGCTTAACAAGGATTGGCTCGAGTTCATTTATTTACTAAAGGCAACATTTGTAAATTACTAATAATTAGAAAGTCATATGACTTAGCATTTTAACCAAATCATATTTTATTAAAGAAAGTGAAAGTGTGCAATATTAATAACGGTGTAGGTTCTATCCACCTGTTATATGGTTCCATCCACCATATGCTAGTTTTTTATTACCAGGGTTACATTGACCCAATATCATCAGTGGGTTACATCCTCCCAGGGAAAGCCAAATTCAGAATTACATCCACCCGATAAATTTTCAACCCACCCACAAATGGTTTTGAAATAGAAACTAGCTCGAGTAAGTTTCTATGCCCACTCTTAACCATGGGCACGATTGCTCAATAATTTATACTCTGCAGGTCGTACACTTTACCCATAAGAGATAATCAACTTGTTATGTTTCACACATTTTCTTGGACATGTGAATAAAAAAATCATCACAGGGCCTTTACAATGCATCCCCCAGTGTAAGTTACACCCGCTACGGTTTCACCTAGGGGTGATTATGTCCACTACACCCATACCTCCTCTTACGCCACACAGCAGCTTACACCAGTGACACAACACATGTCCACGATGGCTCAAAACCAGCGGCATGACTCGTGGGTCATTCCAATGGTGCAACCCACACTGGTGGATATAAATTATTTAGCTAAGTCATACCCATTATAGACTTGTGGTTGTACTGTTTTATATTGGGAGGTCATCACATGATAAATCCTTAAAATTATTCGGGCGGTACATACCACATACTACCATTTCTCACGCTACATTCATACCAACCATCATACCATCCGTCCAGATATGTTAACAGCAAGTTTACAGTAATTTGAGAAGCATATAAGTAAGTTATCTCAAATACACCAATCATTTCCCTTCAATGACTGTCCAAAATAGGTTTTATGATTAAAAGATGGTTATAGGACAATTTAATACCCCAAGAAAGCAAGACTAGCATGATGCTTACGTGCAACTATATCTAGTAAAGTTACTATGAATTATCTAGGGTGACAAAGATTAGGTGATTCAAGTATCAAGGATGGTGTAATAATATTCTAATGTCAAATAAGCATGTATCTACCTTAGGCTTAACATGCATTTGCATAACAAATAATAGCATGCAATTTGATAGTTTAAATAAACATAATTTGCATAAAATATAGGTTAAATTTGATCAAAGTATTAACTTGCCTAGAACACAGATGGGATTGTCTTGGAACTATTGAGTTTACTCGAACTGGGACTCTTACACGTCCTCGTACTCTACTCAAATGATCGCATCAAAAAATGTGCACACAAGAGATTGAAAAAATAAATATAAATAAAAAAATTCAAATGAACTCCAAACTAAACAAAACCACTACCAATATATAGATCTTGAATTTAGAAAAAATAGGAATAAGTTTCATTAAATTTAGAGCTAAAATAAGTGAGAACGGGTCATTTGAAGTTTAAAACAAAAATTAATTCAAGAAAAAGAAAGAGAAGAGATGTTACTCTTACTGACATGACGAGCCCATAGATTTTATTTAAAATTTCTAATTAATTTTCTATTAAAAATCTTTATCGAGGCTGATAGCTGGGTCCCACATGATTTTCATTTAAAGTTGAATTAACTTGTTAATGAAAAAGGGTCTAGAGACTTACAGATAGGACCAGAGAAATTTTAATTTCTATTGGAATTAAAATTCTAAAGAAAGGGGGCCCCCACGTCAGTGGCTCAAATCCTTAAATCGATTTCTAAAAGGTTTTAAACAATGGTGGGGTCCATCGGTCAGAGAATCATGACTTTAAGTCATAACCGCCCACCATCTATTGATCGTTAAGTCGGGTTAACGAAGGTCATTAGAGCTAATCAAATTTTTAGCTAATCTAACGCGCCCTACAGTGCATCTTCTTCCTCCTGACTGTGGTGCGGTTCATCATCAGTGATGAGGACCTCGATGGCCTAAGGCATGACCAAAAATGGAACCATTGCCTCGGCCCACACCTCTAGGTGAGGTATCGTGTCCCAGGTCGAAGGCTACGGCGACTGGTGGTGAACTCATGTGGCGGGGGATAGGGAGCATGGCACAGTGGCGCTACAAGGTGCTAGATTCCAATACAAAGCAAGGAAGCATCTACAAGTGGAGATGGGCTTAGCGAAAGTGAAGGCGAAGCTCGGGGATGAGATATATGGCCTGGCAATGATGACCTAGTTAGCGGCGAGGGGAGCAACGTGGAGGGCTTGCCGGATGGGACGAAGGAGCTTGGTGGTGGTTGGGGTTGCTTCAAGGCCTTCGGGCGAAGCTCCCAATGTAAGGAATCGATGGATTGTGTGGCGAGTTGTCAGAATCACTTCAAGTGGCGAAATGGCTAGAGAGGAGGGAGAAGGTGGCTCGAAAGGTTCTCCAATCGATTGAAGGCGAGGGGAGGTGTTTGGTGGTGCAAGGAGCAGGATGCGATGCTTTATAGAGGTGGAGAGAGCTCGATGATCGTTGGTGCCATGATGACCTGTGACAGCCGTTGCAGCAAATTAGTGGGGAACCAGGGCAAGCATGCAAGGCAGTGTGCAGAGCATTCTCGAGTGGGTACTTGGCACATGAAGCAAGACGTTGCAGTGAGGGAGCGCATGGGCATGACGGACGGTTCGGCTTCACGCAATAGAGTGGCGTAGTGGGGAAAGCGGAAAGGTCAGTTGGGCGTTCGGGCACAAAGGAGGTGACGCTGCAGCAAGGAGGGGTGTTACAGCATGGCGCAGCGCGAGAATCCCAAAACGGGTAGGGTGCTAGAGTGGTGCGTTGTCGAGCGAAGGCCTGTGGCGCAGATGTTGGGCGTAAGCGGTGCGACACGAACGCATGCGACACGCGGTCGTGGCACCTCTAGGTGGCGCAGCCACCACTACATGTTCCAGGCCGGGCCAAAGAAAGAGAAAGGTAGAGAGGGGCTAGGCCAAGCCCAAGGTAATTTGGGAGTTTGAAATTTTCTTTGAATTTTGAATTTCAACTGAAATTTGCTTAAAAGATTTGAATTCAATTTCGATTTCAATTTTTCTAAACACAAGGTACAATTGTCCAAAATGGGATGTTACAACCAAAACCTAATTCGCCATTCCCATGCAATAGAGTTAAGTTTTGGGAAGCGCTTGTGTGATCGCCACCGCTTCTGTCTTTGTTGTTCATGGTCTTCCTCGTCTTCGCTTTCTTGACTATTGCAACCTTCGCGAGCGCTTTGCGTAAGGAAAACTATGCATCATTTACATATGGTTCATTCCCTTACTTTGTTCATCACTACTACCATGGTAGAGCACATACATGAGATAGGTATACGTAATGTTGTGATTATGCCTAGTGTATATTTTATGCACATCTTGATCAACGATATGTGGATTGAATTAGTCACTAAAGTGCATAATTATCTAACAAGATGTGCCACCATGGTGACAATCGGGTTACGTGGCGCATAAGATGGCAAACCCGCTCTCAAAACCAATCTTAAAACTAGTCCATGCAAGTAAACGAGATGTCGCTAGTTTAAAAAGAGTGATTAGTCTTACACTACTACAAAAAGATTATTACAGCATTTGCTCAGATCGCCATCACAGCATTTTTTTCTCAACCGCTCAATTTATGGGTCGTTGATAATCGAAGGTTATCACGTATGATTTGTGAGCCACCGTGATAAATATAACATAAACAGTTTGTAACTAGAACCATCTGTAAAGAAAACTATCATAGACGGCTCTAACCAAAAACGTCTGTGATACTCATAGACGGTTGGTAGTTAGAACCGTCTGTGATGAGTGAGTATCATAGATAGTTAGTATATAGAACCGTCTATGATACTTCTCCATGACAGACAGTTAGTAGATAGAACTATCTGTGATATGTGAATATCACAGATGGTTCTTGGTTAGAGCCGTCTGTAATAGTCCTTCATAGACAGTTTATACCACAAACCCGTCTATGATAGTTCATTCTATACCTAAATTTTTTTTCTATTTTTGGCTAGCTTGTTAGCTATGCCATTTGAAAACAAGCAAATATAGCAGCAAACACAACAGTACATTCCATTTTCATTAAAATTAGAATACACCATTACATCATATCAAGATAACGAACATGTTACCCATCTAACATAGCAAGAACATGATAAGAACGCATCTCCTAATCCTACAAACCCAACTCTTAAACATGGTAAGAACATAGAAGAAGCAGGGATCCTAGCAGACAGTAGAAGCTAGATGCAGCACGCAATGCCTAGGCCCTCTCGCCCCTAATGCAGTGCGTGAGCTGGATGTCCTTGATGCCTACCATCAAGGAAGAGAGGGGAGGGGATCGGATGGCGGCTGGATAACACCGGCAATGAAGGAGAGGCGGCGGTAGCGTCACCTTTGTGTCATGACAGTGACACTGCACGAGACACTTTTACGACATTTACGACAAGAGTGTCTTGTGTAGTGAACCATGGTGTCACAACTGGAGGCACTAGCTCACGGTGGTAGTGGATGAACTAGGAGCAGCGCAGGTGGAACTCAAGCGTGCCTACCAGTGGAAAGGGAGAGGGGAGTAATAAGGGTGAGAGATGGAAGGAACCGGTGATTGCCGTTCGATGCGGAGAGAATGAACGAGTGACATCGAAATCCTAGGGGATATGCCACAGATAAGTGATGTGTCATTATCACAGACGGTTTGTTATACAAACTGTCTGTGGTATGCCATATCAAAGATGGTTTGTTATACGAACCGTCTATGATAATCCTTAAATATGTGCGCCCTACTCCCACCTTTTAATATTTTGATGCAAGCGACCCTTAAACTTCCACACCATTCTAGCTTTATATGCAGCGCGGTGTACAATTCCTTGATACCACAAACTCAATCTCTTCTAAATTGTCCTCTCTCTCATCTTCTTCACTAGATTTCTCAATAATGGCATCTAATATTCTTTTGATCTCCTTCCTCTCATCTATCCATCAAGAGTTGTTCGGCCACAACCTTACACAGGCAGCCAACAACTTACATCTGTAGCAGCTCCTCTGCTCACGCCCTACTCTCCTTCCTCAACTTGCTTCCATCCATCAGTTGGACTTCATCATTCGCCATTGATGGAGGTGTCTCGTTGCCACTCGGGAAAGGGAAACCGCCTTTATCCTCGTTCTTCTCTTCAATGTACATAAAGCAGTAGAAGCTCTTGCGGCAGTGGAGAGACATATGAATAACTTTGCCGATCAAGCAGAAGCGGCTGATTCTGAGGAAGCTTATCATGGCATCCTCTTTGAGATTATGAACCATGCTAATGATTTGCCCAGGCTAGAGGAGGTGGAGAGGGCAAGGACAATCTTCACGGCATTCGAGAATGCAGTGCTGATCCTCCAACTCTAAAAGTAGAAGAGGAAGCATATGAAGCCCAGAAGACCACGATATGGGAATCTCTTTTTTGGGGACTTTTGTAATAAATTTGACTTGAATTTGTCTTTTGTAAAAGTGACTAGTCACACTCTATGTTCCAACTCAGTAACTTCTGTAGTTCATATGACAAAAGATAAAACATAGACGGTTGTAAATAAAAACCGTCCGTGATATTTTCATAGACGATTCTAACTAAAAGCCATCTATGATAATGGACAAAACACAAACGGTTATAAATAAAAATTGTCTGTGATATTTCATAGACGGCTCTAATTATAAATCATCTATGATAATGGGAGATATCACAGACGGCTTTTAAACCTAACTGTCTATGATAGTTTCAGAGACGATTTTCACTATGAATCGTCTGTGATAATTAAAGCACAAATGGTTCTACATGAACCATCTGTGATGAAGCATCCAGTATAGTTTATTTCGTAGTAGTGTTATATTATATTTTAGAATGTTCTACTTTTAAGCTAAGCTTTGATGTTATCATATACAAATATCTCTTTTTAGCGTTGTCAAAACAGTTCTTTCTCCCACTTTTAAGAACCATATTTTATTAATGGACTTGCTCCTTCATGCTTCAAAAAACTTAAAAAGCATTTCATCTACTGAAGTTTCACAATAATGCAGAAAAGTTCTACATGATTTTAAGCCCATCATAATTCATGGGCTTTATTATACACCTAATATTTTGTACATATACATGGTTAGTTTAATGTTGGAAAGTTTCATCAAACTTTCAACATAACAGCAACTCCCCCTTCCCCCATGCACAAAAGCACATTAGCAAATTGGCCTAGAAGTTTATTGATACATGTACATAATTGTCTTAAGTTGTGGCAAAGATCCCATAATTATGCATCTCCTAAAATAGGACTACATATCGGGCTCTGATACTACTTATTGGACCAATGCCGATAATCAAGGGGTGAATTCTTTCCTCAAGTATTCAAAATCTTTACTCAAATAACTATGAGAGTCATCAAGCTCAGATTACATCTCCTACACAAAATTTACAGATATGTGGGACCAAAAGATGCAACACCCTGTAGTGCTGCCAAAGGGAGGCCAGCACAACCACTCCCAACCGGTACTACCACAAAGGGTGGCTGGTACTACTACACCCATGTTTCCACACACAAACCCTTCGGGACAAAAACCCATATTTATGAAACTTGGTCAAACTTTGTCCAAATACTAGCAAAATTGATATGGGCTTTTGTAAGAATGTTAGGAATCAAATCAAATCAAGAAACACAAGGCTGTTGGATTTGATTTCATTCAATTGAAAGAAAATCTCATTCCAGGTCACAAGAACACACCAGACTCTAAAACTCAAATTACTTCTTGCTCAATCTCCCTCTATTTGATAATTGATGGTAACACAAAATTTTGATTGCTACTAATCATCAAAACCCACTATTAACACACAATGGAGGGTTAGATTCTTCAAGTATCAATGTATCACAGTTCTTTTTTGGTTGTGAACTAGACAACTGAGGTTAGTTTTTTTTGTGAACTAGACAACTGAGGTTAGTTTCAAAAATCCAAAATGAAGCTATGATAACTCTCTCCAATGTGCTCTATAGGTTGGACCCATATGAATTTGTACCTTCACGACGCTACTGTAGATCTATTTGAAGCTGTTATTCACGGTAAGTAACATCTCTCCTAGGTAGATACCGCATAGTGTAGCGTTGGCGCGCCGCGCATAGTGTTTTGAAGAGGAGAGAGAGATCAAACATCCGTCCACGTGTAGTGTTTCATGACGCTACTGTAGATATATTTTGAAGCCAATTCGAACAACAAACCAAGGACACAAGATGTAAGATATGAATGTAGCACAACATCTTGCATATTTACATCAAGGATAAATTATGTATTACGGTTAGTCTTATATAGAGCCATTTGTCATGCAGTGAAAATGAGAAACAGTACATAATCTGGTACTACATCACTCCAAATCATGGTCATTTTTTCTAAACTCAACCATTGTATTTATTCAACGGAGTGATAATCTCATCGCAACAACAGAAACGGCACATGCATGCTATGTGACAACGGATGAATCTTCCGTAAACAATTTAGACAACAACACCGAACAGATTCTTCAGTTCCCCTGGAAATATGCATTCCTACTTGCGTGCAGCTTTGCAGCCACTTCTTGCATGCTGATGCGTTCACTCGGGGATGTCTTGGTACAACAAAGTCCAACATTGAACATAGAATGCAAGCAGTGTATACCTTTTTCCTTCATGGCCGTTGGGGTTTCTTGGCAAAAGTCCAACTCTTGTCGCAACTGGGGATCAACAATATGCAATATCTTGTCAGGAAAGTTCATCTCTGCGAACTTTGCAATGCTCAATCCGTCCTTAAATATGTCATCTGTTGGCCTCCTTCTGATGAATATTTCGAGGAGAACAACTCCAAAGCTATAAACATCTGAGGCAATTGAGACTTGGTTACCACCAGCATACTCTGTAGTAGACCGCATACAAGAAAAGTTAGTCACATGTTAGCACAATTATTGAAAATAAGTAATTTGTGCTCAAGTTATATGGATACATAGAACAATAAGAAATTAGACATTACCTGGGGCCACATATCCAATGGTTCCCTTTATTGCAAGTGAAGAAGTTGAGTTTGAGTCACTGAGAGATGATGTTGTGGAATCAACTTTGAACCTAGCAAGGCCAAAGTCTCCAACATGAGCTATCATATTGTCATCCAAAAGAATGTTGCTAGGCTTTAGATCACAATGAATAATAGTTCCTTGGTTGTTATGGTGGAGGTACTCCAATGCATCTGCTACATTCACCACAATGCTTAACCTTTGAGCAAGTGTAATGTGGTTTGAAGTTGAAGTGTTATCATCATCTCGACTTGAGTATAGTAACATATGCAAGTCTCCTCGTGGCATGAACTCGTACACTAAGGCTTTGAAATCATTTCCCTTAACATCAATACTTGAGCATGCAGTAAGGATAGGAACTAGATTACGATGACGCACATTTCTCAAAGCATTGCATTCTGCAATGAAGCTCTTTTGTGCTCCCCTTGTCTCTAAGCTAAAGACTTTTATGGCAACCACAATTTCGTCTTGCAACAGTTCCCCTTTGTACACAGAACTGTATCTTCCTCTGCCGATTAAATTGGATGTGGAGAACCCATTAGTCGCTATGCTAATATTGTTGTAAGAAACTTTGGGAAATTTTCTACCAAAAGAAGGTAGAGATATAGATTTTCTCTTTGGTTTTTTCCTCCAGGATAGCAAGACTGATATGACTATAGCAAGTGACACCATGCTAGCAAATCCGATCACTACTTTGAGTACTATGGATCGCATGTGCTTAGTTGAACTTGGAGGTGTAACAGGGCAGGCCGGTAGGTGTAGCATTGCTGCCCCACCACAAAGCCCCTTATTTCCATTAATCCATATAGCAGTTGTGTTCTTGAAGATGCCTTTTTCTGGGACTTCACCCTCGAGATGGTTGAATGACAAATCTAGTTGTTCAAGATATCGCAGACTACCAATAGACTTTGGTATGGATCCTGATAAGTGGTTGTGAGACATATTGAGTACTTCCAAGCTGCTTATGTTGCCTAATGACGCTGGAATGCTTCCAGTAAGAAAATTCTGATCCAACTTAATTTCTTCCATACTATCACAGTTACCCAGTGTGTCAGGAATAGCATTGGATAGGTTATTTGATGAAAGCCACATATACAGTAATTGTTTGGCATTGCCTATTTCAATAGGAAGTTGTCCATCTAGGCTATTGAAAGATAGGTCAATTCCTATCATTGTAGGAATGTTGAAGATCTCCTTTGGTACGCTACCATGAAGATTGTTGTTGGAAATTTGCAATATCTCAAGGACTTTAAGGTTTCCTAAACTTGGGGGTATATGCCCATAGAACTGGTTAGAGCTCAGAAAGAGCCGTCCCAGTTGAGATAAATTAGAGAGGGAGGATGGAATATACCCCGTAAAGATGTTGTTCGATAAGGTTATTAATTGTAAATTTCCTAGAGTTCCTAGCCATTCTGGAACCACACCTATAAACTGATTTTCTTCCAATCCTAAACCAATCAAGCTACGAAGGTTTGCTATACCGGCAGGAAGATCCCCTGATAGTCTATTGCTGCCAAGGTATAACATTTGAAGCTTCACAGAAAGGTTGGCAAATGAATTTGGTATCTGTCCTGCTAGGTGATTCTCATCTAGCCCCAATAGTCGTAGCTCACTACAATTGCTTAGGCTATTCATGAACTCCCAGTCTTGCTTGTCACGTGCTTGTAGTTGATTGTATCCAAGATTCAACCACGAGAGTTCCTTAAGTTTGCCAATAGAACTAGGCACCACACCAGTGAAATTATTTCTTGACATGTCGACCACGAATAGCTTAGAAGCATTTACCAATGAATTTGGGATATACCCGCCAAAGGGGTTGTTAGATAAACCAAACTGTTGTAGATTCGGTAATGAACTACCAAGATTTGATGGCAACTCTCCATTAAGATAATTGGAGGCAAGATTCAGGAAAACAAGAGAAGACAAATTAAGGATGGTTGGTTGAAACCTTCCTGTTAGCTTATTTCCAGCAGCGGCCAAGATTTGCAGCATGGGCAATTTTCCAATTTCACTCGGGATTTCTCCATTGATACGATTATATCTGATAGCAAGTCGAGTCAATGTCGTAATGTTACAAAGAGAGGTGGGAATGGTTCCGGTAATATTATTATTTGAAATCTGCAAGTCATGAAGGCGAGGAGGCAAATCGGCTTGTGTAGGTATTAGTCCCACTAGGTGATTGCCATCCAGCCATAGCATCTGGAGACTAGAACAATTTGCAAAGTCAGGTATCTCTCCTTGGAGTGTGTTATTACTCAAGTAGAGATATTGGAGATGATGCAAGTGACCAAGGGATGGAGGGATTTGTCCAGTGAATGAATTGTCCGGTAGGAATAGAAATTTTAGGAATGTTAGGTTTCCAAGTGAAGGAGAGATGCGCCCCACTAAGCCTCGACTCATCGAGGTTGAGGAAGTGACACGACGTGGGTTCTTCAACCTACACGAGACACCTACCCAATTACAGTATGAGTGGTCTCATTCCAGACATCAAGGCTTGCTTTGTGGATCATGACTTATTGCATCCTTGAATTCAAGCAGAGATAAATGATCTGTCTCATTTCCATTAAAGGAGCAGATGACAACATGTGCACTGCAAGCCATGAGCACCAAGAGAAACTGATCGACTGCCTTCATGGCTAGGGATATACAAGGGACAAAAGTTAGATAGTCAACAAGTGTTAGCCGGGATGCAATGTTGGTGACTTGGTGAGAGAAGTACCTGAAGGATTTTCCCTCGTACTCTTAGGAGTCAAGACTTGCTTTCGATTCCATCAAGAAGATTCAATGTATGAAAATTTCGCCATCGCGTGTTGAATATTATAATCAGTAGTCTTGACTAATCTAATTGCATTCAGATATGTGAATTTTCTTCGAATCCTGCAATTATGTGGGAGTTAATCAGTTATGTTATCTTATGTCATGAATATTCATGAATTTGCCTGCTAAAACTACTAAACAAAACTTTGATTGTGATCTTCCTTCTACTCTCTCCCTCCTCTTGTATATCTCGTATTTTTTTACTCATAATATATTTTGTCCTAGTTTTCTGGTTCCTCACTTGTGCATGGAGTTTCTTTTCAAAAAAAAGAGAAAACTGAACTCAAAACAACTAGTGTATGTGTCGCGCTTGTTGAACTCAAAATTGTGTACATATTTCTAACTTATTTTACATGTTGTGTTACAAAGACGAAACTTTTCTATCAATAACTGACTGTTATTTATAACTTACTTTTTTAGTAAACAGTCTTGCTGTATCTATCCTCAATTGGTATTTGTATTGAGTAACAAGCACCATGACATATGGACGTCCTCAAGACACTAGATAACACACATACAATTGTATTCCTGATTAGAAACCAATGCTTTCTCTCCAAAAAAAAAGTTAAACACTCTAGAATCTAGATGAGCACTATTTACACTCAAAGATAAGCAAGACATTTGTGCAACTTAAGTTCTTGGGCGCCATTATCTCACCACCATTCGCCATGTGGGGAAACAGTTAGGGTGATCAAAACAGCAAGGACATGTCATTTTAACTGTACAGAAAACAATATGTTTCTTCCACCCAAAAAACAAAAAAAAAATATGCTTCATCAAATAGTAGATGTAACTTACAATGCCTTTGTACCACTTCTATGAGAGAGGCTGCGTACTTTGGTTGGAGAACGGTCATAGCTATAAGTTACTAGCTGCTTACAGCCTTGCACACTTCATTTATAGGCATGCCAGTCAAGGACGTCATAAGGAGACATTAGAAGCCACTAACCACTAACCACTAACCACTAAGCCTTCTCACATCGTCATTGAAGATGAAAACGCCAGCCAAGAGTTGACTTGACTGGCATAATTTCCACAAACCATCCTAACAATAGGACGGCATGATGCTCTCCGAAACAACACGATAGATATAGACAAGGGGCAGCAAGCTTGACTCATGCACGCAGCAGGGCAGCAATGAAATAAAACAGTTGTGGTAGAATTCATTAATATGCTTATTTGCTTTAGATAAATTCAGAACTTGCTTTAATATTTATTTTTAGTGCCAAAATTATATTCATTGCTTTTTAGGATGGTTTCCACCGTGAGTTTTTTCAAGACAACTTTTAATCATCTTTTTAGTTTTTGTAACTTGGTCTAAATTTTTTATTTGCATTACATGCACTTTTGATTTTTGAAATTCATACTTTTCAAAGAAACTCCAATAAAAGCCAAGGGAACACAAAAGCATTCAAAAAGTTTAAATTTTCCTCATTTTTGCATGCCCTAGAATTTAGGATATTACAGGTCTGCACCCCTTAAACATAATCTCATCTTCGAGATTCGGATGGAGAGAATAGAAAGGAGGTGGGGTTAACTTGCTAGCAATAGGTTTTCTATACAAAAGTGGGTTAACACTTTTAAGAAGGCAGGGGGCAACCTTATTATTCCGGTAGGTCCTAGTTGTCTTTTCTAGCTCTGGGCATGATGAATCCTATGACGGCTTGGAGATTTATCCATTGTATCTCAGCTGCCTTGGTTAGCAACAGCTTCAGAGAGCAATGTTTGGAGCAATGATCTTGTCCCTCGCACAGAAAACATGTGACCTTGCTCATTGGGCACTCTCCGGGTTGATGGTCTTCATCGTAGTTGGGGAAGTTTACGAAGCATTGGTCTACCCAATGTCCATTTTCTCCACAACGTCTACATGCCACTAGGGTCATAGGGCAATCTTCGGTTGATGGCATTCCTTACAGTGGGAGCAGTAGGGGACTGGGCACTCGTCGCAGTAGCGTCCTGTTTGTCCACAGGTAAAGCACGATCCTCTTGTAACTTCTCGTAGAGGAGGGCACGATTGGGCGTCATGTCCTATCTTGCTGCATTTAGAGCAGGTAATACTTGGCAGGGCTTCCGAGTTTGGTAGTAGGACTTCAACAGGCGCAGCTTGTTCCTCCTTAGGGAAATTATATTTTTCTTTGCCAGAGCTGCAGTTGGTGGTGATGGCACCATTTTCTCATTCTTCTAGTTTCTATTGGGGCATTCTCTTGCATAATGTCCCTCGTTGCCGCAATCAAAACAAATAATAAACTCCTTATTTTTCTTCTTCTGAGGGCACTTATCATGAGTGTCCCAGTATTTCCAAATGTAAATAGGTGACGTCCTTCAGGGACCTACTTGATGCAGTGTTATTATTGTTTCCATTGTGACGGCTTTTTCTCAATAATCCTGGCGGAGTAGGGTTAGGCGACAGCTTGTATGGATGGTAAGGGCTATGGCGAGTAGAAACTATTGGTCTTGTTTTCTCACTTCCACTAGGGATGGTTGTCTAGTTTTCAGCCATTGCATTTGCTTGATGAAGACTTGATTAGCGGGCCTATAGCGGGGTGAGGAGAGAACAAAAGCAAAGCGGGACTCGAGTCTTGGTCCTTGTGTGGGTTGAGGCTTCCAAGTCGTTGTTTTTTATGATGTTGTTTCCTCCAAATATTGGGACGTTGAGTGGTCTTCACTTGTTCTTGATCATCTTGATCTTGGCTATTCGTCACTTCACATTTGTAGGCTTGATAGGGTTTTCAGTAAAAAGGGTGAGGGTGCAATAGCATGAGGTATAGGAAGAATCGTGGAGATAAGTTGATCTAAACCCATTCGGACTTTTAAATAGCACATCCAAGAAGTCAGGTGAAACACAAACCACACAGATTTTTCAAAATAAGTTTTTCCCTGTGGCTGCAAAAAGGTAGCGATAACGGCTGAGGCAAGAAGGCAAACAGATAGGGTCCAACTGAAAATTTGCAGCAACGCAGTTGTCTATAGATGGGGACACATACGAAGGTATCCTATGCAATTCATCGGCATCTTAGTGTCTCTAAACATACAAAAGCTAACTCACATAAACTCCTGAAGCAAGCTCTCTACCGATCTAGTCTAGTAGTCTATATCTAAACACCGTTGTTGGGCTCAAAGACATCAAAGTGCAAAGTGGAGTGTTGTCTATAAGTTTTTCCAAGGTTCATATTTAGACTGCTCTGCTCCTTCGGCTTACTTAACTAAAATTTTGAAGTGGGGTAGGTGGCTAGAAATAGTGGGAGAAAATTTTTAATTTATCATGATAGCATGAGATGAGGATGAAGGTTTGCAGTAGCTTGCAAAATACACATTTTCAGCTCGTGCCGTAGTTTTGAAAATCATTGCAAAAAGCATTTAAAGGTCGTGTTTGTAATAGCTCAGAGTAGGGGTGGCCCCACCGAGCCCATCCGGCTGTTATGTACACCCTGTGAGAGACACATGTTCGTAAGGGCAAGATTGTAATTGTACTTTGTGCAAATATATATACGTGCCCTAGACATCGAGAAGGGGCAAGCATTATCCATCCATCACATCCACTCCACTACTCTCTTACTTTACTGTTTGGTCAGTAGCCACAACAGTTAGCACCGTCCGTGGGATGACAGAGAGCAAGCCGTCCGAGGGGTTGCCTCTCACCCTCCAAGGAGTCGTGCTATCATGGTTCTTCTCTATCGCGCTCGGCTCCGTGTATGCATGGTCCGAGTCCTCATGCACAATAACTTCTAAGGCAACTACATCGAGCAGGTCGACACTAATTAGCTCTTCGCAATAAGGCAAAGAACTAGGGAGAAGCTTGGAGTATTTCAAGTGCTTTGCGAAGGTCTACTGCCAGGTGAAGAACGTCAATGAGATGACCATCATGGTCTCCCAAAAGGGCCACTGGCAGAATACAATGCACGAAAACCCATAAGAATGGTGACTAAACTCTTCAACAAGATGGAGGAGTACACAAGAGTTGAAGAAGATGCAAGGCAGCACGAAGCTGATGCCACAGCGCCCAACTCCGAAGCTAAGCCCGCAAGCAACAAAAGGGACCCTGGGGTAGGTACGTTCTCAGCATCGAAGGAGGCACCAAGAAGAATGCTGCCCATGAAGGTCACGGACGCGGCCGGAGGGGCCACAGAGGCAGAAGGGGCAAGGTTGAGACAACGGGCGTCAACAAAGGCCATGGTGTGAAGTGCATGGCCAGGGAGGGCGCATCACATGCGATTGCCCCACCATTGCGATGCTCCGTGAAAGCATGGCCAGGGAGTGTGTCCATGATACGAGGGCGCCGATGGTAGCACACGTGCAACAATTGCTAGAAGTACCGCTCATCTAGCCTCCGCCTAGCATGTTGTGGATATAGGTCCCCGACACCGGTCCCTGCCATGTGATCAACGCCATCACGAGCGGTTCATCCTTCGAATTCCCTCCAAGCGATAGCGGAGGACCTAAGCAAGCCAAATACACCACGTCACCACATACCCCACACAAGTGCTCCTGGCATGGGCCCGAGCAGACATCACCTTCACAATGGAGGATGTCTCGGGAGTGGACTTCCCCAACTAGGACCCATTGGTCATCACGACTAACATCGCTGGATGAGATGTGAGGTGGGTCCTAGTGGACAGAGGCAGCTCTGCAGACCTCCTTTCGTTGGTGCCTCCGACTGCACGGGTATCCCGGCATGCCGGAGCCGCCGGGAGAGGTGGCACTGAGGTAGCCTTCGACGAGGTGAGCAGAACAAGATGTAGGTTATTAACTTCGACATTGTGGAAGGGCCGCCCTCAACACTTTTGGCACTTTCCAGCTTCACAATTACCTATGTATGAAGCTCCCAAGCCCTAGAGGGATCACCATAGTGTTCAACAACCAGGACCTTACTAGGCAAGTCAAGGTGGGCACACGAAGCCCCCATCGGAAAGTGCACGCCATAGATGAAGGTCCTACCCCTTCCTCCGCCCCAAGGTGGACACCGAAACCAAAGCCGGACGGTGAGGTAAAGAGGGTGCCGCTCAACAATGAAGACCCGTCGAAGCAAGCATCGGTTGGAGGCGGCCTTACCCCGGAGGCCGAATGGAGTCTACTAGAACTACTCCACAAGAATGCAGATGTCTTCGTGTAGTCACCCGCCGACATCACCTAAATGGAACACTCCACCATAGCTTCACCGGAGTGAAAAGCTATCTAATCTTCTACTCCACTGCTACTTCAATTTCAGTTTTGTATTCTTAAAAAAAATCAGTTTTGTAGAGTTCAACTGTTTTTTTTTGTTCAGTTGAACTCCTATACATAGAACCAGTCAAAGATGGCTTCCGTAGTGACCCAGTTTCTACAAAGAAAATGGAGAAAGAGACAGCCTTCTCACATCGTCATTGAAGATGAAAACGACAGCTACGAGTCGACTTGACTTGCTACGAGTCTCCGAAACAACACGATAGATATGACAAGGCCCTATAGAAAGTGGCAGCTAGCTTGACTCTCATGCACGCAGCAGGGCAGCAATGAAATCAGAATTTTGGACACATGTGGCCCCCCCAACACCTAAAATTCCAAAAGTAGCCCCTATAGCAAAAAAATTCCAAATTTGGCCCCCTCCCCACCGCGCGACCACTCGGGCGACGACGCGTCCGGCCGTGCGGTCTGGTACCGCACGCATCGCATCAGATTGCTGGTCGTGCGGTACTAGACCGCACGACCGCCGCTCGGCGCCGCCGCGACGCGCCGCGCCGCGACCGCGCGATCGCTCGCTTCGACCGCTGGCCCGCGCCGCTCGATCACGCGTCCCGCCAAGATCGACGCCCCGCCCGATCCGCGTCTGTGCTCTCCAGCGTCGCGCGCCGCGCGAGGTAAGCGTCGTCGCGATCTCGTACCGCACAACCGTGAACGCAGGCGGTCGTGGCGGTACCGCATCAGACGACCGGGACACGTGGCGCCAGCTCGCGAACGCACGGTCAGGAGGGGTCCAGAAACGGAATTTTTTTGGTTTGGGGGCCAAAATGGAATTTCGGGTGTTTAGGGGTCCAAATGTGTCCAAAATTCATGAAATCAAGCAGTTGCAGTAGAATTTGTGGCACTGCAGTTTTTTCCCCCTGAATCCACACATGGATTCACGCACAACAGTACATCACCAATGCTAATACGAGAAAAATCTAATTCGCATTAGAATTCGTAGTTCTAGTAGAACACAAACTAGAGTATTGACTATCACCCAATTTGGTGAGGCACGATCATTAGAGCAATAGGTGAAAATTTCCTTCTTGACTTGAAATCTCAGAAAACAAGTCTAGGCATCATCCAGTTGTTTTCTTCATAACAATCATCTAGATTTGAGATCGTTGGATTAGATATCTAATGGCCCCTTTTTTAGAGGGGAGATTTTTTTTTGGAGGGGGGAATTCATGGCCGTTGGATCTTTAATCTAATGGTCACAAATCTGGACAATAGTTAAGAAGAAAACATCCAGATAATGTTTATCAACACCCAAACAAGAATTATGTGTTTTAGTACTTTGCATTAGGTACTGAATTTCTGGTTGTACTTACATCCATTATCTAGCAATTTAACCCAAGAAAGAACTAAAAAGAACTGGCCAAAAAAAACTAACTAGAATCCTGGAGAAAGATTTAAAAACAACCGAAAAAAACATAGAAGATTTGCGGGGTCCTTATGCTGAACGCCTGAACCCCATCCCATACGCTGGCGACGCGGAGCAGCGCGCCGAGGCCGAAGTGGCGAGTGAGGTCGAAAAGGCGCCGGAATTTCTGCTGCTCCTCGTCCGTGAGAACCAGTACACCACCTCCTCCACCCTCTGCTGCTGCTGCGCCGCCACTATGCCCGTACGGGACATGGCACAGGAAGAGATGGAGGTGGCGGAGCTCCGCCCACCGGCGACCGGCGGCGGCGGGAGGGACGAGCGCAAGGAAGCCCGGCCACATCGGCTGCTCAATACGCGGGAATCTTGTGATCTTGCAGAGGTGTGTGCAAGGAAATTGTTCAGGCTGGAGCCGTAAAATTCGGCCAGCTACATGCTGATGATGAGCTTGTATGCGTATGAACAGATGTGTGATGAAGCTGAGAGCCTCAAGTATGCAATGAAAGCGAGACCTGGGCGGAGCTGGGCACAGACTGAGCATAGTATCCATGTCTTTGAGGTCGATGGGAAGCCACATCCAGAGATTGCAGAGATATATGAAGAACTGGTTCGTTTGGTGTTTCAAATCAGAAGGGCAGCAGGATATGTGACACACACCAGCTTCATAGTCTAGAATTAATGTTCCGGAGGGAGAGAAGGAGAAGCTGCTCCTTAGCGATGCAAGTCAAGCCCCCGCAGGCCGCAGGGTGACGAAGAACACCATGATGTAGAGTCCCAAAATGTTGGTTTTGGTCCTGCACAGATCAAGAACACAACTACACAAGACGCGCATGAGTGCAGGACCAAAAACCTGATTCGCTTCTTCCCATGCAGTAGAAGTTTTTGAGAAGCGCTTCATGCGACTGCGCGCTCAGTGCTCACTGCTTCCTGTCTTCGTTGTTCGTGGGGCTTCCTCGTCTGCGTTTCGCTTTGCTGTAAGGAAAATTATGCATCATTTACATATGGTTCATTCCATTACTTTGTTCATCACTACTGCCATGGTAGCGCACATACATGAGATAGGTATACGTAATGTTGTGATTATGCCTAGTGTATATTCTGCGCACATCTTGATCACTGTTATGTGGATTGAAGTAGTCACTAAAGTGCGTAATTATCTAACAAGATGTGGCAGTCATGGTGACAACCGGGTTACGTGGCGGCCAAGATGGCAAACCCGCTCTCAAAAACCATTCTTAAAACTAGTCCGTGCAAGTAAACGAGATGCTGCTAGTTTAGAAAGACTGATTAGTTTTATATTGTATGTTTAGAATGTTCTACTTTTAAGCTAACCTTTGATGTCATCATACATAAATTTCTCTTTTTAGTGTTGTCAAAACAGTTCTTTCTACCACTTTTAAGAACCATATTTTATTAATGGACTTGCTCCTTCATGCTTCAAAAAAATAAAAAAAAAGCTCTTCATCTACTAAAATTTCACAATAATGCGGAAAAGTTCTACATGATTTTAAGCCCATCATAATTCATAGGCCTCGTTATACACCTAATTTGTACATATGCATGGTTAATTTAACGTTGGAAAATTTCGTCAATATACAACATAACAGCAACTCTCTCCCGCACACAAACACATTAGCAAATTGGCCTAGAAGTTTCTTGATACATGTACATAATTATCTTAAGGTGTGGCAAAGATCCCATAATTATGCATCTCCTAAAATAGGACTACGTACTAGGCTCCGATACCACTTATTGGACCGATACCGATAATCAAGGGGGTGAATGATTACGGAAGTATTCAAAAATTTTACTCAGATGACTATGAGAGTCATCAAATGCAGATTACACCTCCTACACAAAACTTACAGAGATATAGAACCAAAAAATGCAACACCCTGTAGTGCCTCCAAAGGGAGACCGGTATGATCGTACCCAACCAATACTATTACCTAAGAGAGGCCGGTACAACCGCTACCAACTGGTACTACCGAAAAGGGTGGCTGGTACTACCACACCCCTGTTTCTAGGCACAAACCCTTCGGGACAAAAACCCAAATTTGTTAGAATTGATCAAACCTTGTTCAAATACTACCAAAATTGGTATGGGCATTTGTAAGGATGTCAGGAATCAAAGCAAATCAAGAAAAGCAAGGTCTTGGACTTGACTCCACCCAATTGAAGAAATCTCATTTTAGATCATAAGAATACACAAAATTGTAAAACTCAAATTACTTCTTACTCATTAAGACCTGAGTCATGAGAACTTTCATATCATCTCTCACATGTCATACCAATGTAATCTAAGCATAGATTTGGGCTAGCAAGGAAACGATCATAAAATCACAAATTTTGGTTAAGAGATGTAAGAACCATGCAAAATCTTCACAATTTGACCCATGCTAGCATAAACATAAAACACGATGCAACCATGATCTGAGATCTAAGATCAACCCATGATCAATTCTCCCACAATTCCTAATTTTCAGAACCAACTCACCTCAGCCAGTCTGACCGCGCTCCCAATAGCAGTTATGTCGCTCCCGTCATACCGTCAAACACTGGTCGGTCCGACCGGCCCTTAACATTTTCCCGATAACAGGGGAGTGGTACAACCATTTGCCTAAGGCTAGTGCTATCGCCTCCAGTGGTACCGCCATACAAGATCTGATCATACCATTCTTTAGTAGTAATGTTGTTTTACACTAGTACTAACGGACCTAGCCACAGCCAAAAATCCTCAAAAATCGACCCTCTCTAGAAAATAGCTATCATCATCTAGAGACCAGTCATATTGCACCTGTGATAGTATCACCTCTCACTTTTGATACTACCGCTAACACCAGGTCAGTACTACCACCATTGCTAGGCTAGTACTACCACCTGAAATCTAACAGTAATCTAAATTTTCAAAAAATTGCAAACTCTTTGCAAAACTTTAGATTCAACTCAACCCAAATGCCAATTGAACAACACAAATTGACCTAGACCTATCCACATGGTCTCTCAGTCGGTACTACCAACTCCTCTGTAATGGCTAGAAAACTAGTCATTACTAGCACTGTCGGTTAGACCGCCCACACAGGGGACAGTCAGACCACCACGAAGGCCGGTCACACCGCTAGCCCAATTTCCAAAAAATAGCTTTCTGGAAAATGGCAACCAGCACACAACGCGATCGGACAACACAGTCAATCAGACCGCTAACTCATGGCCAGTCAGACCGGTGTGCTAAGATCAGCACAGGTCAAGATACAAATACTTCAATCAATTTGCAAAACATATTCATAAATTATAGTATCATGCAAATAAAAGTCAAAGCATGATTCACAACAAGCTGCAAAATACATTCGCACACTTTAGAATTATGTCACAAAGATTATAGATATGGACTTGAACCATTTGCAAAACACATTCGCAAACTTAAATCACATGCTACAAGAATTATGCATGAGCCTTAGATATTTACCAAACACATTTACAAACGATAGCATTATGTCGTGGAGAATTAGAGCAAACTAAATGAGCTATTATCACATGACAAACTCAAGCTACTAATCAAGACCCCTCTTAATAATACGGTAACCTACACTAGCAATTCAGTCTTTCACCAAACACCAAGACCGACAAAATGCCTAGGGAACACATCCTTGGTATGTGTTAGTTATATCTTTGTCTTGTGCATCCTCTTGAAGATCGATGATGAACATCTTCTCTCTATTATCATCTTTGCTTGACTTGATGACGACCAACACATGAAGCCATTCAAAGTCTTCTTCATCATGGGATATAAACTTATTCATCCAACTCATGAAAAATATTAGTCTCACAAATGGTTATCATCAATTGCCGAAAATCACCATTAATATATAATGGTAGGGCTAGATTCTTCAATCTCCCCTTTTAGTAATTGATGGCAACACAGAAATCCATTTGTTACTAATCATCAAAACTCGTCGTTAATACACAATGGAGGGTCTAGATCCTTCAAGTATCAATGTATCATAATGTTTTTTTTTTTTTGAACTAGACAACTAAGGTTAGTTTTTTTACATAACTTCTTAGCCTCTTGAACTTACCACTACAGATACCCTTTGACCTTTTTGCCAATGAAATAACTCATGCAACAATTCTAATTTTTCCACAATTTTTGGCAGCAAGTAAGCATAAGTTGTATCCTTAGCATAACTTCAAAAGGGACATACAATTCCTATCTAAAAAAAGGGCATACAATTAATGCAGGGGTTAAAGCCGTGGCATATCTAATCTTTTTGGCATAAAACAACAGTTACTTCCATAAATTAGGAAAGATGGAGAGAGAGAAAGTGACAGTTAAAACCATATAATACAATACAACAACTATTTGCAGAAATTATGGATAATAAAGAGAGGAAAAGAAACGGTTACATCACAAGCAACAAAAAATGATGATATCTTTCCTTCTTGAATTCAGTTAAAAGGAAGCATCATGCTAAACAAACAGCTTGAAAACGTAAGATTTAGATCAAGAAATCCATTTAAACCTCCTTAAGATTCAGCGAGTATCAAACAACTGTTACTAAGTTTGGGGTTTAGACCAAGAAATCCATGTGAACCGCCTCCTAAAATTCTGTGGAAACGTTCACAGAATAATGGAACTGGCAAAACTGCAAAGAGCTTAGTGGGCAACCATTTATATGTTCCCAAAAGATAAAGGATCAATGTGACATTTTCTGTAAGTTCGTTTCTTTCCTAAATGAAGGAGCGAAACTAATCTCGTGGTGGAGCACCTATAAATACACTTCATCATTCTTAGAGATCTTGCACTCTGAAACTAGTCCACACCTAAACAGTAATCACCCAAAAGTTGATATGGCTCACGGAGATAACGACAAGAAGGCGATGCCTTCTCTAGACAAGGAACAATTCGATGCTGAAGATAGAGAGATACAGAGAAAAACAGAGGAATTCAACGCATGGGTAAGTGGAATCACGATATCCTTACAGATTTATTCTTTTTTCCACCTTCCTTTTGCATACAGAAAGAGAATTGTTGTTACTAATGAGATGCACATTGCAATCACGTCATATAATCATATTGTTGCTGACACAAAAATAAGCTATTAGTTAGCCAAGATCCTACTTAACATATAGACCTGCCTCGCATGATCAGTTCTTGTTAATGTTGTTATTTGCAGCTGGATAGAATGGAGGCAATGGATGAACAAGAGCTTAGGGGGTACGCAAAACAAAACAAAGCAACATTTTGCAGCCAAAACAAAGCTGCAATTAAAAAGGTGAACCTTCTGTATGATCTATTCTTTGTGACTTGCTCAACAATGTAACATTTTTCAGTTCCTTGATATATCACAATATGTCAAGTTGTATGTACAACGTCATAATTTACTTGAGATCAACCAATCGCTGCAGCTGATGCAGAAAGACAGGCCAAAGAAGAAAAGGAAGAAGACTACGTTGAGCCCAATACTTGGTGCAGTGCTGAAGTTCCACAAGGATGATGATGCGGACCCTCCAGAAGTGGCTGCTCCATAAAAGGGGTTAAGATGACCCGGAATCTATTGTCTGCCCTGGTTGTTAGCTCGTTAGCTCTGTAAGTTAATATTGATAGCTGATTGTTAACTAGTCGTGTACCCGTGCATTACAACGAAATTTATTAGATGTGTAGAAAATTATACTATAGAAAAGAGTTACTTTGATCGATTGAAAAGTAGAGAGTGGTGAGAAGTCGAAAGAAATGAATGGTTGGAGGAGAACACACATACCACCATCAACTCTTTTATAATAGTAATAATTATGTTGACTTGCCGATCATAAATGTGTGTTATCTGGCCATGTGGGCCCCTCTATGTTGTAATATTTCATGTATGGTGTGTTGATTATAATGAAAAAAGGACGTAATTCCCATAGCTTACCAAAAACATGTATGGGCTTAAAGAACGAAGCAATGTAAGGAGTTAATATTAATTAGTGTTATTATTTTTTTAATTTGATCAACTCGTCGTTAAAACAGGCCATGGAGAAGTGATGACACGTAAAATATAAAGTAGTAACTACATAAACATGATAGTCAGGGGTGGAGCTGGGCCTCGGGTCGCTGGGGCAATAGCCTGAGGCCCAGCTAAAAAAACAGCTTATTTTACTATAGCTATAAATAGTGAAGGCTTTGACATTTTTTTTTTAATGGGATGGGCCTCAGGCTAGCTACGGCTCTGATGATAGTAGTTCTTTAGGATGTTAACATGGTACTCAGAGAAAAACTAAGCTCTATTCACTCAATTTCAGAGAAAAAAACAGTTATTGGCCAAACAATGGTGGTTGTATGTATATTCTTTTCCAACCGCTCTATTCACTCAATTTCTCACCATTCTCCACTAAGTCCACTTTCTAACCGATCAGAGTAACTCTCTTCTATAGCACGATTCTTTATATATTCAATGAGTTATGTTGCAACGCACAGAAACGTAACTAATCTTTACTATTATAAAAGTGTGAGTTGGTGGTTGATCCATTCTCCCTCCTCTCTTCTCAGCCATCCGATTTGATCTGGACCATTCGTCTTTCTCCTCCTCTCTCTCTCTCAGGATACAACTGTCCACCCCCTTCACTTTTCCCATCTTCTCCCGCATTCTAGCCACCCTTCTCTTTCTGTCGCTTGTTCTCCAATGTTTGATATGTGAAGTTAGCCAGTCAGTAAGTTTCGTCTTATTATTTTTATGACTCCATTGTAACACACAAGTCTCTAACTAGTAAAATAGAAATCGTAACGAAAAATTAGCTAAAAAACTAAAACGAACAGGCTGTATCGGACTGCAGCAGGGGCACCTTTCGTGGGCCGCTGACCTTATGTGTGTGTGCCACGGGGGTGAGAGACGTGGGAATTCGGCCGAGGAACACGGGAAATGGGGGGTGTCATGTGCGCCGAGTCGGCCTGATACGTTTAACAGCCTTCGCAGGAAGTCTTCGTCCAGGAAGGCAGGAGCTAGTTTTGAATAATTTTGAAGTGCAAGTAATTTTTTCCTTCATTTTATATGTATGTTAGCTTGAATGTGATCAGTGCTATACTGTGCTTTTTCTATGGAACTATGCATACATCTGACATGTTGGGGTTTGATGTAGTTATCTTCAGTACTACGGATAGTTGAGTTGATGTGATGGTTGTTTCACCTTAAGGGTCTTCTATGGATGGATATGTTTATGCATAAGCATGCGCCTTGTATCTTCTAGTCTACACTCAAGTTAATGCATGTGACTTGTCAATGATTTTATATAGCTTTTTGCCTATTCCAAGGTTGTCTGCGGTTAGAGGTGGCAAAAAAATTTGTTAGCGGGACTCATTGACTCGGTTTAAAATTGATTTAATTATACTCGTTAATTAGATAAACATTAAAATAAGTTGATTTCAAATCAATTTTAATTTTACTCTAGCTCGACTCAACTCATTAGCTCATTTCTAAAAATACTTCCAAATTATACGCAAAATGATATTAAATCAAATTATGTTAATTTTAGAAAAAGCTTGATAAGGCGATGACTTGGCTCGATATCCACCCATATATGTGGCTACGTTGTTTTTGGTTTTTTTTTATGGCTTTTGGCTTCAGCTTCTCTAAAAACTAAAGCAAGCGAGATGACTTCTCTTAACGATTCTCCAATCCGCTTCTTCAAACGGCTTCTTGAGTTCAAGACCGTGTGTACCATCCACATCTCTATCATCTATCACCGTCTCAAAAAATTCAAATAAAAATCATCAAACATAGCCAAAATCAATCAACCACAATCTTAAAAAAACAAATCAGCTTCTCTGTATAGTATCGATACCTATGCATGCTTTCTCATCGAAAACCAGACGTCAAATGATAACCTGAGATCTTGATCCACACACGCACACATAATGGCAGAGGACTACCACGCATGCGTAGATGCAGTACCCATGATCAGCAATGTATCTAGCTCCTTGGCCATGGCTATTGGTTTTTAGTTGTAATTATACTGTAACAGCTGTTAATTTTTTGTAAGTCAAAAATGAAAAAAAAAATTGGGGAAAATTGAAAAATACTGCTAGGGATAGGCACTCGGTTTATTCGGTAAAATAATATTTTGGTTTTTAAAAGTTAACAAAATTAACCGAATTATTTGGTTCGGTTAATTTGGTGTTTCGGTTAACCAAAATATGCACAATGCTTTAACGTATAATAATATTCTTTAGTCTAGTGTTATCGTATCGGATTTATTTTTGAGCGAATGATATCTCTAGAAGCTATTAATGTCCTTTCTTTTAAGATATTGAAAAATACCTACAAATTTAAATAAGAATAGTCTTTGTTTACTAAAAATTCACATAAGAGAAAAATAATATTTGGGTTTTCGGTTAATTCGGTTTTTGTGACTTAAAAACCGCACCGAATAAACCGTAGTTTTTAGTTTTTTGGTTCAGTTCAGTATTTCAATTTTGATATAAAAATGCCCATCCCTAAACACCGCTATATCTTTTGGGCCGGTGCAAAGGAATAAGGAGAAAAGAAAAGCAAAAAACCTCAAAAAAGGACGTACACCCCTAGTACAGAGGCACCAGGCCGTAGGGCGCGGCGACGGCCTTCCAGGCGAGGTAGGGTCGGAGACGCGGAATAGGATGCAGGAGCCAAATGAAAGGGGAGAAAATGAATTATAGTACTGGGCTGGCCCTGATTAGAGCCCATCACTACTGGGCCTTACTGTCTTCGGGCCTGGTTTGAGCCCATCACTACTGGGCCTGACTTTCTCCGGCCCAGTGGAGAGAGAGAGACGCGTTCCTCGCCATCTCTCTTCCAATAAAATTCTAGCCGTTGCAATTCCCAAGTTCAAAATCCTCCCCATTCCAACGTCTCCTCCACCTCCGGCCGCACTCCAGATTTCGAATCCCACACTCCAACGTTTCGAATAGCAGAGAGAGGCGGCTCCTTCTCCTCGCTCGCTCGCTCGCGCACACAACCAGGCACACGCGCGCGCGCGCTCGCATGGCGACGGCGGAGGGCGAGGAGGCCCCTATCGCGGCGTTCGCGGTGGCCAAGGGCGGCGTCGTGCTGAAGAACATCTTCCTCAACGCGCCGCCGCCGGAGACGCGGCGGGGCGGAGATGGGGATGGGGAGGCGGAGGAGGATCCGCCGGTGCGGTTCGGGCGGCACCCCGACTGCCACGTCCTCGTCGACCACCCCAGCGTCAGCCGCTTCCACCTCGAGGTGCGCTGCCGGCGGCGCCAGCGCCGGATCACCGTCACCGACCTCTCCTCCGGTGAGATACGGCACTATCCGTCTCCCCACTCTCTGCGTGCGTGTGCCTCGATTTACGCGAACCTTAGGGTTTTGTGTGTGTTTGCGCGCGCGCTTTGATTTTTGCGTTTGGGTGAATCGATTCGTATAGACTGAGATATTTCGGGATTTTTTTTTCGGAATTGTTGTCTCCTCAGTTCATTTGGATTGGCTCTCTCGATATGCTCAAACTTGTGAAAATTTGTCCTATATTAGTTAACTTCACAAGCTCCTGCGATGAACGCGAGTATGCTTGCAATTTGGATCAAAATGATGCAAAAGCTAACATGGCATTAACCCATGGTTGGGTTGTAACTCTACCCAGTGCATGGGACGTGGGTCTCGGGCCGAAGGATCCCACCAAACACGCCGGTGGAGCTGGCGGCCGGTGACACGCTGCGCCTTGGGGGCTCCAAGAGGGAGTACCGGCTTCACTGGCTGTCGCTGCGCGAGGCATTTGAGATGGAGGATCCGCTGCCCCCACTGCTTGAGGAGGACAAGGAGGAGTTCCGTTCTTATCAAGTAGAAATTTCTCTTTTCTGCTCATTACAGAAGCTGTAATTATTCTGGGTGTGTTGGTTGCCGTCTAAGCGTTTGATGAAATGCACAGGAGGTAAGCAAGCAGTTGGTGCCTGGGCAGAGGGAGTCAGTGGACATGGAGACTCATCAGGTTTGATCCCAGCAAGCTAACATTACTGAATACTGAAAACGTTTGATGAAATGCTTATTGGTATCTTCTGAGCTACATTTCATGTTGATGGATTTGGTAGGGTGCCAATTGATTGTGTGCTTTAGTTGAATGTTTTTTGCATGCTTAGTAATGGGCCTAATGGTAGAACATATGAAGCACAAGATACCAACTGGCTCAGTCGCCACTGTTTGCCAAAATCATAAAATGCAATATGTTAAAATGTGTGTCGGATTGGTTGATGTGGATTAAGTAACCATTATTACTAATATTCAAATGATGACCGGTTCATCCATCTTAGTAATCTATGCATGCATACTGCTTTATAAAATGCACCACATCTTATTTTCAAACCCAATCTGTGCTATTGGATTTTCCTACTATCCCCCACTACCAAACATTGGGTCATCACTGACGGTTCGTAACCAGTGATCGTGTAGGCGGCCGCCTAGGCACTAGGCGTAGGCCTGGGCGCTCGGCCCGCGTTAAGGAGATAGAGTTGTATTCTATTCCATATATGCCTTATCTCTATATCGCATATCCTCTTGTACTCTCCTATATATATGGCCCTTTGGGTCTCATATCTATACACACAATATTCATAACATGGTATCAGAGCTTAGGTTGAAACCCTAACCTCATCTACTTCCGCTGTTGCTGCTGCCCCCGGGAGGTCGATCTCTCCCGGGGGTGGTCATCTCCTTAAGCCGATCCCTCTTGGCGCGGCCACCGCCAGCACCGGCGTCGCCGCGGCAGCCGCCCGGTCGGCCCGACCGGCATCGCCCCGCGACGGATGGCGGCGTCGTCCGTCGCATCAACCTCGGCCGCCGCCTCACATGGGCCATCGGCGCGTGCCGCGCCGCATCGGCCTCGGCGCCGCCGCCGTCGCGGTCGCCGCCGCCGCGCCGCCGCCGCTCGCACTGCACTGCCGTCCGGATCCGCCTCTCGCCACACGCCATCGCTCTCGAGCCGCCGCTAGGTTGTCTCCGCCGAGCCGACGCCGCCAAATCCGCGCCGCCACACCGCTGATCCACCCGCCTCGCCGGATCCGTCGACGCCGCTGCCGCTCGATCGGCAAGGCAAGGAACCCGCCGTCGCGCTCGGATCCGGCGCTTGCCTCCACCGCGCCGCCGTTGCCTCGCCGCCGAGCGCCGACGAGTCAAGGAACGAGCGCACCCACGCCGCCGCGCCTGCCGCCACCTGTGCCGCCGTCGCCATCTCCCACTGCCTCCTTCCGACCGCCGCCGTCTGCAGCTGCCGCTGCGCCGCGCGCCGTGTCACCGCCAGTACCGCTCAAGACGGGAGAGGAGGTCGGCAGAGGAGGCGGCGGGAGTGTGAGGGGGACGAGTGGGAAGAGAGAGAAGGGGGATTTTCCTGTTTTAAGTGTCTGAGATGCAGTCTTCAGTTATTTTTTCGTGAGTCCTCCGTTGCGTCCGATCCAAGTTCGTAGTTCTAATTTTTAGTTCGTTTAAGTCGTGCAAGTCCACAAATTTATTGTCACCATAGAAGTGTAGGAATTTTATTTTGCATGGCGGCGACGCGCTCTACTCTCGAGTGCGTGCGATCGTGAAGTCGTTACAATGCCGCCGCTTCTCTAGCCGCCGCCCCGAGCTTCAAAGGCTGGCCGCGCGTCCTCTGTGCACTGCGCCGCCACCTCTTGGGCTTCAATCTGCACCGTCATGCATCTATCTATTCCTCTTCGGCTTGATTTGACAGTTCATTCAAAAACTACACCCAACGACGACATCATCAAGACTCGGATTTCAGATTTATCTTGTTTTAGTGTTAACCCTTTTTCAAATGCAATGCTATTGCATACGCCTTGCATTTGAGGGGGGTGTTAAGGAGATAGAGTTGTATTAGGAGATAGAGTTGTATTCTATTCCATATATGCCTGATCTCTATATCGCATATCCTCTTGTACTCTCCTATATATATGGCCCTTTGGGTCTCATATCTATACACACAATATTCATAACAGGCCCGCCTAGGCTGCCTAGGCAAAGGCGGGGAAGGCACGACGGCGCTGGGCGTCCTGAGGCGGCCCCTAGCATCGTGGCCGAACCAGGGCGGTGCGCTGGGGTTGGGAAGCACGGCATCAAGCTGGAGCCAGAGGCTGGCACAAGGAGGCCAGGGCGTCGCGGCCGAACCATGGCGACATGCCGGAGTAGGAGGCGGTGGCCGGATTCACGGGGAGGCCGAAGATAGAAGGGTCGGCAGGGAGCTTGGCGAGCCGGTGGCCAAGTTGGCCGGAGGAGCAAGGGAGGCGAGGAAACCGGCGGCGTAGGGGGCTGGAGCCAAGGGGTAGGCGCAGGAGAGGAAGGAGGCGCAAGGCCGGACGGATCTGGTGGGGGACTTGAGGAGGAGTGAGGAAATGGGAATGGAAAAGAAGAGATAAGGAGATAAGGTTGGAGAAAGAAGTAGAGGAGTGGCTGGAGCTTTTGGCAAAATGGGAAAAATGGGGAAATGGTCATTTTGCAAAAAGACCCACATGATTTGGACATTTTACAAAATGGTCCTTATGTACTGACATATACATTTGCTTGTATTTGTGTTGGGCCGCCTAGGCCCCGCCCATACCCTAGACGCTACCCTAGAACTAGGTGGCCACCCATCACCCGCCTAACGCCTAGTGCCTAGGACAACATTGTTCGTAACCCTCATCAGAGATGGTTTCTGAACCGTCTGATTTATTGCGTCAATGATAACCTAAGCCGTCTGTGATAAGTTACAACACAGACGATTTTCAAAAATAACCACGTTGCAACTTAACACTGACGGATTATGTAGAACTGTCTGTGATGAGACATCCAGTATAATCTTCTCTGTAGTAGTGCCCTCTAATTATATTACTCAGCAATTTTGAATTAATATTCCGTTCAATTGCTTAAAGTACTGCTACTTCCAGTGGTAATGTCAGGTTGCTTATAAATGATGACTAATAGCAACTTTTGTTGTGCCTTGTCTTTCTGGAATTCTACCTATTGCTTTGTTTTAGTTTTGTCACATTGTAGGCTCTGATAAAACCTGGACATTTCATACTGTCCTGAATGCATTGGGCATAGGAGTAAATTAGTGTGTGCATATAGTGCATTGCATGTATTACTTAGTTTGTGCTATGAGTTATCTTGGATGGTGCAGATTATATTGTACATCAGTTAAATTTCTCTGAACTAATTCAAGTTCTTTGATTGCTTAGTATGCCAAATGATTTTTCTTGCGGTAGATGTTTTGACGAGATGTGTAGTTTTCATCTTTATGCGAAGGAATCATATGTGCAAAATTGAATCAGTTTGGTTGTCAGTGAATGTTATATGCCGCATGTTTTTTGTGTTGAATGCATGATATTCGCCGTGAGCAACTCGCGGTTGGTGCATGAACCTTGCATGTTAAAGTAAAAGCATGTCAACACTCAAGAGGTCCATTATGTACTGCCAAATACTAATCTTCATGTAGAATAACGCAAATTACCATAAATTTCTTTTGACATAAACAATATGATGAATTGATAATATCTATCCAGGTCAGATGTGGCAAACCTTTTCCACACACACATACGTACGTATGTACGTACGTACATACATACATACTTGTGTGTGTGCATGTATATGTTGATTCTGTGTTCCCCAATATCTTGGGGTGTTGTTTAATATTTCTTTTCAGGATCCCACCTGTTGACTTGGTTTCTATTGCTTGATTTTTGTTGTATTGATTGCAACATTTTTCTACTTTTGAGTTCATTTTCTGGAAGGTTAACTGTCTGATATAATTCACAGAAGACAAGCTGGCAAATTGTGTCAGAACAAATGGATTTTTGGGCTAAAGTGATCCCCTCAGCACCACCTTTGCCTGAGTTTACCCATTTTTTTGCTCTGGAAGACTCTTCACTTTCGCAATTTGATGAGAACAGAGAGGGAATGATGGAGGAGAAGTTGGTTGATGGGGATCCAATTACAGAATCTGTTGTCTCTTCAATCACACAGGCAATGCCTGCCACAGTGACAAATGCTGGAAGACAGGTCCAGTCAGACAAACAGGATGCTTCAAGCGCTGTGTCTCGGAGAGCCAAGTTAAAGTCAGTCAAATCCCTTCGTGTTGACACAGGAAGGAGCAAGGAAAGAAGCAGCACTTTGAGCTACAACTATCAGAAAGAAGCCCAAAATGAGAATCTTGTATGTTCTGAAAACTGTGGGAGAGAATGTGCAGCCTGCATGGTTTTGTTTGATAATTCTGATGTCAAAAAAACTGAAGAAAAGGAAAAGATGGTTGCACCAGGCAAGGGCCACATGAACCCCCATGTCTCGGACAGTGTTACCATGGAGGTTGACTCCAAAGAAATTATGCATTGTGTTTCTCCTCTGAGTTTGGAGCATGACACCTTTTCAGATAAGGAAAACTCCATGCTGAATGTTGCTAAGAAGGCAGAGCAAAATGATTTTACCTTGGAGAATTCTATCCCACAAGATTCAGTTGATGCAAAGCTGCAGAAGAGACAAGAGTTATTGCATTCTGTTTCCACTTTGGTTTTCAAAGATGACTCTGTAGCCGGCAATGAAATCCCACATCTGGATGCTACTATACATATGGAATCGTCTGAACCAGAAAATCCTTTCATGCAAGACACAGTTGGTGAAAATACAAATAGCCACAAAGACATGAAGCATGATGGTTCATCCCCTCTTAACTTGGATGGAAGTGTCTCAAACAAGGAGAATATGGCCCAAAATGATATTGTTGTGGCTCCTGAGGACTGTGAGCTTCGAGGCACAATTTTTGGGTTTTTATTTGACAATTTGGATATCAAAGGAACTGAAGAAATTGAAGAGAGCAGTCCACTGGACAAGGAGAACACCATCCCCTATGTCTCAGGCAACATAATAATGGAGAGGAGTCAGCTAAGGTTGAAGCCTACCATTTCCCAAGAGTTGATGGATTCCATTTCCCCTCTGAATTTGAAACATGACAACTTTTCAGACAATGAAAACTCCATGCTGAACATTGGAAAGCAGATGAAGTCAAATGAACTTACCTCCAGGAACCTTACCCCACTAATTTCAGTTGATGCAAAGTTGCAGAAGAGCCAGACAGGGTTTATGCCCATGTCACATCTTGATTTTGAAGATAACATCCTTCCAGACAGGGAAAACCCAGTGCTGGCTCCTGGAAATTATGATGCTATCTCCCCTGTGAGACAACGAGATCTCTTCTCAGACAAGGAGAATGTAACACCTGTCTCCAGGGATTTCAAGCCCATTGGTAGGAGGGTTCTTGGCTCAAGGATGAATAATTTAGTGTCAACAGAATACACTTCAGATAGGAGTATCAATAAACCGGAATACTATGAATTATCAGCAAAGTCAAAAAGTTTTCACACAGTAGATGATGATGTTTTCTATTCAGATAAGGAGAATTTAACACCTGTATCTTCAGGAGGCATCAAAGCGAGGAGGTGTCTTCCAAAGAACCTCACAGTGGATGCTGACCAACATCAAGAGGCATTCTACTCTGACAAAGAGAATTTGACACCAGCATCTTCTGCAGCTCGGAAAACAAGGGATATGTCTGAAAATCGTGCACGAATTGAAAGTGTGATTACAAAGAAGAGGGTGGTTGACAGGCTCCCCTTTCAGACTCTTCTGTCAAATTCTCCCTTGAGACACACTAGCTCACTTGATTGTAAACGGGCTAATGCTAGAGCAGCCAACTTTGCTGTTGGTGATGTTGCAATCAGATTGGAAGATGAACTGAACAGTCTTCCAGTAAGTTCTTGTGAAGATTATATTTAGAGTTTCTATTTTTCACATATTTTGCTTCTACTATGGAATGTGAGTTGTGAACTAGTTTATTTTGATGCTAAACAGCACAAGAACCAAGAATCCGATAGGGTTGGAGAAGGGATGAAAATCTGGACCATGGTGACTGATACCAATTGTCTTCTTGATGACGAATCTAGGAAGTCTATAATGCTGTTACAAGGCTTAAAAGGAACTCATCTGACCATACCAATGATTGGTAAGTTAAGGGAAATACAAGAAATGTTTCAGCCATCCATCCTCCTGTGATGTTGTTACGCAAGGAACATTTGAACAAATTCTTACTTGTATACAGCATGATTTATTGATGTCCATCATTTTTTTCTGTTATTAAACAGAGATGTGCTTGCCTACAATATACTCGGCTGCATCATCGTTTTGTACTGTCAGTATCTGAATACATGATTTCTGTTATTAAACAGAGGTGCTGTATTGCATTTGTCGTTCTGTTGTGCTGCTAAGTTGCTAACCACTATACTATACTAGCTTTTACTCGGTACGCTCCATTGCACTAGTCACATTGTTTTGAGTGAAGGATTGGTTGCTTCTTTAACTTTTAACCATTTTGTTGTGCTCGTACTATCTGAGTAGATGTGAGTGGCCTTGTATGCCCAGTTCAAGTTCTGTTTAGCCTATAAATTCTCAGTTGTGTACAAAGTGGTCCAATGCATCTGTCATTCCCGAGTATGCCTATGCTCACTGTGCAATGTTTATCGGTATATGGTGGTACAGTTTAGTGCACCTGTTACTTGTCATCCTATATCATTGTTATTAACTGAATTGAATGCATCTTCCATACTATGATTCTCCTTCACTGAAAGCCTGTTTTGTTCTCTTGCCAGTGATCAGGGAGCTCGATTGCATGAAACAGAGGGAGGGCTTGTTCAGAAGGTCATCAAAGGCCACCTCCATACTCCAGTGGATCGAGGAGTGCATGGAAAAAGAGAGCTGGTGGATTCATGTTCAGAGTTCATCCGAGATGTTGCCAGTAGCACCAACTCCACCTGCAACTCCTACAACACAATGCAACGGGGAAGACAGAGAAGTCGCTGCTGGCACCTTTAACCCAATGGCCCTCTTCTCCCCAAGAAGTTTCACAGACATCGTCTCTCCGAAAACCGAAGATCATATTCTTGATTGCGCCCTTCTTTTCAGCAAGCTGAGAAGCAACCAGAACATCATCATTCTGTCAAACAGCGTCACACTCAAGATCAAAGCTATGGCAGAGGTAAACATGGCTTCTTTTCAGCTCTGCCAAAGATTCAGTGTGTAAATAACCGTGCACCCCAAGTTACCAACCAAATTGAACCGGTGGTTTTTTTCTACTTCTTTGCAGGGCTTGCTTTGCGAGGGAGCAAAGGAATTCCGCGAGACCCTGATGAACCCTTGCTCCAGCAGGTTCATGTGGGCAGCCAGCGCGCCGAGAGGATCAGCTTGGTCGTGCTTGGACGACACTGCCCTGGCGGAGAACTACTACAACAGCCACCATGGAGCTAGGAGGAGGATCCCAAGGTCCATCGAAGCCGCCAAGGGGCTGAAGCTCATCCTGCTGCACAACTCTCTCTATGCGCGGGCGACGAACTCCGTCAAGACGGCGCCGTTGGCTCCATTGGCCTCGTGATGATGATGATGATGATGATGATGATGCCCTTGAGCAGTTGGTTATACCATGTGAAGATGACAGATAGATGAGCGCCTTGTAAGTATGAATTTCTTCTTTGTGCGTGATGCGTGGCTGCTGGACTTGTGAGGTGAACATTGCTGGTGAGTGGTGATAACGTTCTGTTGGTATGAATTCCATGCCGAGTGAAACTATGGACTGTGAAGTTTAAACAAGAAACTACTATGCCGAGTCAAAAGCATCGTATTCTTATCTGCCTATTCATCCATCTTACCAATTGATAATTAGTAGCAAAGCCTGCAAGGTTGCAAATCTGCAACAGCTCGCGTGGAGACGATTATGAGTTGGCTGGTGAGGTTCGGATGTACTCAAGGACTCTGAATTCTTTTAGCGCTACTCTGAAGAATCTGAACAGGTAGCCCTACCGGACGCGCTAGAATAGTTTATCAAGGTATCTTTGTTTTGCTGGGAACAGAATCTTTCTGTTCTCAGGAATGTTTACTTGCAAAAGAGAATGCCAACAGTTTAGGCTTGTTTGGTTGTTATTTTTCTGAAGCAACTCTACAGATCCATATTCTTTTTAGCACATGGCTCTTGCATATAATATATGATGTATCGCACCAGCTGAATTTGCTTTGTACTATTGGCTTCCCAGAAAAAAAAAATCCCTTTGTTTCTTTATGCTTCGGTTGTTGGTAAAATGGTTAGCACGATGACCAGGAAGCTGCAGTGCAGTGATATGAAGTGGTCATGTTGAACGGATCATAAG
Organism: Dendrocalamus sinicus; assembly: GCA_036346575.1. Lineage (NCBI taxonomy): Eukaryota > Viridiplantae > Streptophyta > Magnoliopsida > Poales > Poaceae > Dendrocalamus > Dendrocalamus sinicus. The sequence continues at coordinate 22,321 of JAYEVI010000123.1, read as the reverse complement.
GTGCCATTCAATTAAGCCCACGCGGAGTCCAGGGTTAGCTGTAAACGTGCATGCATGATGCTGACCATGTGTAGCCTTGTCGCCTTGTGTAGTATTTCTCTTATCAAACTGTTATGTCATGTGCCCAAGGAATAAGCATTGATGGTCTCCTGACTCCTTGAGGGGGGAGGTGTTACAGAAAATTTGGGAGTGTTCTTGAATCTTGGCTCTGTCTCCCAATAATTCATTGGGATCTCTTGCAAGTTTCTCAACATACTTTGAGGAAAGCGAAGTCTCTGCGTTGCTGTCCCTCTTGTGTAGACTATAAGCAAGATCAAGGAAAAAGATTGTTGCTGAGTTGGCCTCCTTGTCGTGATTCATGAATGATCTTTGTTGTGCTTATAATATTCCTATTCGTTTTCGTAGGTATTAGTAACATGGGCGGATCTAAATTGGGTCAAGGGTGTTCAGCTGAACACCTAAAATTTTTTATAAAATACCCGGTATATAATAGGTATATTATATGTATATACTATTAGTTGTGTTAAAACTATATTTTTATGCCTGCAAATAAATTCAGTCCGTATTCCCCGTATCTCGCGCGCAGCCCATGTAATACATTAGACCCATTTTTCTTTCTACCTCAGCCCTCCTCACGCCCAAAGAGGTAAAGATATAAACAAAATCCTAACATTTGTTCCATTTTTCATCTTGTGGTTGTCTGTGTGGGAAGCGCTTTCGGCCTTCGAATGGTGAGTAGGCGGAGGTGCAGGCTAGAGGCGAATAACGACTGGCGGACGCGTACGTGGTGCCATAATGTGACGACAATCATGCGTGCACGTGGTGCAAGGTGAGCGTGTGGCAGCGCAGATGAGCAGAAAGGTGCCGTGGGCAAGCGGGCAGTGGCACAACCAATACGGAGGTAGGGAGGGGGCAACAGAAAGGGAGTAGCGTGGTAGCCGGGAGGGAGCATGGCATTGGAAATTGAGTAGCACCTCCAACCTATTGTCATCGTCCTCTCTTCAGATCTAGATGTGCTCCACCCCTCCACTTATTTTCTATCTTAGTCTGTTTTGCTCCATAGAAAGAACATACAATTTTATCTTAGATGGACAGTTTTTACTGATAGAGAAATAGCAAAAAAAGATAAGATCAATAAGATATACAACTCTCATTTATCTTTATAATTTGTTGTTTAATTTATATAATTATGGTCGCCTTATGTCGCCTATTTCCTCATAAAATCATTAATTTCTGTAATTTATGTATTTTTATTATATCTACATACATGTATCGTTGTACCAGTGTTTTAGGGGGGAGACAGGGCGTTGCGGTATCGACGTATTCGAGCAACTTAGTTCCGAAATCCGAACACACATCCTAAAAATTCTAGATCCGCCACTGATTAGTAAGAACTTCAGAAATAGTGGTCTTGTGCCACTACTGTCATTCCCTTTGGTCAATTTTTTTTCCCGCTTTGTGCATCGTAATCTTAATCAGTATCTACCTTGTGCTTGTATGTGTCATATGTGTTATTTGTCTTACTGTAATTTATCATGTCTAAATAACACATTGTTTGAAAAGGTAGATTTACAGAATTCTATTTTCAGTTATCACATAATCTTCACTACTATTTCATTTCTGCCCTCAGTTTTACCATTGATAAAATTTCCATGTAAAAGCTACCTGTTGATTTGGCCAAATTAAAGAACATCAACGTTCTCCACTTGTTCAGGTCATGGGAAATACCTTTCTGCATACACGTTTTTAAGTCAAAGTTATCCATAGGAGAACGAGTGAGTTTATTATAGCTTGGAACTTTTTAGTCTATAGACCACTTGACTTCAAAGTTTTATGTTCACACTTACAACTGTCTGACCAAGTTTAACGCGGAAAGGATCATGAAATGCCCATTATATATCGTTAAAAGGCCCTTTTCACGCAAAGAGAATGGCGTATTATGCTCTAAAAGAATCGCACTGATCATAAAGCAAACGAGGAGTAGAGATGATCTGCGCAAAACTATTTGGGGTAAAAGTATTGTGCGCTTGACCTATGCAACTTTCAAGCTACTTTACACACTAATTTTCATCCTCCGAGAATAAGGTGCTCGGTTGGGCTGAAAAATAGTGACTTATAGCTGAAATTGCGCTGTTGTTAGCTGAAATTACACTATAGCTGATAGTGGCTTATTTGACGTAATTAAATTTTAAAAAATTAAAAATAGAAAAAATATGTTAGCTCATCACGGACAACGCAAACAAATACGGAAAAAAATCAGTAAAAAAGTTAAAAGTTCAGAAAAAGATAAAATTTATGAATAGTAAAAATAAATCAGAAGAGTAAGCTGAAATGAGCCGACGAAAATTGCACTGATCCTAAAATAAAGGAGAAGTTGGGAAGCGCTCTTGATCCACGTAGTTTTCAAGCTGCTTTACACGCGTTACTTTGGGAATCGACTAGTAGTAATCCTGTGGCCCTGAATCTTTTCAAGTTTTACCACATGAAACGAAGTCATTTTCACAGAAGGGCCATGAGATAGATGGCATGCATCAGCGATAGCACTGGTTGGAAACGTGGAGGCTGATCACAAGGTAAAATGTCCAAAGTTTCAAGCTTTTCTCTACGCAGAATCTCTCGACAGCCACACTTTCTTCAGTTCTGAAATTCTAAGTTGAAATGTTCTTCCTACATATCGCCAATAATTACTGAGGCAATTCAAGGTCTCGTACTCTCGTTCTCACAGACATGTCGGTCGGTTTCATCAAAAACCGGGACGGTTAATACTTAATATCCTCCTAAATGAACAGCATCTCTACTGCTAAAGATCAAAGCTGCAACCTTTCATTCATTCACAGTTATCCAAATCAAAACCCTTACAAGGAAAAAATCACGAATACACAATCGACAAAATCACTATATGGAAGAATAAGTTACATAACGCTCTTAGTGTATTACATGTGTCAATAAATTGTAGTACGGTTCACTCTCACTGCTATCTACCATGAGGCTTACAGGGGGAATAAATAGGCTTGGGAACAAGAGTCACAAATGAAGAAAGAATAGAGTCATAGTCGGTAATAGAAATAGAGACCTGCTCAAAGACTAAAATAGTAACCTACTTGAAGATAAGAACAACACCTCGTCCGGAGATAAAACAGAGCCTTAGAAGAAAAACGATGAAGAGTTGTAGTCAGAAGCGTCTCGACTAGCCACATTTAACTCCAGTTGGTGCAAATACTTTTGGACACCACAATGGTATAAATTGGTGTAGAGTTCATCGTAAACACGAAAATAATCTCAATCATAATCTCCGATCAGTTCGTATTACTGACCAATCATACTAGTCGGAATATATCTTTTGAGCGAAAACCATCAAATTCTTAAAATGATCAGACTTGATCTGATTCGGTTCACAAAATATAATAGATATATTGGATTATATTCGCTTCAATTTGGGAAGAGAATCCGATACTTGTGGGAAGGCATATTCGGAGCGCCTCCGAGGACGGAATGCGGGATTCTTGGGCATCCTGATTCATCGTGTGTACCTTTTTTCGGAGCTATCATTCAGTTTTCCTTCGTCTCAACAGGAAAGATAAGATGGAAAGATTGATAGTTAGATTGATCCTTGAACAGGTCAGTCAACCCGTCTCTGGACCTCATCAAAGCATCAGTATTCAGCACAGACTGCTCTTTATCATCATTCATGACATGGGAAGTTGGTAACTTGCCGTTTTGATCCAAATTGTGAAGTAAAAGCACAAACAAGTTAATTGTGGCACACTATTGTTTGGTGATTAAAATTAGGAAATGTTCAAAGTAATGCCAAGTTTATGAGAACTTTGGATTGGATCTTTTTTTTTATTTTTTGGAGGATAGAAGTTTGGACTGGGCTTGGATTTGGATAGTGTCATCTGCTTTAGCTGGTAGGTCCTGGTCGGCGGCTCCAACCAAACGACCCAGCAAATCTCGTGCTTAACTGGTCTTGTTTAGTACTTATAGTACGAACTGAGGTTTATTCAGACGGACCAGCACTGCAAGAAAACAAGCACTAGGGCTACCAGTTGGTCGGCCATTCAGCCAAGATATCCATCTCAAAGGGCTACATCGAGTTTGAAAGACAGTTCAAAAGTACAATTCAAAGGTATGATAGGCACGTATGTTCATTGTACAAATCTCAGGATGATCCAGTAGTTAACAAAAAAAAATGTGTACAAAAAATGGAGGAAAAAATAGCAAATGCCAGGGAAGATGCACTTCTGTCTGTCCAAAGGAGTAGGTCAATATGCAGAGGAATGGCAGGAATAAACTCTTATGAATGTTGTGCATATATTGAAGAGACTCAATGGGTAATATATATATGGAGTACAAAGGGATATTACAGGGTAATATGCCGATTCCTATTCTATCTCTAATACCCTTAACACCCTCCCTCAAATGCAAAGCGTATGCAATAGCATTGCATTTGAAAAAGGGTGAACACTTAAACAAGAAAAAAAATCTAAAGTCCGAGTCTTGATAATGTCGTCGTTGCGTGTAGTTTTTGAATAAACTGTCAAATCAAGTCGGAGAGGAATAGATAGAAGCATGACGGCGCAGATCGAAACCCAAGACGACGGCGGTGCAGTGCACAAGGTGCAAAAGACGTGCGGCGGCCTTAAAGCTCGGGGCGGCTAGAGAAGCGGCGGCATCATGACGACTTCTACGATCTGCACGCGGCTCAGAGAGTAGAGCGGCGGCTGCTGCCATGCAAAAGAAAATTCCTACACTTCTATGACTGACAATAAATTTGTGGATTCGCACGGCTTGAATGAACTAAAAATTAGAAACTACGAACGTTTGGATGGACGCAATGGAAGACTCGCGAAAAATAATTTGACTGACACAGAAAAACAGAGCAGCATAATAACCCATGGCCATCGCCATCTCTCCTCTCTCTCTCTCTCTTCTCAGTCTCACGGCCGCTCTACTCTCCCCTCACTCTCCTCGTGCCCGGCGTCCGCGCTCCCTCCCTCACTCAGAGAGAAGGGGAGCAGCGGGCTCCAGCGGGAGGCGGCGGCCTGGAGAAGGCGGCCGGATCTGACGGAGGTGGAGGCGGTCGAAGACACCGAATTTGGCGCAAGGAAGCGGCGGCGGCAGCCCAAAGAGCGCGGAAGGAGACCCGACTGGACTTGCCCGCGACCGAGCCGCGCCATCCGCACTCGCGACGCCGGCAGCGCGAAGCGCCCTCGCCCCGAGCGAGGCGAGGCGAGAACCACAATGAGGCGGTGGATTCGGCGCGAGCCGGATTCGGTGGCGAAGAAGAGCTCGGCGGCGGGCAGCCCAGATCCGACGGCGCTGCATGGGAAGCGAGGAGCCAGCGCCGCTGTGAGATCCTGTACCCGAGTCGCAGCGGGAGGCGGCGATGAAGTCGACGAGGGCGCCGCAGCTCGATTCGCTCGAGGCGCCGATCCGTCACGGATCCGGCGGCGAGAGCGAAGATCGCCGGCGCCGGAGATGGCCGCCCGAGGCGGACGCGAGGCGCCAACACGGACACGGATCCCCCCGGATCTGGCTGGACAAGGACGTCGGTGGCTCGGATGGACGCCTCCACGCCAGATCTGAAGGCCTAGGTGGCGGCGACGCGGACACGTGAGCACGGACGCGATCGACGGCGGCACGCAAGCGCAGGCGGGCGTGGGCGACGACGGCACGCGAGCGCAGGCGGCCGGGAAGAGGTGGCCGCCCCCGGGAGTGAAGATCGCTCCTCCTGGGGGCAGCAGATGCGGAAGTCGAGCGGAGGCTAGGTGGCGGCGACGATGGGTACAGTAAACCCTAACCCTAACATTGGCTCTGATACCATGTTATGAATATTGTGTATATATTGAAAAGGCCTAATGGGCAATATATATAGGGAGTACAAAGGGATATTATAGAGTAATATGCTGATTCCTACTCTATCTCTAATACCCTTATCTCTAATACCTTTAACATAAACAAGGGCAAGCGAAGTACTCCATAGTCCGTAGAAGACAACGAAGAGCTTAATGAATCCATTGTAACCTTTGGATTCATCGCTCAGTGATTCCCACAGCTGTCCCAGCCGTCCTTGCCTTATGCATAAACATACTCCCGTGAATCCAATATCTGAATTTTCGGCAAAAATATCACAGTACAGAACTCCTGAAAAAAACTAGGACCATATTTGGAACGCATAAATTTTACAAGAATTTTACTGAAATTTCATGAAAAAACAGTTCAGTTTCCGCAAGATTTAAGAAAAAAAATCTGTATTCCAAATGTAGCCTAGGTGTTAGACGGGCATAGGCGGTAGGCCGGAGATTCGCTACTACAGTTCACATGAGATACTGCACTAAATTTTTGCATGCTGATTCATAGTATTTCTACACCAAATCTTATTTAAAATTTAAAATTTACAGATACGTCACTGTTCCGCTATCAGAAGTAGCACCATATCAACAAACGGCATGAAAAAAACAACCTAAGTCCTATATGACGACGACAATGATAACGCCAACACTCTTAGGGGTGAAAACGGATCGGATAGTTTCCGACCGATTTGGACAAAAACTAATACGAACTGTCTCAGATCGGATTTTATTTGGATAATTCTCAGATCGAAAACGAATACGGATTTTTTTGTCGGAAACAAATACAAATACAGTAAGCCTGGTATCTGTCAAATACGAATACGAATGAGTAAAGTCCATTACCAGTCCTTAAACTTTTTATGCTGTGTCATCCCGGTCCATAGACTTTCAAAGTGTGTCATCCCGGTCCTTAAACTTTCAAAGTGTGGCAATATCCTATGTAGTTGTAGTAGTGAACTTTTTATGCTGTGTCATCTCGGTCCATAAACTTTCAAAAGAAATTGCCACACCTTGAAAGTTTAAGGACCGAGATGACACACTTTGAAAGTCTATGGACCGGGATGACACAGCATAAAAAGTTTAAGGACCGGTAATGAACTTTACTCAATACGAATTATCCGAATAATAAAGAAGCTGGATATTTGGGATTTCAGCCCAAACTCCAATAGCCAATAAGTTGAGCACCCAGCCCAAGCCGACCGACGGCCCATCAGCCCATCCAGCCGTAGCCCATAAACCTCCATTAGACCATTGCCATTAGGGATTTAGGGGTTCCCTGCCATGCCATCTGCCACTTAGCCGACTGCCTGCCCGACTGCCATCTACCTTTCAGCTCTACGAATCGACAAATCCCACCATAGGTCCACAAGCCACAGGCCATCTGCCAACTGCTCGAATCTCACCCACCTCCGCCGGCTACCAAGGGGGGCCGACCTAGGGTAGAGACTGGCGACGCCGGAGGTGTGGTGACCAGAGCCGGGCTAGCCAGAGTGAAGGAGCGGTGGCCTGGGGGCCGGGCTGAAGGGAGGCACAGAGGGAGGCGGCGCCGAGCTGCAGGAGGGACGTGGAGCTCGTAGAAGGTGGCGTCGGGAGGTTGAGCCCACCGGGGCCGAGCTTGGGGGCGAGTCCAGGAAGAGGCCATGGCCGAGTAGCGACCTGGGGGCCGAGCTGCCAGCCGACATAGGAGGCCGGAGGCAGAGCTGGGCAAAGGCAGGACTGGAGCACTGGGACAGGAGGTCAAGGGGACAGGAGGTCAGGGGAGGCGCAAGTGCCAGCCGGATCTAGTGGGGGGACTTGGGGAGGAGGAGGAAGAGTGAGGAGGAAGGGAGAAGAATGGGAGAAAGAACGAAATAGAGAGAGGAAGAACGAGTGTGCAGCAGAAGGCTTCGATCAGAGGGGGAAATGAGAGAATGGAGAGAAAAGAGAAAAGGAGAAAGAAAAAGCGTGTGAAAATAAATTTTATTCAGGAGTTTTTATATTGGGTACTCCATCATTCTCGTGGCGTGGTTGACTTATTTGATAAATTTTTTAGTCATATTAAATTACAAACACCACTAGCAAACATTTATGTTTATTAAAAATAAATTTAGTATCATCAGTAGATTAAAATTTAGCGTGTACCAATTAAATTGATGCACTGCCATTTAAATTATTTTGATTCAAGTTTAAATACTTAATTAATTTATTAGTCGCATGAAAATTATAGAAACCCATTAAGAATTATTTAGGACTTTAGAGAAATTAACTGACATTCGAAGATTTAAAATCTGTATAATGGTATGACTATTGTGGATAAAAAAATTTATGTTTGTTTAGATTTTATGAATGTTTTGACAAGACAAACTATTTATGTATTTTCATTGATTTTGGATGTATAGTTTAAGGGGTTTTCATGTTCCGATAAATATTCATGACCGTATTTGTTTCAATTTGTATTCACTTTGTATCTATATTTGATATTATTCGTATTTATATTCGTGTTCGAGGTATCTGTATTCATATCTGTATCTAAGAAAAATATGAAAACAAATATGATAGAGACATTATCCGTCTGTATTTAATCCATTTGCATCCCTAAACACTTTGCTTGGAACAAAGAAAAATTTGACGCTTACTTCAAAGGGAAAATTAAAAGATCATTCTCGTCGCATGTATCCCTTGCCTTAGAATTTGTACTCCTGCTGTTTTCGATTATTTGGCATTTTTTACTGGGTACATATATTTAAGCAACCTTTTTTTGTTCACATTATAACAAAAATACCCTAGTAAATAACTACTCTGATGAACAGTAATCGCAAGAAGTAGTAAAGCCATGAAATTTTTGCTATTTGTGCAAGCACACGAGCAAAAATTTGTATTAGGAATAGCAAAGTGCCAAGAATGTTGTGGATAAAAATTTTGGTCAAAAATACCAAGTAAATGAAAACGAAGGGAGTACAAAATTCTTCCATCCACCGGAAATATTTTTTAAAAGAAAAACACCAAAAAATATTTTAGGAAATAGAGGCCGAAAGAAAGAGAAGCTTCCAACCAGGTACATCATCACCTCTAGACCTGGTTAAATAGGCCGGACCAATCATACTGGCCCAAAGCATGATATTGTTGGTCCAACTCAATCACGTCGTGGCACGAACAGTAAACAGGTCGTGTCATGCTTAAGCCGACACTTCGGCACGGCGGGCTAACCTGACACGGCACGTACAATACCATATCGAGGCACAACCTGATCCAATACAGGCACGACAAACCATTTACCCTCACCCTCCCAGGAGGTCAGGTCTGCTCAGAAGAGTATAGTAACTCTCATGTGGCAGCGTAATAAAATTTCTTATAGATAACAATAAAATTACTTGAGTTAGGGTTACTATACTCTCCTGAGCGTAGACATATAACTTGACAGGAAAATTGTTTACAATTGGTAGTAAAATTACTTATGACTGGTTATAAAAATACTTGTAACTGCCAGTAAAATTATTTATGACTAGTAATAAAATTACTTACAACTAGTAGTAAATGTTAGCTAAGCATATCTGGGCCTAACTCGACCCCTCTCTGTGTTGTACCTAGATCAGAAAATAGTCACGACTCACGTGGACTAGGACGACATGGTAAGTTAACTTATTCAGACCAGCTGTACCGGACCTACTTGGGCTGTGTTGACCCTTGGTGCGCGTAGACGGCCCATTTGGCCATGTCACCTCCTTCTTCCTCCCTCACTCCTTCCTTATCAACAATGGGGAAATCCTTAGGGGGTGTTTATATTGGTTTTTGCTGGTGTTTTTTAGTTTTGGCTTATAGTTTTTAGCTAAAAATAAGTAGCAGTTGCTGAAAAAAGTGACTTCAAGAAGGAGGACGTGAGCAATGGAGAAAGTGAGAGAGATATATATGACAAGAGCGAGAGGAGTGAGATACATAATATATTTGTGATCTCATACCTTATTTCTAACACGATGGTAATGAGAAAAATAAAAAGCTGCTTTAAAAACTAGAAACTAAAAATAGTAACCAATTAGAAGCACACAATCTGACCAACTACTTCGGCGCACTCGATCCCCCAGTCTTCCCGTTCGCCGTCGTCGCCTCATCCCATTTCGAGCCTCATCCCGTTTGGAGCAACCCCCACCCCCCAAACAATCATCCTGTCCTTTTGTGCGCCCCCCCTCACCGTCCAGCTTGTGGCTCCACGCAAGATAAAGAGGCCAATATTTTCTTTCTGCGCCATTTCTGGCAAGTCTGCATCTTCCCCTGTGACACCTGAGAAAGCGAGAGCAAAATTTCTTCTTTTTATTGCCTTTTTCTTCTTCGGGCTTGGTCATAAACCTCCCATAAAGCTCCGTTTCTTGGCTCCCATTAATCTCATCGGCAGGGTTCGTTTCCCCAAGAATCCACCAAGTCCAACTCCAAGATCCCCAACTTTGCGTGTTCTTCCGTCGCAATCCGTAGAAATCTTTATCGGAGTGAATAAGCTTCCGCTTTTGACCGGTTCTTAATCGCAGCCTACCGCCGTGTCCCCAGATTTCTTACTTTTCTTCGTTTCTTGATCCAAGGTGTCGCGGCGTCCGTACAGTTCTTGATCCAGGGTGCACGCCGGGGACTCGCCAATGCAGCCGGACCCGAGCGGCAACGCCAACGCCAATGCGAAGGCGAAGCTGCCGCCGCCGGTGACGGCGCCGGCGCCGGGGCGGCCGGCGTCGGTGCTGCCGCACAAGACGGCGAACGTGCGTGACCACTACCGCATCGGGAAGAAGCTGGGGCAGGGGCAGTTCGGCACGACGTACCACTGCGTGGGCAAGGCGGACGGCGGCGAGTACGCCTGCAAGTCCATCCCCAAGCGCAAGCTGCTGTGCCGCGAGGACTACGAAGATGTCTGGCGCGAGATCCAGATCATGCACCACCTCTCCGAGCACCCCAACGTCGTTCGCATCCGCGGCGCCTACGAGGACGCGCTCTTCGTGCACATTGTCATGGAGCTCTGCGCCGGCGGCGAGCTCTTCGACCGCATCGTCGCCAAGGGCCACTACAGTGAGCGTGCGGCCGCGCAGCTCATCAGGACGATCGTCGGGGTCGTCGAGGGCTGCCACTCGCTCGGCGTCACGCACCGGGACCTCAAACCGGAGAACTTCCTGTTCGCGAGCACCGCAGAGGACGCGCCGCTCAAGGCCACCGACTTTGGGCTCTCCATGTTCTACAAGCCTGGTATGTGTGTTTCTTGGCTTTACATTACTCAAATTTGGCATGCAATTCGGTGTTGTTTGTTGTTTATATTGGCAGTTCTTGATCTAAGATGGCCTCTCATGTGTAGTACTTTGTGTTTCTATCGGAATTACCTGCTATTGTTGCATTATGATGACTACTTGGAGCTTTGTTGATAGCATTTTATGATCAAGTCAATTGAAACTTCGCAATAGTTCATTGCATATGTTGTTCATTTTGCTAGAGTAAGAATGCTTGTCACAATAGGAGGAGAGGGTATTGAAACTATGTTGGAGCTCCAATTGGAAATGAGAATCAGTGCGGGTTACTGAAGTTGTTAAGCTAAAGAATGCCAGAAACAGCTCCTAGTATAGTAAAATTGATGAACTTGATGTGAATGGTAAGAGAGTTGTGCTTCTGTGGTTTATCTGGTTTGAACCTTGAAGGCATGCCAAGACTTGTCTTCTTTACTATCATTAATCTTGACATGGGTGGGAAGAGAAGTGTTGTCCTGTAGCCAGCCATCTCTAGGTCAAAGGCAAACTTAGATACTGTTGGATATGTGATTATTGCAAGTTACCAAATTTGGTAGGAAGAGATTGTAAACTGCTGTTAGTATCCATTACTACCACTATTATCAATCTAGTTGTTATTATTCTACTGCACTGTGATTTGATATTTTTATCTGGCACTTGCATGCTACTTTGTAAATTTTGACTTAGATCTTTCTAGAAACTTCTTTTGATTCATAGTAAGTTCATTGGAGTGTTCATTTCCATTTCCTCAGGCGATAAATTCTCTGATGTTGTTGGGAGCCCCTACTATGTTGCGCCCGAGGTGCTTCAGAAATGCTATGGCACAGAAGCTGATGTCTGGAGTGCTGGGGTAATTCTGTACATTTTGCTATGCGGTGTTCCCCCATTTTGGGCAGGTAAACTATTTGGCCATTAAACCAGCAAATTAGACATTAGTAGGCCTATCCAAATTCTCATGTTTTCTGTTAACATGTCTGCTTTTTTTAATCTCAGAAACTGAAGCAGGAATCTTCAGGGAGATCCTCCGAGGCAAACTTGATTTTGAATCTGAACCCTGGCCCAGTATCTCTGACAGCGCTAAAGATCTGGTTCGTAATATGCTTAATCGTGATCCTAAAAGGCGACTCACTGCTCATGAGGTTCTCTGTAAGTCTAACACCTCCTTCTCACTCACCAAAGTGGTTGGGTGTAGGTGTGTGTGTGTTTGCATGCCACATTGGAGTTTTTTTTTCTCATAATGGCATTGCCTATGTTAGGCCACCCATGGATTGTTGATGATGCTGTGGCGCCTGATAAGCCTATTGATTCTGCTGTTTTGTCAAGGCTGAAACATTTTTCAGCAATGAACAAGCTCAAGAAAATGGCATTGAGGGTATGGAGATTTACTTATCCCTTTGTAAATGCAGTAGCTGATTCTGCACTTTTAGGTTTTATGCATAGTTCATTGCTACGTTAAACCTCAATATTTAATTCTTCATTTCAGTTACTGTTAGTGTTACCTTAATTGTTTGATATACCAAAGCCAACTATACAGGCCTCCTTTATCATCTTTGGAGTACAAAGGATACCACTCAGTATTGCTTTTATTCTGTTACCATGCGCATTTAATAAATGGTGTGATCGGGCATGTTGATGTGTCTGCTTTCTTCCTCTATATTGTTACAATGTTCACTAACCTTGTTTACCCAGATGGTTTTCTGATATCTAGAATGATTTTGTTCATATCCATGTTAAAAAGCAGAACATTATTAGATATATTATATGAGTTAGTGGATTGATCTTGTTCTTAAGTCCCCATCTTTTGTCATTTGTTTGGGCATTAACTACACAAAGCTTGTTAATTTGAGTATCGAACCCACCCTTGATGCATTATAGAGATTGCAGAATATCTCAAATACTCGATACAGAATGTGCTACTTGCAATGGTCATCTTGAGCTTTTCACATACTATAACCATCTTTTCATTTTTGAAGGTTATTGCTGAAAGCCTGTCTGAGGAAGAGATTGGAGGCCTAAAGGAGCTGTTCAAAATGATTGATACTGACAATAGTGGAACTATAACATTTGATGAGCTGAAAGATGGCTTGAAAAGGGTGGGCTCAGAGTTAACGGAACATGAAATCCAGGCTTTAATGGAAGCAGTAAGCGCTTTTTACAAGTTGATCCTTCATTCAAAAATAAGTATATTACATTCTGTGGGTAGCATTTACTATAGCTATTGTAATGTTGTTTGCTGTCCATTTGTTTCAGGCTGATATCGACAACAGCGGAACCATCGACTATGGTGAATTCATTGCAGCTACATTGCACATGAATAAACTGGAGAGGGAGGAGAACTTGGTGTCAGCATTCTCATTTTTTGACAAAGATGGAAGCGGCTTCATAACCATTGATGAGCTGTCACAAGCATGCCGTGAATTTGGCCTTGACGATGTTCACCTCGAGGATATGATCAAAGATGTCGATCAGAACAATGTGGGTCTTCTCTATACTTAATCTACTGTCTCCATCTCCGTATTTAGTTCCATTATTATTGACTTGGTTATTCACCAATTAATTTCTATATCGTTTTCAGGATGGGCAGATTGATTACAGCGAGTTTGCGGCGATGATGAGAAAGGGCAATGCTGGCGCAGCAGGAAGGAGAACCATGAGGAACAGCTTGCATGTGAATCTTGGTGACATCTTGAATCCCAGCAAAAGTTAAGCCGTACGGGAAGGCCATGCCTGATGGATGTTGTCTGAAGTTTTTGCATCCCTAATCAGTTGGACCAATGTTGAGTGATTGTCCCGTGGTGTTACTGAGATGCTGAGGAATTTTCGTAGTAATAGCTAGAGGGGGAGAGAAATTGGCATACTGTGGTATCCGTGCAACCAATCTTAGTTGCTGGGGATGATAATACGATGAAGTGCTTATTTTCTGTATTCCTGTCTTTGTAGGTTGAACATTGTTGATAGTTGGGATTATGTTCGTGGCACTTCTTTCTGTTTCTTCTTTCTTGTCAATTGTCAGTGTAGGTTGATGATAAATGTCACTATAAATTCTAAAATTTTCAGGTCCTGCTTTTTATGTAGTAATAACTTATTATAAAAATTAATGGACAACTTATGTTTAACCAATGTTAAACATGAATGAATATATTATTATAAACATGAAATTACCCGTCAAAGCATGATTAATTAGCCGTATAAACTATAGTAATAAGTTTATATACCACTTTAAACTTTGTTTGAAAATCCGTCTAGTATCTCTAAACTATGAAACTGACTTGTCAAACTTTGCAATCTCTCTAAACTATGAAACCGACTTGTCAAAGTTTGCAATCTAATTTTAATAACACCTTAGACCTGATTTTGTATGGTAGTATTGCCTGAGTAGCGCGATGAGTAGACGATTTTGCTATATAGGATAATATGCCAATCACGTTAGGTCAGTGACATATAGGGCAACGATAGCTTCTCCCTCATTGACCTTCTAGTCATGCTTCCATGGGTATAACACCCTGTAGTTATTTCCCTCTGTTTCGATTTGAGAGAAAGTATTATATGTTTTACCTGTTATTCATCTAAACTTGATCAATGTATCATCATACGTGATAAAATCATTGATTTATCGTGCCACGTAGACAATACTACTATCTAAAATTAGGTCAGAGTGTTATTTAAAATAGATTATAAAATTTATAGAGTTAAATATCTGATTTTATAATTTGATGTGCTGGACGATCTTTTCAGTAAAATTCGAGATGTATGGCGTTTTTCCTAAACTATAATAACGATGTGTGTGGGCCGTCTGGTCCCGGATCCGCTAAGAAATTTGGGTTGGGTCCGTTCATATCTCGAGGACCCATCCAAAACCAACCGCAAACCTTCTGCCTCCCCTCAATGCCGCCGCCGCCGTCGCCGCGACTCCCTGCCGGCGGCGATCACCACCCGCCCCCTACCTCTTCCTCCTCTCCGGAGCGGCCCCTCTCCGCGCACCTCCTTCTCCTCCCCGTCCACCTCTGACCTCTCCTCGCCGCACCTCCCTCTCGCCTCGCCTTCTCCTTCTTCACCCACCCCTCCCCACTCCCGCGCCGTCTCCTCCTCGTCCTCCATGCCGCCGGCGCCCGCTTCCCCGCATTCTACCCGGCCTTTGCCTCCGCCCTCTTATCCCTCCCCTTCCCCTCCTCCTCCCCCACCCCCGCACCCGCCGCCTCCTCGCCACCTCCGAGCTCGCCCGCGTGGCGGCGCTGGGGTTCGCGCCCCTCCTCGTCTCCCTCGTCCGCCGCGTGCCCTTCCCCGACGACGCCCGCCTCCTCGAGCTCCTCCACGAGCATTCCTCCTTCCTCGCCGCCGAGGAGCCCCAGCTCCTCGCCTCCGCCGTCTTTGCCCTCCTCCGCCTCCTCGCCAAGAACCGCCTCACTCCGGTCCCGAGGGGTGTCGAGTGCAGGAATTGTGAAGAGTGCAAGGACGCAAAGAATCTTGAAGAGTGCAGGGAAAAGCTGGTGTCATTCTGCGTCTCGGTGCTGCGGGATCACTCCCAAGCTTGTACGCTGATCGGGAGGGACCTTGTGAGGTCGCTCCATGAACTGGTGCTCGTGCCGGAATTCCAGGGACTGTGGAAAGACTTGATGCTGGGCCGTGCCGTGGACATTTGCTGCATCGGCACACCGAGCTGGTGCACCTGTGTGGCCATCTCACCGGAGATGGAGACACAGCTGCTGTTCATGATGAACAATGTGAAGTGGGGGGATCAGAAGAGGTACCAGCTGTGGTTTGCGAGGAAGCATTTGATGGTGCCTGGTGGGGAGGAGAGGATACCAGACATTGTTCGGTTCATATGTTGTGGGTACCAACCGACGAATGAGATTATACAGTCAGGTGTCATTGCCGCTGGGCGATCATCGTTGGTTGCTGATGAGTTGCAGCAAGAGCTACGTCCAGGCAAATGGAAAGCTGGCCCTGTTCTATGACTGGCTGTTTTTCGATGAGAGTAAGGTTAATGTAATGAATATTGAGCCTGCAATGCTCATGATGGTGAACTTGTTGGATTTTGATCTAGGCCAAACGGTTGAAAGAGGGAGACGTGGGGTGATGCCCACGCTCACCCGCTTTCTCTCACGCATACGATCGGGGTGCCTAACCAACTTTTGGTTACGGTCCTCATTCGCAGCGCAAGATAAAAGGGGTTCCACCTCTCACGTTGGGGTTCGTTGTTCGGTTCCCGTGAGAGTCTAAACCCCGCACAAACCCTAAGTCAACCGATCTACTGCGCGCTGCCAGCAACGGGAAGCCCGCCGCCACTACAGGACATCGCCGGCGATCTTCCGAACTGCGAGGCCTCCCCGACCCTCACCGACTCGCGCCTACATCATGCAGGCACGTGGACTTCAGCTCAATGGCCTTCATCGACCGTAAGTCCCCCCGATCTAATGAAATCCTAGGTGTTCTAGTGCTAGGCTAGCAGTTTATGTGATATGCATGATGATTGAGGTACAACATTTGGTATCAGAGCCTCTGCTAGTTTTCCTAGAACCATAGCCCATTGATGTACTCGATTATGTTTCGGATTAGGGTTTTTACTCAATGCGATTCTTGTTCTTGGGCTCGAGTAGCATGTTAGAAGGAGGGGAATCGAAAGATTACAAGCAAACCCTAAGGTTTTTCCCCAATATTTGATGAATCCCGAACCCTAGAAACCCCAAATCATGATGAACCCTAAAGTATTTTTTCCCCAAATCCCCAAATCAATCGAACAAATTTCGGATCGGGGTGGGAAGAACAAAAAAAAGGGATTGGAATTTACGGTTTTCCGGCGCCACCGCCTTATGCCGCGGTGCCGGCGCCGAGCGCCGCTCGTCGCGGCGTCGCCGTCTGCCGCGCCTTATGCTGCCGCCGTGTCGCGAGTCGCCGCCGCAGACGTCTTGCACTCCCGCCCGCCGTCGCCGCGTGGAGCCGCTGGCTCAGCAGGCGCCGCCGCGTCGCCGTGCGTTCGCTCATGCGGAGCCGCCACTCACGCGCCGCCGCTAACGCCTCTCGTCGCGCGCCGCCGCGCCCATGTATTTCGGGAGGAGTTAAGGTGAATGGCGTTTAGGTTAGGTTTTCGCCTTTGTTTTGGCTGCGCGTGTTCGGGCCGTCCGATCTAATCGGACGACCATCCGCTGGTCGATAAGCTCTTGGCCTACCGAGTTCTCCGCCGTTGGATGAAGATCCGATGCGCACGCGAGCGCAAAGACGATTTTTGTGGGCTGCGCCGGATTAATGGGCCGCACGCGTTTTTCTGGTGGGCCGTGGCGTGTTTTTGAGCCCGTGAGCGAGATTTTCAGGACGAGACAATTTGGGTCGTGCGGCCATTTCCGCATGGCATATCTCATACATAATTGATGATTATTTGATGTTTCTTATGAAAATATTACTGGATAATGTCTTTAAGCTGCTGAAAATATTATGCTATCATTTCCGCTGCCTGATGTTCTGTCTCAAATTGAGTGAAACCAACGAGAAATTCAATTGGAGAGTCATGTTTATTTTTTACATGCTATGACTTTTGGACCAACGATAATTGTAATTGCATGTTGTCAATTATGTTTATTTTTGTTGTGTTTAATTTTTCTATGATATTACTCTTTAACCAACGTTAATTGTAATTGTATGTTATGAATTATGTTAAATTTTTCATTTCTGCCCAACGGTGATGCGAAAAATTCTTATGAGCGTGTTGTTAATCATACCAACGTAAGGTTAACTTTCATGCAAATTAATTATGCATTTTCCTAATGGAAATCTTAAATTTTCATTCGCTGTTGTTTAAGCTCAAGTTAATGAGATTGAGCATTAGCAAGACAACTTCGAAATGGAAATTTGCACTATGGCGACCTTCCGGCTCATGAATCGGACTACGCATTCGAGTTCGATGAGTCGTCGCTCCTAATGAAGGAGAGACAAATTTGATGATAAAATGAAGGAGTACAAAACTAATCTTTGAAGTGGGAGCGATCTAATAGCATTTCACTTGCTGTAATGAAGAACTCCATCAATGAAGCCATTAGAGCAATCCTAGAAAAGGTGAAGTACTTGTCCTCATCGAGGATCACTTTAAGAGGTCCTCTAAGGTTTATCTACAAACGCGATGCAGGCTCATGAACACTAAGTACAATAGCACGCAAATGTCCGAAAGCATTATGACCATAATTAACATTCTTTGCGGACTTAAGACAATAGACATGGAAATTTACGATGGTTTTGTTGTTCATTACATTATGATGTCTCTTCCAGCAATATGAAGCTTTTAAGGTGAACTATAACATGCTAAGACAAGTGGACCTTGGGCGAGTTGATCGCTAATGTTTCTCAGGAAGAAAAGAGGCTCAAAGCTGAGGGAGCTGATTATATTGTGAATCAAGTGGACTCCTCAAATAAAGCTGATCCCTTTAGAAATAGAGGTGGCTATAAAGGAAAGGGAAAGAAGGAGCAAGCCTACTCCCCTTATAAGAAGCCACAGCATCCTAAGGCGCCTAAAAACGCTTCAGGTCCTGGAAGCTCAAATGGACAGAAGAAAAGTGATGAGTGCTACTTTTGTCACTCAAACTACCACTTCCAAGATGATTGTCCTGGATGGCTAAAATAGCTCGCCAAGAAAGGTACTTATGAAATTACTTTTGTTGATGAAGCATTTTATGCTGATTTTTCTATAAACTCTTGGTGGATTGATTCTGGTGCCACTGTGCATGTTACGAATTCCTTGCAGGGATTCTATATGTTGAGAAGTCTCAGAGGGGAAATAAGCCTAAGAGTGACTAATGGGATGGAAGCCGAAATTGAAGCTATTGGATCAGTTTCTTTAGTTTTGAATAATGGTTTTGTAATTAAACTTAATGATGTTCTTTATGTTCCCTCGATGAGAAGAAACTTAATCTCTGTTTCATTATTAGATAATGATGGATATTTTTGTAATTTTGGACACGAAAAGTGTTTCTTCTCTGTAATTTTGTAATCTATGTTCCAAAATTACAAGAATATCCATCATTATCTAATAATGAAATAGAGATTAAGTTTCTTCTCATCGAGGTAACATAAAGAACATTATTAAGTTTCATTACAAAACCATTATTCAAAATTAAAGAAACTGATCTAATAGCTTCAATTTCGGCTTTCATCCCATTAGCCACTCTTAGGCTTCTTTCCCCTCTGAGACTTCTCAACATATGGAATCCCTGCAAGGAATTCGTAACGCACAATGACACTTAATCAATCCACCAAGAGTTTATAAAAATCGCATAAAATACTTCATCAACAAAAGTAATTTCATAAGTACTTTTCTTGGCGAGCCATTTTAGCCATTCAGACAATCATCTTGAAGTGGTAGTTTGAGTGACAAAAGTAGCACTCATCACTTTTCTTCTGGCCCATTTGAGCTTCCAGACTAGGCGTTTTAGGCGCTTTAGATGCTGTGGGTTATAAGTGGTGTAGGCTTGCTCCTTCTTTCCCTTTCCTTTATAGCCACCTCTATTTCTAAAGGATCAGCTTTATTTGAGGAGTCCACTTGATTCACAATATAATCAGCTCTCTCACTTTGAGCCTCTTTTTCTTCCTCGAGAAACATTAGCGATCAACTCGCCCAAGGTCCACTTGTCTCAACCTGTTATAGTTCACCTTAAAAGCTTCATATTGCTTAGGAAGAGACATCATAATGTAATGAACAACAAAACCATCGAAATTTCCATGTCCATTGTCTTAAGTCCGCAAGAATGTTAATTATGGTCATAATGCGCCACGGACATTTGCGAGACCATTGTACTTAGTGTTCATGAGCCCTGCATCGCTTTGCATAAACCTTAGAGGACCCTTAAAGTGATTCTCGATGGAGGACAAGTACTCCTTCACCTTTCGTGATTGCTCCCAATGGCTTCATTGATGGAGTTCTTCATTACAGCAAGTGAAATGCGGTTAGATCGCTCCCACTTCTCAGCATTAGTTTTGTACTCCTTCATTTTATCATCAAATTTGTCCTCCCCTTCATTAGGAGCGACAGGCTCATCGAACCCGAATGCGTAGTCCATTCATGAGCTGAAGGTCGCCATAAGTGCAAATTTCCATTTCGGAAGTTGCTGCCAAGTGGCTCAATCGCATTAACTTGAGCGAAACAGAGCAGCTGAAAAATTTAAGATTTTCATTAGGAAAATGCATAGAACTCAGTATCGCAGTATACATACATCACAAACATGCTACTTGAGTTCTTATTTCTTCCGATTGAGAACTATGAGGTGTGGAGGAAGGAGGCAATTGCTCTGTGTGAGGAGTGCTGTGTGGTCCCGTCATTGGAGCTGTTGACATGCTGTGAGAAGCTATCACCATTGCTGAGGCAGAAGCTTGTGGCATTTGTATCTAGTACTAGTCCTGGAGCAACTGAAGAAGCTTGCAGGAAACTAATTGATCAAGTTTCTAGAGCAACAGAATTGAATAACAAAGTTTGCCCAAACTAGAGCAATTTATTGTTCTGCCACAATCCTCTGTGTCAGAAATGAAGTCAACACCGATTTACCAGCAATTCCTCCTTTATGAAGCTTCTAGAAGACCTAGAAAGAGGAATTACAAGGCTTTATGGGTATCACAAGGAGTGGAGAGAGGTGTATACATCCTCTGAAGGAGAGAAAAAGAAATATGGAGCGTGGGCTCATCAGTAGATTGCCCTTGGATCCACATGCCAGGTCCTCACTAACATGTACAAAAACACATCCAATCACTGGGGACCCTACCAGTCAAACTAAATCAGAAGTCAACCTCGATCACGTTCAACTTATATTGATATGTCATTGTATATGGAGGTCATGAACATGCTGCATGACTTTTAGTTTCTGCTGGCTGACAAGTTGAGTTTGCTCAACCTATGGTATCTTTAATTGATATGCAGCCGGACACATATATATTGGGTGCAGCACTAAGGGATTGTTTCATTGGTTATATGTTCATCTGAAGGATAGAATACATTTAACTGTATAGACTATGTGCTTCTTGTGATTCATTTCACATTAGTTTGAAATGTGATGAACTGAAGTGCTGGCAGCAGACGAATAGCTCTGTATATACTTATAATCTGCCTGAACTAATTAAAGAAGCCTCAATGAACTTTTGGATGCTGCAAGTCTGAGACAGAAATGTAATAGATACTTTAAACGATGTGTTTAGATGAAGTATTCGCATGTGTTATAAGAGACATAATGGACAGCATCCTTGTGGTAGTGGACATTTTTGTGGCATGCTTTTTTTATATATACAAAAGAAGTCATATACAACGCAGGCGTCTGTATGGATGTATTTCTCCTGAGTTATAGGAATGCATCTGATTTAAATAGGCCAAGCTTTTGTACTTCTAAACATTTTGGAACTATCAGCCTTTGTTATTCAATAGTAAAATCCCTTTCATGGTACTTTGTGTCTTTCCTTTTCATTGAGAGCAGTAGGTGCCATATACCAACTTGCTCTCTGATGTCAATGTTTTTGGTGAGTAGTAGAACAAGATGACCAATTTTTATATTGTTTTTACCCTTCAATGTTTTCAAACAAATTTGATGTATTTCATGGAATTGACGACAGCTGGACAAAGTCCGCGGATGTAATATATCAGGACATCTCCACCGTCGAAAGACGCCTATGGGTGGTAGTTCTTGGTGAAATGCACCCACACAAACCCAGAATTCTTCGTCAGCCAGTATCTGTCTTAAGGCCAAGAACGTTCAGACAATATTTACGGACCACGTAGCGCAAAGAAGAAAAATTTTGGTTTTACATGGTACACAGGAAAGGGAAAGAAATCATAGAGAAAGTGTGTACCAGAACCACACAGAAAAGGAAAAATCATAGAGAAAAGTGTGTGCCAGAACCAGGACAAAGGAGAAGCTGGCAAGAGGATTGGAGCTACCAAAGCATGGCCGTTCGTATCCAGAAGGCCAACCTCCACCTCACATTCCCACAACTCATATCCCTTGTGTGCCCCAGTGGACACCCTCAAATATGAGCAGTTGCTGCACTTCTCACCCCCCCTAAGGAAAGACTGCAAGCTGTGTCAGAGAGGGTAGCACTTGATCTCCTTGCCTTTCAGAACCAGAAACAATGGCGTCTGCTACTCTCCTCAAATCATCTTTCCTTCCCAAGAAGTCTGAATGGGGTGCCACTCGCCAGGTTGCCACTCCCAAGCCAGTCACCGTCTCCATGGTTGTCCGTGCCAGCGTATACGCTGATGAGCTGGTCAAAACTGCGGTA